>VDFB02193867.1:324375208-324447416 GCA_007258455.2 Sequoia sempervirens
CCAAGAAAGTTGTTACCTGATATTATGGACAAATTTGCTTTTCTTTAATGCGCTAGATTTGTACTGACACTTCTTTTTCTTATATCTAGGTGTCCTGCCAAAAGGTGAGATATTTCTTTATGGTCTTTATGAGTTCTATGGATGGCAGAGCCATATCTTAAATACCCCATCAGGTGTACGATGGCGATATGATGGTGAAGGTTGACAATTATGATATATATCATCCAAAAAAAATGCATTTCTTTCAAATCTTATCTTTCTTTTAAAATCTTTGGACTGAACAGTTGACTTTTCTTTAAAGTTCAAAAAGAAGGAGAAGCCTTTCACATTTGATCTTTTGAAAATATTTTGCTTTAAGGAATGACTTTAGCAACCAATTGGGCATATTTTTTTTGAAATATTGTAGTCCTTACGGTTGACAAGATTTATTCACTTTCAAAATTTGTTGCATCACTATGATTATTTTGAAATAGTCAACGTTTAGGATTAAAAGGATGCGTTTAAAAGATTTATGATTGATTTATGGGCTTAATAACTTTTATTCAATAACAAGTGTGAAGTAAGGGGTCTAACAAATTTGATGGTTTTTATCTTTAAATAAACTTTTCATACAAAATCTTAGTTTATTGGGATTGAATTATCAACAAGAGAAGATTTTTTAGAAAACCTTCTAGTTTTATATTTGTTGTTAAAAGTCTAAAGAAATCATGATTCACTCATGAATGCCTCTTTCTATTCAAATAATTTTTCCTTACAAATTTGGATCATGTTATTATTTGGAGTTAATCAAAATGAATCTAATCCTCACATAATTGTCTTTTGATGGAATAGGAAAGCGAGGAAAACAAAGGAAAAGCAAACAAGGTACAAGGCTAAACAAAAGACAAAAGAAGGTGTGGAGGCTAACGAAAGGCAAAAGAAGGTATAAAGGTACAAGGATAATGAAAAGAAAGAGAGGAAAATGAGGATAACCAAGAACAAGGAGGTACAAAGGAAAACAAAGGTGAAGGTTAATGGAAAAATCAAGCGTTGGAGTTAAAATGAAAGAGAAGTTGGAGTTGAAGAATTGAGCATTAAAATTTGAAACTCACAAAGTGTTTTTTAATGCTTAAGGGCTTCCATTTCATGCCTTAATTTTTTTGTTTCATGCTAACTCATCTTCAGTTTTTAAAAATGAACATTTCAAAATGCTTGGAGAGTTTGTCGTGTTCTTTAATTTTCTATTTTAGGCTAACACATATTTCATTTGGTGCTTTAAAACAAATTCATTATTGCTTTGAGGCCTAAAATGAGCATGTGTTTTATGTGTTTCGTAATCTCTTATTCAAAGTAATCTCATCTAAAAAGGAATATGCACTTCTCTCACACTTCATGGCGATCTTGAGAACCAAAATTCTTTTTGATGACATTAAGTTGCATAAAATATTGCCTCCACACTTTGATTTGGGTTTAAAATTGAACAAAACACTTTGCGAGTGTGAGTTAGGTATATCATGTGTGTTCTCCCTTTGTTTCTAAACGAAGGTCGATCGAACTACGGATGTGCTTGCTCATTATTGTTTACCTTTAGAGGGGCCTGCATAAGAGACACATTTGAAAGAAGAACTTGAAGGTGAATCCAACCAATTTTTCATTCAGGCTGATATACAAATGGATAAGACTAAACTTTCAAGTCCTCATGGTATGTAGGTCTTAGCTGTATAGTGTCTTTCAGAACAGGGTACTACTGTAAAACGTACAAGATCCCCTAGTAGGATTTTTTAAAGCCTTTAGTGGCTTGTTGGATGCTCGCAAGGTGCCATGTCCCCGATGTTCAGTCATTAAGAACCTTGTTTGTAGAATCCAACTAGTCCATCCAACGAGTTCATCAAAGTGGTGAATTGGAACTTAGATTCCGGCTAATCCCACAAAGCTGGTTTACAATTTCTAGGAGGAACTAATTTTTGTTGAAATCACATATTTTTAGAAAATATAATGATTTAAACCTTAAAAGGTTCCATTTAAAGAATTCCAACTGAATATTGTTTGATCAAACTACCTTAAATCAAAACCCCTTGGATAGAACCTCCCTAGTTTTAAACCATACCTATAACAGAGTCTCCTTTACACCTATCAAAATGTTGATAAAAAACCACTTTTGATTTACCTTTTGGGGGATCAAATGAATTCATTTAATTTTTTTATTTTTGCAAGTATGTATTCCTTATTATAAGCTTCCCAAAAACTATAATTTTAATTAAATTTAATTTAATTATTATATTAATTTTTTATTTCTCGTGAATTTAGGTTTTTCACCAAAAATCACGCTCTCTGTTTTGCACATGTAGAAAAATAGAAGATTATTAAAAAAAAAAATGAAATATTAGTGCACCAGATATTGAAGTCCTTGATCGAACAAACAAAAAAATTGAATTTTGATACATACAAAAATAGTTATGCGTTATATGGTCGCACTATGTCTGAATTATAATTGGTTTGAATTCAGAACTTGATTAAAGAAAAAATACTTAACAAAAAATATCTAACCAAGTGGAAGCACTAGATATTAGAGTTATGAATCTAAATTTTAAATAATTATAATTTTATCCTTCATGGAAAAAAAGTTATGCGTTATACGATGAGCGTCACTTTTTAAAAATATTGTTTTATGAAAAAAATTGGTTTTCAAGGGAGATGGAAAAAGAAGTGCAATATGATTGCAAAAAAAATCCAAAAAAATATATTTATAATCTATAGACAAAATTTCATGAAACTCTAGTTTGCATCATCTTCAAATTCCTCATGGTTTAGCCGCTATAGGTGCCCGAAAGTGAAGATTTAGTTAAAAAAATTATTTCAGTGTCTAGTTTGGCCAAAAATTGGAAACCACTATTTTGGGATCACCCTTCCAAGAAGTTACTTGCCATGTCCGATCTTGGTTGAAATATAGAGGTTAAGAATTCATTCTTAACATACCTTTATATTTTATCCTTGGTTGCATGTAAAATCATCTCTTCTACTACGAAGGGCATGAGGCAAGCCCACTAAGAAAAATGTACCAATTGAGCTAGGATGTTACATTGCTTGAAAATAGAGTGTTTGTTCGAAAATATTTGCAAACAAACATTCAACATGATCCTCAAAATTTCAAACCCTTTAGGAGGAAAATACCATTGATCAAAATCTCGTGTTATTGCTTTCCCTTGGGATTACATCCTTAGAGGTTTCTAAACACATGAGTTTACATCTCAATTTTGCCCCCTAAAGTTAAACAATAGGTAATCGTTGTCTTAAATTCATCAAAGTTTCATATAATATACCTTGTGAAATGAGAGGAAGTTGAGAAATTGGACATTTAGTTTGAAAACTAATCAAGAGTGTGTTTGTGGTAAAAATAATCCATTAAGCAAAGATTAAAGGCGATTGGACCCCACACATGTGTCTCCAATGATTTCATGCAAAATCAAGATCAAGAAACCAAAGGTTGAAGCCCTTCGTCTAATAGCCCATCAAGAACGTCTGTCTATGTTATACGAAGTCAGACAAAGACTAGTTTTCAACTTTTATAAGAAGGCTTCAAGGAACAATCCCAGTTTGTATTCATTCTATTACTGCCAAAACCCAAATCTTTTCAGAGAGTTTGAACATCTTGTTTAGAGAAAAGCTTGTTCTTCAATACCTAGGTCTAGGCAAACAAAGTGTCTTTTTTAGGTTTATCTTAGGATCAAAGCAAATTAAAATCCTTTTCATCCATCCTTCAAAACATCAAAACGAACATCATCTCACAATCACCTTTTGGAAAATATTGAAATCATCCTTAATACTAGGCTTTTTGGAAAAATAAAAAATCATCAAAATCATTGGGACTAAATCCTTGAAAACATTATCAAAATCACCTTTTTCTAGGTATGTGTAGATGCATCCTTTTGCATATGCTTAGTCAAAATCATCTTGTTTAGCTTACTATATGTAGATGAATCCTTTGTCATATGCTTAGTGAAACTATCATCTTCTTTGGATAGGTGTGGGTAGATGCATCCTTCTTCCCGCACATATTCAAGTCATCATCCTTTGATCAAATCTATCCCCTAGATAATCATCCAAACATCTTAGGGTCTATTTGTTCAAAATCAAAATCAAAATCAATCAAGGAAAAATCCCAAATCAAAATCTGAAACATATCCGAAAGTCCCAAAAAAAAAGCCTAGTATCTCCTTCAAGACTTACCAAAAGATCATAACATCCACATCATTCATCTTTTCCATCATCATCATATCACATTTCGTTCCGCAAGATATCCTAAAAATTTTCACTTTGGGGCATAAAATAAAGATTAATCCAAAGAAATCAAGAGATTCATCTCCCATTCTTAAAAATTGATCCTTGTTTTATGGTTCAAACTAGATCTCAATACAAGAAGAGCATGGAAGCCAACAAAGAAACATCTACTACAAGTGACTTAAGTCAAACAACTCCTGAAATGAATCCCATTGTGTTTGGAAATCTCATAGTTGACCTTCCAACATTATCACAAAATCTGCAAGAGGAAAAACAAGGAGAAGATCTCACCTTTGGGATGTCTCATGAAGAAATGACTGAAATGCTTCAAAATCCGGAAAACCATAAAATCATCAACATCATGATGAGGCTCAACCCTTAATTATACATGTTGTAATTAGAAAAACAAGGAGCCAAGTTACCTTCAGATTTTGACACGAGTACCATAATGGAGACATCATTTCCTCCAATCTCATCCACCATTCCCATCTCATTCACACCACCATCCCAAAAAATCATGTAAAACATTCCGCAAATCACATCTTTTGCTCCAACTGAACCCAATGTTAACAAGGGAAATACATTTCTCAATGCTCTTCAAGCACACCCCCTTGTTAATAATCAAAATTTGGATGAAAACACCACCCTAGAACAAAGCATACCCCAAAACCCACTACATAAAAATGTTCCTCTCACATTCCATCATTGCCATTATCATCTGCACCACTCCTTGGTTTAGGGCTTCCCCCTCTACCAAGTATTGACCAAAATAACATCCCAACTATCAACCAAAGCATTATGGTAAATGCTCAAAAGTTGTCATCAACATCGCAACAACAAACGACAAACACACAAACAACCCCAACATCATCAAACACTCCCATAACATCACAAAACATGATTTCTCAATGGCCAATCACATCAACATCGCCACTTACCTCTCAAACAACCACATCAACAGCACCATCCACCACACAAAATACAAACACGACATTATCACTCACCACAAACACCATTCCAAATCCACCACCACCCCCACCACCACCAACTTCCACCACATCAAGCCAATACGACACGACATTGCAAGTTGCTTTCCAAAGAGGATACCAACAAGTTCAAAAACAAAAATTTGCATATCTCACCGCTCAAGAAGTTGCTCAAGTTGTGCAAGTTGCCCAAGCAGCCCAAGCCACACTACAAACACAACAAGCTATGCAAGCCCAAGCTTTATTGCAACAACAACAAGAACAAACCACTCAAGCATTGCAAGCACACAAAACTGCTCAAGTACAAGCTCTATTATAACAAGTAGCACAAGCACAAGCAACACAAGCACAAGCTCAAGCGCAAGCTCAATATCAGGTACAACAAGCCCAATATCAAGCACAACTCCTAGCACATACACAAGCAGTGCAATTACAAGCATATCAGCAAGCCATAAAGCAATATCAAGAGCAGCAAGAAGTAGCATAATTGGAATCTCAACAACAAGCATTGTTGAAACAACAACAAGCACAACAACAAGCATTGTTGGAACAACAACAAGCACAACAACAAGCACAAATATTAGCGCAGCAACAACAAGATCAACAACAGGCATTGTTCATACAACAACAGGTGGAAGCCTGCCTCACTTGGAAAAACATATAGATACAATCGAACAACACACCAAGCAACCCATCCACTCAACCGAGGATTGAAATTCCCCAAAACACTTTCGTCCCACCCCCTGATCCGCAAAGTGATATAACGGCACAAATCAGGTTGCTCTCACAACAAGTGCTTGACCTTCAATTAGGGAAAAAAACCAAAACACCAAGCAACTTATGTCTGTATCCATTTGGTAGGAGCCTAGTGATGAAACCATTCCCCAAGGGATTTGAAATCCCCAAATTTGACAAATATCGAGGGATGGGAAACCCTGAAGATCACATTAGGGAATTCCAAGTTCATTGCATGGAAGTCGCATATGACGATACTTATTTGATGCGGCTATTTCCTAGGAGCTTGGCAGGCCAGGCTATAGAATGGTTCTCTCGCTTACCTTTGGGCATTAGAAAATTCCAATAAATTAGGGGTGCATTCATAAAAAATTACGCATGCAACATTGCAATGGATGTTATTCTAGAAGAACTCTCAACTCTAAAACAAGAAAGGGTGAATCATTCACCTCATTCCTACAATGATGGTGATCCAAGGCCAATCGGAGCCAGTGGACCATGCCAGAAGAACAAGTTCGCACCATCATAGCCAACCTCAAAGGCCACTTGGCATTTCATCTCAAGGTTTAGGGCATCACCACATATGATCAATTGATCTCCAAGGCACTTAGCATCAAAATAGCCCTCATAACTCAACCTGCAGAATCAACATCATATCACAAACAACAAAATAACTGCCCATCTTCCAACTACAATAATAAAATCCGTACGTGGGCAAGAAACAAAAACATTACTAATCATGGTGTCGTTGATGCCAAGGTGGTCATTAGTGGTCCTCGCCAAAACACACCCACACCGCAAAGCCAATAACAACACTAAAATGTTCATCACACAACATACCACCCAAACAACAATCAACCATCAATAATCTCAATGACCAAAGAGGACCAACCCAACGCAAAAGCTATCACAAATGAAAATACACTACTATGGGGGAACCACTTGAAAAACTCAGAAGAAGTTGATAGACGAAAAACTCATCCAAGCTCCTACATTTGAGAATTACCAAGAACCAAATGTCAAACCTCCTTGGTATAACGAGAATCAACTTTGTGAATTCCATAAAATCAAAGGCCATACCACAAACAGTTGCATGAGATTAAAAAACCTTGTTCAAGATCTCATCGATAAAAGAATTATAAATGTGGAACAGCCTACAAGAAATTAGGATCTTAAGATATATACAAATCCAATGCCGAATCATGGGAATAAAAATGATAAAGGGAAAGGCACCTACTCAAATGTAAATCATGTGTATGAAATAGTCGTCGCCTCCCTAGATGAAAACTGCATTGTCATTACTATTAAGGGTGCCTATGCCAAAGATTGTGGAGTCACCACAAGAGGCGGCAAAGTAACCATCGTAGGATCATCCCAACCAAATAAATCCCCTACATCTAGATCCGTTCCTAATGGATACAATGTCCTAGATCAACTCAAGAGAATGCCAGTGCAAATATCCATCATGGAGTTGCTAAAAATTTCATCTGCCCATAGGAAAATCCTTAAACAAGCATTGGCATCATCCATTGTCCCCGCGGATCTTAATGCGGAGCAATTCCAAGCTATGGTTAGAAATATCATTACGCCTAATCTCCTTACATTCTCTGACCAAGATCTCCCCACCCAACTATCTCACAACCATGCACTTCACTTGGAAGCCATAGTACATAAGAGAAAAATCAAAAGCATCTTGGTGCATGGAGGTGCGGGTTTGAATATCTATTCACTCAGCCTCATCAAGCAGTTGAAAATATCATAAGATTCTATCGACAAAGGGAAGGGTATCATGATAAGAGCATACGATGATCAAGAAAGAGTGTCTCAGGGCACAATCAAACTCCTTATTCAAGTAGGGTTGACTCTCATGGAACCCACTTGTCAGGTCTTGGACCTTGACTTGCCATACAACATCCTCCTAGGACATCCATGGATCCATGCGATAAAAGCAGTAGCATCAACTTTCCACCAATGTGTGAAATTTACATATAATAGACAAGAAGTTACCATCCATGGAGATCCCAAACCTTTCTAATACTACAAAAATCTTTAAGCAAAGTACTACAAAATCCCCCAAGTACCAAAAAATGATGAGGGCCCATCCACATCATTCATGGATCCCACCACCCTCGCATCCACTTCTGTGACAAAGACACCTGCCACTCCCGCCATTCCTACCATCTCCGACATCAAACTCATCATCTAGGATGATGGTTGTGGAAGCTACAAGATCCCTAACAATGCTTTTGTGGTAGGGGAGTTACCACAACCTCCTAGATCACGAGGTCGTCCATAAGAAAATCACGCTTCCACATCACAAACGTCTCTTGAAGACTATCTCAAATTCATAAGCTGGGGAGACCTTGGCCAGGAAGTTATTGAGAAAGATCCATCACACATGCTCTATCAAGATGAAAGACTAGTACCAAATTTACCAATGGATAATGGAAGCAAGGGTCTGCAAATAATGCTTGCAATGGGCTATGATAGAAACCAAAGACTTGGACAAAACAACAATGGTCTCATAATACCTATCATGCCAAAGACGTGACTGATAACAAATCTTGGCCTTGGATGTACCCCTCCAAGTATAACCATACGTGGCTGAAGTCCTCCGGTTAGAATGGTTAATATTTCTCCTCAGCCAATAGCAGTAGAAGTACACTCATCAACATCCATAGGTAGAGACATACATAACTTTATAACTAAGGCCTATATTAGTAGCGATGACGAGGATACCATGACCAATCTACCTAGGTTATTTGAGGATACCGCCCTTTGCATGATTAGTACCTTATCTTTCAAATTTGATCATCAAAATCATGAGATTCGTTTAGTATATCCCCAACTCATCGATTATGACCAACGAGGACCGTCGATTCTCGATACATTCGAAAACCATGAGGCACTCTTAGAATTCATTGGATTGCGGGACAATATTCCAGATGGGGATCACAAAGCAGGGTTTATAATGGAGTTGGACACACATGCCTATTATGGGGAAATGACTGAATCCTTCAGTCGCAAAAGTGAGAAACTAAGAATCATATCCAAGTCCTTGAGTGAAAACCACATAGTGGCACTCTCAGACAAGAAAAAAGTAAAAAGAAAGGATGTATCCAATGGTGAAAACCTCTCTGAGGCGCCCGAGGATGAAGGATTCAATATTTATTTAAGAGCTATTCACCAGGAAAAGTCAGCAGTCTTCGCCAAAAAATGCAATCCAGTCAACCTAGGAATAGAGGAGACCCCGCATATCACATTCTATGCAGAATCACTATTATCAGAAGAGCAAGAACTCCTAGCAGCATTCCTAAGGGAAAGACAAATAAACTTCGCATGGAGTTATGCCGACATGCCAAGACTTGATCCAAAGACCATGGTTCACCACTTACCAATGTATCCAAAAGCATAGCCTATCAAAGAAAAGCTTCAAAAAATGCACCCTCAGATTGCCTTATTGGTCAAAATGGAGCTAAAAAAGCTACTAGATGTAGGATTCATACAACCAATAGATTATCCAGAATGGGTATCAAATTTGGTACCTATTTCAAAGCCTGACGAAGCTATTAGAATCTGTACAGACTTCAGAGATTTGAACAAAGCATGTCTGAAAGATGACTTCCCACTTCCCAACATCGACATGATAGTAGATATGAGAGCAAGACATGAGATGCTATCACTAATGGATGGATTTTCAGGATATAATCAAATCATGATAGCAAAAGAGGATCAACATAAGACAGCCTTCACTTGTCCATGGGGAACTTACTGCTAGAACATGATGCCATTCGGCCTAAATAATGCAGGAGCAACATATCAAAGGGCCATGACATTGATATTCCATGGCATGATTCATAAAATAGTCGAAGACTATGTTGACGACATTCTAGCTAAGTCAAGAAAGACAAAAGATCACATAGCAACCCTAAGTGCTATCTTTGACAGACTGGAGGAAAACAAAGTCAGACTAAATCCCAAGAAGTGCGTCTTCAGCATAAAATCAAGTAAATTGCTAGGATACATAGTGTCCATGAGGGGTATCGAGGCGGATATGGAAAAAGTGAAATAAATCCTCAAAATGGAAGCACCAAAGACATTAAAACAATTAAGAGGCCTCCAAGGCAAGCTCCAATCCATTAGAAGGTTCATAGCGCAAATGGTGGACAAACAGAACCCATACTCTCACCTACTCCACAAGGGAGTAGTGTACAAATGGGATACCAAGTGCAAAGAGGCATTTAACAAAATAAAGGAATATCTACTAACATCGCCAGTCTTAATGCCACCCATCCCAAAGAATCCATTGATCTTATATGTGTCAGCAACAACAACAACCCTTGGAGCTCTCCTAGCTCAGCATGATGAAAACGGAACAGAGAGGGCTATTTATTACATCAGCAGGACAATGGTTGGTCATGAGCTAAACTACTCATTCATTGAGAAATCATGCCTCATAGTAGTGTTTGCATCCCAAAAATTTAGACATTACATGTTGGCACACAAGATAAAGCTCATCACAAAAATTGATCCCCTCAAGTATCTACTATCAAAGGCAATGCTCACAAGCAGAATGGAAAAATGGGTAATGATATTGTCAGAGTACGACATTTAGTATGTTGAGCAAAAAGCAATCAAGGCTCAAGTTATTGCAAATCAACTGGCAGAGGCACCAATCTATTCAGAGAACCCACTTGTCTTAGAGTTTCCAGATGAATCTATTTTCAACATCAACGTAGCTAACCACTAGAAACTATACTTCGATGGCTCATACACGCAACATCGATCAGGAGCTGGTGTCTTCTTCATCACCCCACAAGGGGACTACATACCAAGTTCCTATAAACTAGCATTTCCTTGCACTAATAACATCGCTAAATACGAGGCCTTGACTATAGGTCTTAGGATAGCAATGCAATGGAACATCATGGCTCTCAAAGTGTACAAGAACTCTTAGTTGATCATAAATCAAGTGAATAATGAATATCAGACCAAGGATGATAAGCTCACTCCATACAAGAAATTGGTGGAGACTCTCAAAGAATCTTTCATTGAAATAATATTTGAGTAGATACCTAGAGCCAACAACAGAGCAGCAGATGCCATGGCAACAATTGGGTCCCTACTGGACATCCCCAACAATGTTCCAAAATATGAATTCCTGATAGAGCAGCTTCTCGTGCCCACATTTGAGGTACCAGAATCAGAATTCTTGTGTGAAATCGTTGGTCCCAATGATCCTTGGTACCATGACATTTACACATACCTTCATATAGGAGTCATACCCGCTGACCTACCTTTAAACCTAAAACAAACCTTTGTCAAAAAGGCATCTAGATTTGTCATCCTAAGTGATACCCTATATCGTAGGAGCATAGAAGGAACCCTACTACACTGCGTAAATGTTGAGGAGGCATTAACTACTTTAACTGAAGTTCATAACGGTATTTGTGGTTCACACTTGAGTGGAATGACCATAGCTAAGAAATTGCTGAGGATGGGGTATTATTGGCCCATAATGGAAAGAGAAGCACATGATCATGCCAGAAGGTGTCTACAATGTCAGCAACATGGGGATCTCATCCATGCACCAGCTCAAGAGCTTCATCCCTTCATCACACCATGGCCCTTTTCACAGTGGGGCCTCGATCTCATTGGAAAGATAACTTTGACCTCATCTAATAGCCACAAATTTATCATAACCGCCACAGAGTAATTTACTAAGTGGGTGGAGGCCATACCCATGACATACATAGCTGGGAAGCAGATTTCCAAGTTCATTCTGAATTATCTCATTTGTCGCTATGGTGTTCCATAAGCCATTATCTCAGATAATGGGACACCATTTAAAAATTAGGATATCCATGACTTGTGTGAGAAATTCAAAATCCAACATCGCTTCTCCACCCTGTATTATCCCCAAGGAAATGGCCAAGCAGAAGCTACAAATAAAACCATCCTCAAAATCCTCAAAAAAATAGTCAATGACGTAGGTCGTGACTGGCATCTGCAACTTAATACCACCCTCTGGGCTTATCGAACCAGCATCTGCACACCCACTGGCGCCACCCCCTTCTCCTTGGTCTACGGATCAAAAGCAGTACTCCCCATAGAGATCGAGCTCCCATCCCTCAGGATATCACTGCAAAACTTCATCACTGATGAAGACTACTGAGTGTCAAGACTAAATGAGCTAGAGCTACTGGATGAGAGATGTTTAGATAGTTTGAATCATTTGCAAGTCTAGCAGAATAGACTCAAAAAGTGCTACAATAAGAAAATCAGAAGCAGGATGTTCCAAGTTGGAGAACTAGTCTTAAAAGAAAATCAAAAGAATGTCCCAAACCCAAGCAGCAAAGGAAAGTTTGAACCCAATTGTTTTGGACTGTTCATCATAACAACAAGTTACAAATCAGGGGCATATCAGCTATCAACACCTGAAGGGGAACCTCTGCAGGAACCCATGAATAGCACCCATCTCAAAAAAAACTATGCCTAATTCTTTCAAGGTATAGAACCAAAAATCCAAAACAATCAGAAAAAGTCCTGAAAAAATGGTTACTTCGGTGAAAACCTGGCAAATAGGCATCTTGGTGATAACAAAAAAATAAAAAAAGCCAAACATCCAAAAAAATCAAAAAAATGATCAAAAAATAGTAAAGGGAAAAAATCGTCCTCTAGTGAAAACCACTTCAGTGGCACTTTGGGCAAGTACCTTGGTGAAAACCTGGAAAACAGGTGCCTTGTGTAAATAAGCACTTTCCATCCACCAGGATCTTTACAACTTGTTCTGCATCATCCATCGCATTCAGGTCTCCATCCATCACTCATCCACTTGCATCCACTCCATAGCTTGGTCCTGTTTTCCTATCATGATCCCTCCTAGTACTACTCGGCCCATCCTCAAGGTCAGTTTGTCCTGCCTTTATCAGAGTAGTCTATTGCATCACGCTAGGGGCATGTTCTTATAAGATCAGATTCGTGTATATTTCTTAAAGTCCTCAAATCAAAAAATCCAAAAACCTCATAAAATCATAAAATCCAAAAATATTCAAAACATATCAAAAATCCAAAAACATTCAAAACATATCAAAATCCCAAAGATAGGTCAAAAAGTCAAAAATAGAGTCGTCTTGTCAAACTATGTCATCTTTGAGCTTGAATGTAGGCAAGGTTGATCTTTGATCATCCCTCGAGACATTTAGGTTAGTCCTTTAGAAGTCGGTCATAATAAACTGGCATCTCATCATGTATAGCGTCATCTATAAATTGGTCAAATCGTCAGTCGAACTACGTGGTCTCTACGTGTATAACGTAGGCAATGCTCATTTGTCGATCAGCCCCTGAGGCCCCTAGGATAGGTCTTTAGGTTAGTCTCTTGGTCAAAATCTCAAAAAATCCTAAAAACATTGGAAAATCGAAAATCAAAACATTTGAAAATATCAAGCAAAAATACCAAAAATAGCCTCAAAAAATTGCAAAAACTCCAAAAACATCCAAATATTTAAAAAAATCCATCCACCTCATATCATTTGCACCCATAATAAACACCACTCATAATAAATTGATCATCATCCTCAACCTTTGGTGAAACAGTTAGAAACAAGTCTAGCAGGTTAAATGTGAAAACTCAAAAGTGTCAAGTCTTAAGTCTAAGTCAGCACATAAACAAGTTGGTCAATTCTTTGTGTCAATAGTCCATCAAATAGTCCCATATCAATCATCTAATAACATCATATTCTAGGATGAATCCTTCCTACAAGGGGCATTATTTATCAAAAAGAACATTTTGGTTAAATGAAATGACATGCCACCATCCACTAACATGTCCTAGGATGTATCCTTCCTACAATGGACATTATCTTTTGGCAATAGTTTCGGTCCTTATCCTTAAAAACAAATTCCCTTATGGTTAGTGGTATTGAAGAAAATCAGCTTGTTTGTGTGCTTTATCTTTGTCTTTTCACTTATCTTATTGCGTTCAGTCCAAGGACCTCTCGATGATATCCGAATGAAGGATTTAGAGAGATAGGAATGGGGCAACAATCATTATTCTTTTGTTTTCTATGCCTGTTGGATGTTCTTGTAAAATAACCTTGGCGAATACTCTCTTTGTTAGATATGCATAGAGGATGTTTTGGATAGCTTGTTGACTATTGCATTGATTGGTTATACCTTTCCGTGTTTTGGTCTGAGATGTTTGAAACTTCTAAAGTGCATCCTAGCAAGGTTTTTGTATGTTAGGTGTGAACAAGAATACTCCTATCTATTTGTCGAATCAAAGTCCATCACACTAAGTACAACACCATCCTAGCCCTTTATACCTTGATGCATCATACTTAGGCATATTATCAAACATAAAGCAAGTGACCCTTTTAAAATCCCAATCCTTGATAAGCAAATCATCTATCTAGATCATCATTTTTCTATCATCATCATCATCATCTCTCATAAAGTTGGCTTGTTAGATCCTCTTGTCATCATCTAAACTAACATCACAGCAGGAATAATTAACCATCATCACCAGTGCATTCATCTTGCATCCATAAATCATCAGTATTTTGCATATCATCTCACATGCATTTTCACTATCATAATATAGATCTGCTAGTCTAAGCATCCCATAAATCATCCATTGCATAATCATAGCATATCACATCATCCATGGCATCCATCATCACATCATATCATCATTTAAGTTATTTAAAATAATATAGATTTGTTATTCTAAGCATCTTAAAATCATCTCATTTGCATCATCATCCATAACCATCCATTTTGAACCTCTTTATTGCGAGATCGACCCTCAAATTGAATCTTTTTTGCTCAATCTCTCAAGGGGGAAATGTACCAGAGTACTTCTTTCCCCTCCAAAAGATTGAAAAAGATGACAAGTTGACTTGTCCCCTCCAACATTGCAATAAATTCTCCATTTCATGTCCCCCTCTCAAAATTTATTGCACAAATTTGAATTTGAAACTCCCGCTCATGGACACATTTCCCAAATCCTGCACATCCCTTAGCCTATCACAACTTGACAAGTGGCCTCCTCTCATTGGTGGATCTTTAGTCCCACATTCACCCATTTGGCCAATCTCTCATCAAGAAAATCTATAAATAAGGACCTCATTCTTCATGAAAGGCATCCACAACTTTTATGTGAAGTTACTCTCTTGGTTTGAGAACTAATTTTTTTCTTCATCAAATTGGCATTTGCATCATTTCAACTTTTGAGCAAGGATTGGGAAAGGGTCATTTGCACATTTGACACCAATCCACTATGGAATAGGTACTTGTTAATTTTTTTCATGATTCTTTTATTTTTCTCTTGTCATTTGTTGCATTTTGAAACATTTACAAGGTATTTCATAGGAGTATTCTTGAGGAATTTGTAGGTACTAACCCATATTTGAAGTTTAGTGTTTGCAGATTTTAAAAGGATATTCATAGTATTTTATTTCCTAGCTACTCCATCATCCACAGTGTCCTTAGTCTTAAGATTGATGGCTAGTCTTTTCTTGACAATTTTACCTATCCGACTTTAATATAGAAATATGGAAAGAGAAAAAAAAAAAGATCAGTGCCTAATGTTAGAAAATTGGAGAATGATATTTTTTTTTGAACAAGCAGATATTAGAGGAGTGCATTAATAATAGTTTTTATGGTGCAACAACCGCTACTCTCAGTGGTGATGCTTTTATCTGCTCATAATCCCCACACCTTTGACTCATCTACTCCATTCTTAAATTATACACCATCATCTACTTCGCCTATGAACTGCAGTAAAGATGAATGTGACTTCAATTATATGTGAACTCGTAGTTGTTTCGTTGTGCCTGTGGCTGTAGAAATTATTCATTTCCCTTCAATAGAAACATACTCCTTTATCATTTCCCATCTACTAATAAACATTACACAAGTTTATTGTCCTAACTCTTAGCTCGGCTTTTTGGACTCTTTTTTTTTCAAAACGTATTACCTTTTGGGCCCGCGTATGCCTTCGTTACGCAGGACCTATACAATTTGTGTATGTAAATGTGTATTCCCATGTACTCCTATGTATGCCAACATATGCCTCTGTTAATCCATAGTTTTTGATTGAAGGGGTTCTTACAAAATAAAATAGGCATTATGAAAGGAAATAATCAAGATACAGACATCAAACTAAGCTTTTTTTCCACAAAAAGGCTAACACCAAGAAGAAGATTGTGCTAAGGTTGTAGCATCAATCATGCAAACAAGTTTCCTAACATACAATCAAGCACTAAAAGCATTTTGAGATTAGCGGAGACAAGAAAGGAAAGGGAACTTCTCTATTTTAGGTGCATCCAACTACTAATTAACGTTGAAATGATTCAATCAGCCTAACTAATATATTCAAGTGACATGGATAATGCAATTTATCAATTTTTATTATCAATAGTTTACTTTTCATTTTCAAAGTAGTTAAGCTTCTAGAAAATTCTAATAGCCAACTTTTTCTCAAAATGATTTCTAGCATAATAGTAAATAACTTGTGAGTTTTTACAATAAAGGAACCCTGGATTGTTATTTCCTTGGCATATTTTGAACTATGAGCTGTGAAACGAAATAGAATGTGCTAGATTTTGCTAGATTAAAAATGTATTAAGTGTGATTGCAATCATCCAAAGGAGGACCATACAAAAATTATGAAAGAATCAAATCCAAGAGACTGGAAATGCCCAAAATGCGACATCCTAATTTTTAGAAGAGAAATGACATACTTCAAGTGTGATTGTAAGTGTTCAAAGAAGACTAGAAAAAAAAAAGTTCAAAATAGCTAAATCTAGCAGACTGGAAATGCACATTCCATAATACGTGTACCCAAAAAAACATCTGTGAACTTTCATAAGCAATATTCACATGTAATGGATATACAAATCCCTGATAGTGCAAAGAAATGAATAAATTGAATGAAATGTATTTCTTGCAACAAAACACAAAAAGTAAAATAATTCCCTCCTTCTAGAGCTATTATGTGGATGTGAAAATCTAAAAATGACTAAAACTCTAAACAAGACATTATCATGATTAGTGTTTTAAAAACAAAGCAAGCATTCAACATGCCTATGAAATAATACATCATGCTTCAAAATGCAAACAAATGACAAAGATGATCAAAGCATATAAAAACATGAAGTATACCTATTCTATAGTGGATTAGTGCCATTTTGCTATGAAAAGTGGCACTTTCCCAACCCTTGACAAGCCAATGATGAAGATGCAATGCTATGACAATGGACAAAACTAGTTCTCAATGTGAAGAGAGTAATTTTGCATGAAGTTGTCGATGATAAAATGAAGGATAGCCTCTCCATTTATAGAAGAGTTTGATGAGAGAAGAAGAAAATGGTATGAATGTGGGATAAAAACCAAACTAATAGAAAGAAGCCACTTGTCACCATGTGAATGGGCCAAGGATGTGCAATTTTTTATGAATGTGCCCATAAATGCAAATATTTGAAATTTGAAAATGTTGAAATGACAAGGTGGAGGGAGAGTCAAATGGAGTAATCACCACTTGGATCAATGCAAAAGGACTTGTAAGGTGACCTAAATTCCTTGTTGGAAGAACTTATCCCACTTGGAGGGAGATTTGAAATGGAAGAATATTCCATTTTTATGCCTTGTTGATGGAAAATGAAGATTTAATAAATTAATTAAAATCATTTATTTGTGAAAGTGGGAAAAGCTAGAGGATCAAACTTGCACATTAGATTTAACCTTAACTATGATTTGATTAACTTAAGTGAGGATTAGGTGATTTGAATTTTTGACTTAGATTTATGGATTAAAATAAATCATAAGGAGATGAAAAGAGGTTTAGACTTAGTTAAATATATATTTTTATTTATTTAGCTAAAGGGAATGATGTTAGTGGTTTAATTAAATAAGTTTTATTTATTTAATTAAATGAAGAACTTTAGAAGTTAATTACATAAGATTGATTTAATTAATTAAAGGGGGACTTGAGTATTTATTTATGATTTAATTAAGTAAATTTGATTGATTTTATTAATAGAGAAATTAAGATGGATTAATTAAGTAGTTAATAATGGGGTGATTTAAAGAAGAATCAAAGTTAGTTGATCAAGACATTTTTAATGTCAACACATAATCATGTTAGAATCATTGTATTCATCATCATAAGCATATTAGGTCATCCTTATTACATAAAAAAATACAAAAAACATATATAGCATTCCATCATAAGGAATCATCCATATAAGCATCACATGTCATAACCATATGATACCATCTTACATCCATAAGCTATTAGCATACATCCCATTGCATATGTCCTTCATAATACTCACATACCATAAGAAATAGATCAAAATGAGATCATTGTATTTACATACATACATGTACATAATCTATATGACATCACATCATAATCATAATGCATCTATAACATTGTAAAGAATAAAATAAAGGTAAATTAAGTGCATCCATCCATACATCATAACATAGAAAATAACATATAAGAATAAACCATACAATATACATGCATAATGTATCATAACATATAGAATCATCTCATAATCATATAAATTGATATCAACATAAGCATCATAATCCATCACATAGACATGTATATAACATAGGAACATAAATCATGTAAGCCATCACCAAAATCATTTATCTCACATATATATATAAAATGGTGTCCTAGTACAATATATCTCAAAATGGAGTTTGGAGGCTCAAAATAAAAAATATCAGTGTTTAATGCATGTATAAAATAAGGCTATCCCGAGCTTCACATATCTCTTGAAGGAGATGGCCCTGATGAGGGAGGTCTATCCTAGTTTGGTTGTGATCTTGAAGCCCTATGTCCTAATCCCAATAGTTGACCATATGGAGAAGGCCTAGGTGATCTGATGATAGAAGTATACAAACAATATGCACTTAACTCCTAATCACATATTTTTCTTGATTCAATAGAATTGTGTGATCATGTCTTTTAACCGTTGAAATAACATAAATTAGCATTCACTTGTTCTTATCCAAAATTAATAAAACTTAAAATAATTACTTAAATAGCATAATTAAAAACTCAAGAAACAATTACTGAAGAGCATTATAAGACAAAATTGAAGAAGAGAGATCACGAGCTTGATAACGGAGTTCCCTCAATTTGAGCTACATCTTCAGGTCCGCTTCTCAATGAGGATCCGCTTTATTAATGATACCAAAAAATTATGGCTTCTATACATCACCCAAGATGTAGTCCTACAATAAAATATCACAGTCTACTTTTACACTTGAAGATACTGGTGTACTCTTCCTTTCTCAGGTTCGGCTTCAATTGCCTCTTAACCCAATTACATAGAAAATTATTACAAAAACAATCTATCTTTGTGCTTGAATAATCCTCCTATATGACTAATTTCTCTTCAAGAGAATTTCTTGTCAAGAAATCACCTCCAAAAATCCCTCTAAATTTTTCACATCACTTGGTTGAAAAATTAAGAACCTACACCCCCTTTTTATACATAAAAATATGCTATATGGGGTGTAACCTCCATATTTCATAAATAACTCCCCATGAACAAATAAAAAAATAAACCTCTTAAACAAAATAAATCCCTTTTAAAAAAATTCCCTCTTTTGTACAATTCATTTATAACAAAAATAACTTTCAATTTTATCTTAGCCTTCTATTTTCATGTTCTCGAGGCTTCACAACTTACATTTGTTATTTTATTTTTTTTTGTAATTATTCATTTTTAGGGGTATAGTTTATATTTTAAGGCTGACATTATATTTAGGGGAATTAAATCTTATTTAAAGATTTATCTATACGGATGGATTTTCCTTTTATCATGAAAAATGGTATGGCAAGAGGATTTTAAGGCATGGGTTAAGGGATCAAATCCCACTAAATCTTCCATTTTATTTTTTAAAACTATACCTTTTTTTCCTTTAATAATTATGGTTTAATCCATATTTATGCCAAATCACTACTCCTACCATGTCATATGCCACTGCCCTACCAAGTGTCGAGCTTTGGTGATACCATGTCATCATTTTGACTAAGTTTGACCAAAACTTTAACCGGTCATAACTTTCACATACGGATCTAGATTATGTCCATTCAAAATGTATCAAAAAGCTCTCATTGAGCTATACATGATGGAATTGGTAGATAAATGTTTCATGATCATCAATTTTTCCATTTGAGTAGCTTTGACCATGTGTTGACTAAATTTGACCCAACATATCTCTCAGATACAATCTCCTTTTGACGTGATTCAAGTTGCATCAGGACCATTTCAGCGAGCTCTTAAATTTTAGACCACTTCCATCTAATTCTGATACTATGAAATTTTTAAGGTTTCTAGATCCTCCTAGATCACTATGCTAAGAGACTCCTCCATTGCTTTGAGTCTGGTTAGAGTGTGACCCTCTATGGCTCTAGGTCTATGTGTAGCTCAATACTCTCTTTGCTAATGGAATTTGATGCTCATATAAATACCTGTAGTATCAAGCCTCCTATCTTGCCCAGAAGAGTTGATGACCTAGGTCGGCTATGGGTCTATTGACAATTAAAATAAAATATAGAAACTATTGGTCAGCCATCTACCTTCTAATGTCAACCATGTCTCTCTCAGTAGTGAGCCTATCCACCTCAACTTGTAATACTTAGACCCGTGCATACTTACTCTACAATTGTTCTTAAAAATATATGATATGTTGATCCATTGACATATCTCCCTCTACCTCCTCCATAGCCTCCAAAATCTAGGCACATCTTGATAGGCCTCACTTAGACCCTCTCCTAGCATAATCTCCTCCTGAACTGCTCTGTTCTACTCTCCCACCTCTTCCTCCCCCATCTTCTACTTAGCCTCTTGCATGGCCAACTCCTGCTCTCCCTCTAGTTTGGGTCCCTCATGCTCTACCTTGAACCACAGACTCTCCTGCTTGGCCTCCTCCTTGATAGGTGAGAGATGTCTAACTACTTTTTTTCCTCTATCCCTCACTGACCCTTCCTCCGTTGTCTCCCCTACCACCATCTCCAACATCATCATCCCTACCTCCATCCCTTCCTCTCCCCCATCCATTATCCATGAATCTATCACATGGACCTCTACCCCTCCACTTCATTGGGGAAATCTTATCTTGATTTGTTAAGGGATCAAACCTATGTCCAACCCACCATGCATCATACTTGGATTTCTCCACCACATTAACAACCTATGTGCTGACACCTAATTGAATAGGATACAAAGCATCAATATCCTTCTCTGCCATCACTACATTGATCATTTTTCCCCATTGAGTTATCTCTCACAAGGACCTATGAAACTCTATTTTACTAATGGGAAACCCCTATCCTACCTAAAATGTTTGAGAACCAAATCTAGAAGGTACCACTCGATAATGTGTTGTGATTGTATTGACTTCACAATCAGGTAACATGTCTGCTGATAATAGGGAAAACACTCCCTCATCCTCCTGTGCTTGCTAGATGAAGCAAGAAGATCAATGGCATGACATTAATACTTGTACCAGTGTACTCCTTTCCGCTGGGGCATCTGAAAAATTTAAATTTTTTTTATTTTTGATCGTGGAAAGTTTATTCTTTGAACCAACACAACAAGTACATTGCTTCAAAGATGGGAAAAATGTAGACACATGAAATTAGCATCGTGCACTTAATTTACATTCATCCATTCATCAGGAAAATCAATTTCAATCTCGTAAAGGTCATCAACTTTATTTAATTTAATCTTATCATTATGACCCTTAGCTAAATAAATGAAATATTTATTTAACGAAATCTTTATCATCTTTCATCTCTTTTTTGATTTAGTTTAATCTTTAAATCTAAAGCAAAAAGGTCAAATCACCTAATCCTCCTTTTAATTAACTAAATCAGGATTAAATATAATCTAATGCTAATCCTAACCACTTGCATTCTCTAGATTTGGCCACTTGCACATGAAATTGCATTTAAATGATTTATCAAAAACTTTATTTACTTTCAACTTGGCATAAAGGGAGAATATTCTCCAAGTTTGAATCTCCCCCCAAGTGGACATGTACACCCAACAGAGCATTTATGAGGCCTTACATGTCTCTTACATGTCCCCTTCCAAGGTCAAACTCAACATTTATTGCAAAATTTGAATTCAAATTCTCCCTCTCATGGGCACACTTCCCAAATCTTGCACATCCATTGGACTATCACCACTTGACAAGTGTCCTCTTCTCATTTGTCCAATCTTAGTCCCACATTGGTCCCTCTTCAACACTTAGCATTTGAAAATCCTTAAATAGAGGCTTCATCCTCAAGCAAATCCTCCACAATCTCCACAATCTTTATGCAAAGTCATTCTCTTCATATGGAGAACTGATTTTGTCCATTGCATCCTCATCACCAAGCTTATCAAGGATTGGAAAAGGGCTTCTTTCCATAGAAGCACCAATCCACTATGGGATAGATATGTATCCTGTTTCTTTCATGCTTTCAATTTAGTTTGATTTGCTATTATGTTTAGGAAACATTTGGCATTATTTCATAGGAGTATTTAGCAAATTTGTATGCACTTACCTTCTTTATGGAGTTTAGGATGTTTGCAGATTTGAGAGGTGCTCACATTTGGCACTAGAAGGAGGGCGTGAACCTCTGACAGTTTAAGCATTAGACTTTAGTTCATTGAGATTTCAATTTTAGCATTCAGATTAAGATCAAATTCTGTAGCATTTGATTTTATTTGCTAGAAATTTTCAAACAAAAAAAAAAAGGAACAATAACGTGCTTTGCTTATGATTACAGTTTCATTAGCTTGAGAATTTTCTATTTATTTATTCATTTTTCTCATAGGCATTCTATCCAGAAGTTCACACGCTTTCTCCATCTACATCTAGCTCGTTATCTTTTGCATTTATGTCCCTTCCTTGTTGTAATGTACAAGCCATTTCAGGCACTTGGCTGCCTTCTTCGTGAATATCTCGAGTAGACTTGGACATCTCTGTATCAGCAACTAATGGAGTAGTCAGTTCCCAACCACGCACCCATGTATTAGTTCCAGGCCTGCGGAAACCAGGGGGATCAACTCTCTCACCTTGTTCTTGTTGCTTCTGTTCCTCAATCAATTGTTTACGCTTCTTTCTTGCTTCTTGCCCCTTCTGGGTAGTCATTTCTCTTTGCTTCTGCTGCTTTGATACATCATCTTGCCAGTCCTGCTGCACCACAAGTTACCTTTGTTGCTGATCTGCACTTACATTTCTTGTGCCTATATACTACTTTCCCTGTGATGTATCTAATTGAATAGATGTTTTCAATCCTAGGGAAGGAGACTGAGTTCCAACAAGCTAAAATGAGTTATGTATCTAACTCAAAAACCCAAGAAATCTGCTCAAATGCTGAAAACTCATTGGTAAGAGACACCATACAAGCCCGCCTTTTCCATCTCAGGGCATATTTGAGTGCTAGGTAATCTAACCTCTTAGAATCCCTACGGGACTGATGAAATGGCGTCTTCATAGATTGTGACACTTTGTATTGTCTCCTCACAAAGTCCAGATATGAGGCTCCCTTCTCCCATTCAGCATAGTTTAGCAGTTGTACATCTCGGGTTCTTGCATCTTGCTCCAAATCCCTTTCTGATAAGCCTGATTGAGATTTTCTCTTGTTGACACCACTATTATGTGGAGAGGATGCATTCTTATCAGTCTCATTAATTCTCGATTCAATATTTACTCCAGATTTTACACTCACCATCTCTTTGTTGCTTGATTCTGTTTTTGGCGGAGTGCAGGAATGAGATATAATTATCAGGCATGGAAGAATAATATGCTTAGCAATGGCTGGATGGCGGGCACCAACCATAACAGATGAAGATAATGAATGGAGTGCAACGTGCAATCTCACTTCCCAAAGTCCATCTGAAACTGAACAAGTCTCTGAAAGTAACTGCAGTTCTTCATGTATACAAGCAGCAATAACCATTGAACGGTGGTGCTCTAGGCAATACGTATATATATATTTGTTGTACCAAATCGTTTATAACCATAACATGGACCGGCTATTAGGATTCTTGAGGCAGCAGTGATCACCCACAGATTGCGCCTTTATCTCTTCATACTAGTTCGTAGACGTCAAATCTGTTAGTTTATGAATTTTGCAGACTTATCTCTTATTGTTGTGTGGCGCGGATTATCTTCTAACACTCTGGTGTTATTGCTAGCTGCCATTAACTATGGGTTTTTGTAGATCTCAAGAAGAAACAACCTCCCTAAAAGAAGTCATTTAATGGTGCAGCAGAGGGCATGATCTTTGCCTCTGCTACAAGCAAGAACAGCGAAAGAGCTTCATCCGCCACCCTCTTTGGGGCTTTCAATAACTACGTTTGATAAAAAATCCACTTTAGATACTTTTTTATGGATGTCCATACGCCGTGTCCAAAGCTCTCATTTACGCACCAGTAAAGAATGGGAGGACTTCAAGCTCCGCCATCTATCTCACGCCGTGTGGAGCGAGAGTCAAGTACGCAAGAATTATTTTGATTATTGCCAGCAATCAGGATCTCAGGAGTGCGCTCGAAAGTCAAAATGATTTAATTTTATCTAAAAAGATAGCTGTCGATTTAATAAGATTTGCATTTCTTTGATAGGCGTTACTACCCTGCAACAAAAGAAACAAAATTAAAGTCTATGTTTACGTACGTTTTTCAAAATTGTGGTGGTCCATGGCTGCAAGTGTTAACATCAATTACTGCATTCTTTTATAATCTAACATCTCCTAGGCATTCTGTTCAATTGTCAGTGTACCTTTTGTACGCGTGCTTTCTCACACAGTCTTGCTTTATTTTTCACCCGCTGTACGCTTTTGGTGAATGTCCATACCCCGTTCCAAAGCTCTCATTTTGGCATAAGCTATGATGACGCGGTGACTAAAGGGGAGTTTGGTTTTGCACCCGCTAATTGCATTTTCTTGCATTATATCAAACAGCTCGCGGGCATGCTCAATCCTCCCATTGTGTGCATATCCCGCAACCATCGCATTCCAAGCTACCACATCTCATTCGGGAATTCTATCAAACACTGACAGTTCTATGCGTCCTGGTATAAAAGCAAATCAATCTCTTCTTTTGATAGGATGTCGATATAAATAATAGATTCGAATTCACTCCAATATTTTCAAAACATGCATGTCTGTCTTGAGAAGATTTTTTCTATCTGACAGCAAGTGGAGTGAGTTAAAAAAATATATATGCTGGTACATCCAACGCAGCTTGACATATTTTCATCTGCATTTTGATATTCAATTATGGCGAGTGTCAAGCAAGTTCAGTGTTTTGTTTACTCCGTTTTAAATGCTCATCGATCTCTGACTGTTGTTTGTTGATTGACAGGTACGGTGGGTGGTAGTTTGTTCACAATTTATTCTCCATATGCAAGATTTCAATCAATCACTTCATTGAGGAGCTATCTTAATTTACTGGACCACTTTAAAAAATTGATAAAATCTGTCTTAGATTGTATCAATCACTCCTTTGGTTTCTTTGCTGAGAACCTTTGCCAGCATAGATTTGAAATTATTATCATTGAGTGCTAATTGCAGTCACATCTTATCAATTTGCTTGCTTGAACGATATGTGGGAACAGGAGGGAAAGATATGGTTTTCTTTCATTTCTATTTTTTTCTCTTTAAACTTTTAAAGTTTGTACGATGTGTCTGTCTCTACTTTATCATTTCATTAGTGCATGTCAAAAGCCACAAGACAAATAAAGGAAAGGACATACAGACCACTCTTACCGAATATCATTTCTACTTCAAGATTTGATTACTAATATTTGTGTATCTATGGATCAGCTTCAAAAATCTGATTACTCAATTTTCTCATAATTTTTGGTTACATTAAATTTACTCACTATCATTTTTTTTTTGGAAAAAGTGCATTTCACTGAAAACTAATGTTTTAGCATGAAAATTCCTTGCATCTTACAACATTGAAAATTGAAGGCTAATATACTTTATGTTGTGTTCTTTCATATAAGATCTCTTGTTGTGTAGGTTGAATGCTAACGCAACAAGTTTTGGGGACTTCACCTATAGACTGTCAACATTAGTTTTCTAAATCAAAATCTTTGAATGATGTATTTTGATCTTAAATCAATAGTAGTGATTGTGTAAAAGACAGGAAAACCTGATTTTTGTTGTCTTCTTTATCTTGCAGGAGGGGTTTCGTTTGCACAAAGAACTTGCGAAATTGAAGCGTAGGAAACAATCTTTGCAGAAGTCTTGAGCTGAAAAGGGACCTTGAATTGGAATTTGAAAAGAGCATTTTTCAATGCTTATTGAAATAGCTTGAAGCGTCCACTTCTTGCTTTTTGTTTTCTATTCTAGGCCAAATAAATCATTAATGTTTTTTTTCAAAGTTGGGGCTAAAATTGAACCTTAGAAACTGACTAGACTTTACTTTTGGGCTAAAATCGAACAATCAATCTCACTTCATCTTGGTGCTTTAAAATGAACTTATCATTGCTTTGAGGTTAAAATTAACAAGTGTCTGAAGTGTGTGATTTTGTCTTTGGTGCATTTTGAATGCGTATCCTCTCCCCTTGTGCTTCGTGCAATCTAGGGTGCAAGAGAAACACTCAAAATGCATTTTTTTATTGCTTTGAGTCACCTTTAGAGGGGCCTGCCTAAGAGACACATCCGAAAGGAGAACTCAAAGGTGACTCCAACCGGTTTTTCATTCGGGCCGGTATACAAATGGATAAGACTAAATTGTCAAGTCCTCATGGTATGTAGGTCTTAGCCGTACAGTGTCTTTGAGAACGGGGTACTACCGTAAAATGTATAAGAGCCCCTAGTAGGATTGATTAAAGCCTTTAGTGGCTTGCTGGATGCTCGCAAGGTGCCATGTCCCCGATGTTGTGTCATTAAGAACCTTGTTTGTAGTAGCCATCCGATCCATCCAACAAGTTTATCGAAGTGGTGCATTGGAACTTAGTTTCCAAGAAGTTACTTGCCATGTCCAATCTTGGTTGAAATATAGAGGTTAAGACTTCATTCTTAACATACCTTTATATTTTGTCCTTGGTTACATGTAAAATCATCTCTTCTACTATGAAGGGCATGAGGCAAGCCCACTAAGAAAAACGTACCAATTGAGCTAGGGTGTTACATTGCTTGAAAACACAGTGCTTTATTCGAAAACATTTGAAAACCAACATTCAACATCATCTTCAGAATTTCAAACCCCTTAGCTAGATCAAATACCTTTGACAAAACCCAAGAACTATTGCGTACCCTGGGGATTATGTCCTTAGAGGTTTCTAAGTAATTGGGTTTACATCTTAATTTGCTCTTACAAAGGTCAACATTAGGCAACCCTTGTCCTGATTTCTTGGAACTTCCACATAGCACTTTGTGGGATGAAAAGAAGTTGTGACATTGGACATTCAGTTTGAAAAGTAATCAAGTGTGTTTGTGGTAAAAATAACTTATTAAGCAAAGATTGAATCAATTGGACCCCACACATGTGCTTGATATTTTTTGATCGTATGGTTTTCATGCAAACATTGGTGTTTTGATTTTGAATTACTCTTAGAGAAAGGGATGTTCTTCACTATCTTGACCTAGTCAACAAGTCCTTCCTAGGCTCATTTAGGATCAAATCAAACACTTCATCCATCCAAACATTTATCATCTTCATCCCCCAAACAACTTTAGAGCTTTTGGAAACATCATTCTAGAATTAGGTAAGTCACCAAAATCAAAAACACCTTGTTTAGTTAGGAGTATGTGAATGCATCCTTTCTCATACCTCTAATTAAATTAGAAAACCCTTGAAAAAGTTCATCCTAAGATCACATCCAACATCTTAGGGTTTACAAGTTCATTATCCAAATCAAACCAATCAAAATCAAACCCTAAGTCTAGTGTTGCTCCAAAGTCCCTAAACATTCAACACTCATATCATTTACCACTTTTCATCCTCCATCTCGTCATTAGTCCTAAGAACCTTAGGGGTCACTTTTACAACAAGGTCAAAACACAAGAGGAACATGGAATATAAACTTGATCCATACATCATGAGTAATCCAAGTCAACTAAGCTATCAAAACCTTACAATGTTGATTGATTATCAACAATCAAATCTATACAAACCGTACATGGGATCATTACCTTTGACAAATGTCAACGACACAACAAGTGTGATTATTCGCAAATCAAAGATTGGAACATATTTCTCGACGGTAGATCTAAATCCAAACCTACAAGTCTTTCAACCGAACAATCAAAGCATGAGCCTTCAAACAAACAACGTCATCCCATCAAATCCCTACAAGCCAAATAAGAATGTACCAAGCACAAGTTTTTGAAACATGAATCCGGAAAACTTTGGGATGGACACATTTGCAAATCATACAAATATTCCAAACATCAATAATGGTCAATCTCAACCTATCATGCCAAATCTGAATATCATCCCAAGACAGAACAATGTTGAAAATCGAGGGAGTCAAGATCGAAATCAAGATCAAATTTGGCTAGATCAAATTGTTACACTTACCAAAATAGTTGAGTCATTGCGCCAAGGGAAATCTCCACCACCATTACCTATATCATTCCTTGGTTTAGGGCTTCCCCCTTTACCTAGCACCAATCACTCCATCTGAATCAATCCACCTAACACCAATTGATCCATCACATCAAATCCTTTGAGTATACCATCGACATCACGCCAACATATGGTATTCAATCAAGCAACAATGTTGATCCCAACAAATCAAAACATGGTCATCCGAGGGCTTATCACCTCGATCATTCCAACCATCCCTATCACTTCGATCATTCCAACCACCACTATCATGCCCATCACAACTCAAACCATCACAAACACTCCAATTGTATCTCAACCACTTTTCACTACATCCAACACGATTCTGAATCTGCCACCACTACCACCAAAACCAAACGCAGCAAGAAAATATGACATTGCTCTAAAATCTCACCAGTCATACCAAAAGGCCATCCAACAATATCTAGCCACACAACAAGCAAGACAAGCTCAACAAGTGCAACAAGCCTCTCAAGCTACTCAACAAACACAAGCACAAACACAAAAAAAGACAACTGTTGAGAACAAGGATCAAGATCTCTCCATCGACGAGCACCTTGAAGATGTTTCCACCCCATTCGATGATCAATTCACCATACATCAAGAGCCACTTTTTTATTGGTCTCTTTCAAGGAGTGTTAGGATTGTTTGATCCTATTGACATAATGCATGATCCATCGACCAATGTTCATGAAGAAAATGTCTCTACATCACCTAATGAGTTAGAGGACATATCTCAAGAGTTTATTCCAAAGCATGATCCAAATCTTTCACCAAGGTCTAGCAATGGTCCTTTCCAAGACATATTGACATCTTTCGACCTCATGGTTACAGATACTAAAGGAACCCTAAACTCGACACTGGAGGATATTGAACCACTTCCCATTCCTAATGACGACTTCCAAGAACCATTTGTAAGCAATCCATCCTTTGAAACTAACCCATGTTAAGAAATTGATCCAAAGCATGTCAAAAGCAATCCCAAAATTATTCAGGATCAAGAATTTGTATCTTCAAGATACTACAACAATCTAATGGACACTCTCCTATCTATGCAAGATGATCATATCCATCTAGCACATACTCCTCCATCTACCCATGAGACGCTTTCTATGGATGGACACATAGATGATCTTCATTCAGAACAGGATTCTTTTACTCCTGACATTATTATACAAAAAGAGCAGGATATTGAGCTATCAACATTAGGATCAAATATATCTTGAATTCAGACTGAGGACATCATGTATGAAGATATCCAACACTATCCACTCAAGGAAACAAGTCAAATAGAACAACATAATTCAAAGTTAGCGGAGTAGCAAATTGAAATGTCGCCTATGGTGGTAATTTGTCAGAGAATGCACTCTAAACAAGAGCTCTCGGGACAAGCAGAATCAAAGCATAAAGGTACTACCATCACCAGACTGGGGGCAACTTTGTCTCAAGCAGATGTCAACATAGGGAGCATGAAGAATCCTTATGATGAAACCGATGCCAATACTACAACCAGCCACGTCATGAATCTTCATCCACCCATCACCCCATCCACGAATTGGGACCAATATCAAAGGAAATATCTGAATCAAAGTATGAAGAAAATTATCAAAGAAAACTAAGCTAAGAAGCATAATGGGAAAATAAAATACAAGTGGATACCAAAGAACACAAAGAAATATTATCCCTATCAAACTCCATCAGTCAAAGAAACTATGGGGAAAAATAAAAATGGGAAAAGTATCCATCAAAGATGTCCACAAAATCAAAAGCAGTCTTTTCAAGTGATGTACAAAGTGTATCAAGCAGTTGGTCCTAATTCTGCATACACTTTCGTATCCACCCATCATTGCTCATCTTCCCAAGTTTGGAGAGTCAAACATTCCAAACCATCAACCAATCCATCTATTATCCCTAAACGCACTCCATCCACGCCTCCACGCATGATATCCAATTCTCATATTGACCATGTATTGGCAATGACCCTTCATCATAAGGATACAGAAGGCACTCTATCACGATGTATGCATAGAGATAGAGTTAACCTTGGTATCAATAAAGCAGATCAAGAATCCCAAAAGTTGCATTCAAGTGCACATATCTTAGCAAAGCAACTTCTTCAGGCAGGATACCGATGGCACATTATGACAGAAGAATCTACATCAACAACATCTTGTGATTTAGCATGAGATTAAAATCTTCCAGAAAAATAAAAAAAATCAAAAAAGGTGAAAATAAAAAAAAATCAAAAAATGGATTGAAAATAGTAAAGATAAAAAAAATCGTCCTCTAGTGAAAACCACTACGATGGCGCTTTGGGCAAGACCATGATGAAAACCTGAAAAACAGGCATCATGTGTAGAATCGAGCATCTATGTACGCCAGTTCAATTGAAAGCATCTCATCCCATCCATATTAAATCCAACAATCCATCCATATCATCCATAATAAAGCCATTCATCCATGAACCATTATCCAATCCGTTTTCATCCATTTGTATCCATCATCTTAGTTATCTTGATCTTGATGAAAGTTTGGGGCACACTTTACACTTGCTTATGGTAAACATCTTGACATGGGTCATTTTCAGTGATCCTATCCTACCCAACATTATCTGACCCATGAAGCATAATCTGAATGAGCATTCTTTATCTGAACACCTTATCTTATCACAAGATAATCTTCTGCATCCTTTGTGTGCTTATCCATATCCATCCATCCATTCACCTATTTGAGCATCCACCCATCACATTCCATACATTGCTAGACATTGGGGGTAGATATTTACATCTTGCTGCGAGAATAAATATTGATCTATATCCTCCAACTTATGTGGTGATCAGAACATTAGAACATGTGAAATCAAATTGGTCAAGCATCTGTAATCCAAAATCCGAAGCACTAGCCCATGGCATATTTTGATGAGCAGATGTTCCTTATCAGGCTTCATCCTTCATCGAACATTGATCCAAACAATCAATATCAGTTGCATCAAATGCACCCTTCAAACATCATGTCAAATCATTCGAACAACTTTTGTTCAAAAATCAAGCTTCATCAATCATGATCAATCAAATCCAATAAAAAAATCATCACCTCAGGATGCCCTTGTGTTGCTTAACACTATCTTTGCATTGTTGTGCATCCTCAAAAATTTTATCATCATCAATCTGATCAACATCTCAATCCTTGTGTTTCCTAAACACAATCCTTACATTGTTGTGTATCCTCAACAATGTTATCATCATCATCAATCCATCAATCAGATCAATCAACCTTAGCTTTATTTTCAACAAACTCCCAAACAAAGCACTGATATCATCACACACATCCATATTGAAATCGTCAAAATCATGCAAAAATCCAAAAACATCCAAAACATATCAAAAATAAAAAAATACTCAAAAAGCAGAAAACATCAAAAATATTGGAATCCAAACTACGTCATCTTTGAGCTTAAATGTAGGCAAGGCTAATCTTTGATCAGCCCCCGAGACATCAAAATCCAAAAAAATTAAAAATCTCACAAAAACCCAAAAACATTCGAAAAATCAAAAATTCAAAAACATTTGTAAAAATATCAAAAATGCCAAAAACAGCCTCAAAACATTTCAAAATGTCAAAAACATCCAAATATTTAAAAAATCCATCCATCTCATCTCGCTTTCAATTGAAATAATCAATCATCCATGATAAATCACGTCATTTCCTTCATCCTTTGGCAACACAAGCAGAAACAATCATAGCAGTCGGCAAAATCAAGCTTCAATCATAAAATCAAAATCAAAACAACAAACCTTTAAAACAAAATCAAACTCTTGATCATTTTCAGACATGCCAATCAAACTTATATCAACAGCTTATCAATCAACTTATCAAACCATCATCATCCTATACAATGCATCTCCTATGATATATCGTTCTAACAATGGGCATCATTTTGGATATCACTTGGATTCTTATCCTATCAAAACAAATCCCTTTGGCTGAAGGTATGAAGAACATTGACTTGTTTGTGTACTTGATCTTTTCTATTGATTTATCTTATTGCACTCATTCCAAGGACCTCTTGATGATATTCAAACGAAGGATTTAGAGAGATAGGAATGGGGCAATGATCATTATCTTTTGTCTATTGTGCTTGTTAGACGTTCTTGTAAAATAACTTGGCGAATACTTTCTTTGTTAGGTATGCCCTAGCAAGGTTTCTGTATGTCAAGTGTGAACAAGAATACTCCTATCTGCTTGTTGAGTCAAATTCCATCGCACTAGGTACAATGCCATCCTGGTTCTTTATACCTTGATGCATCGTACCTACGTGTGTTATCAAACATAAGGTAAGTAGCCCTTGTAAAATCCCAATCCTTGATAAGCAAATCATCATCATCTATCATCATCATAATCTCTAATAAAGTCTTGTCAGATCATGGACTTGTTGGATCCTCTTGTCATCATCTCATTTCCATGCTAACATCATCATCACCAATGCATCCATCATGCATCCATCATGCATCCATCCTGCATCCATAAAACTGTCAACATACCACATATCATTCATATCATACATAATAAGAACCATCAATCATTTCACATGCATTGCATCATATCATCATCATAATATAGATTAGTCAATCTAAGCATCTGCATAAATCATCCATTGCATAATCACAACATATCACCTCAATCAATCTCATCCAACATCATATCATATCATCGTTTAAGTTGGTTAGGATAATATAGATTTTTTATTCTAAGCATCTTAAAATCATCTCATTTGCATCATCATCCATAACCATCCATTTTGAACCTCTTTATCGTGAGATCGACCCTCAAATCGAATCTTTTCACTCGATCTCTCAAGGAGGCAATGTACCAGTGTACTTCTTTCCGTTGGGGCATCTGAAAAATTAGAAATTTTTTTATTTTTGATCGTGGAAAGTTTATTCTTTGAACCAACGCAACAAGTACATTGCTTCAAAGAGGGGAAAAATTTAGACACGTGAAATTAGCATCATGCACTCAATTCACATTCATCCGCTCATCCATAAAACAAATTCACATTCATCCATTCATTAGGAAAATCAATTTCAATCTCCTAAAGGTCATCAACTTTATTTAATTTAATCTTATCATTATGACCCTTAGCTAAATAAATCAAATATTTATTTAGCTAAAACTTTATCATCTTTCATCTCCTTTTTTATTTAGTTTAAAATTTAAATCTAAAGTAAAAAGGCCAAATCACCTAATCCTCCTTTTAATTAACTAAATCAAGATTAAATCTAATCTAATGCTAATCCTGACCACTTGCATTATCTAGATTTGGCCACTTGCACATGAAATTGCATTTAAATGATTTATCAAAATCTTTATTTACTTTCAACTCGGCATAAAGGGAGAATATTCTCCAAGTTTGAATCTCCTGCCAAGTGGACATGTACACCCAACAGAGCATTTATGAGGCCTTACATGTCTCTTACATGTCCCCTTCCAAGGTCAAACTCAACATTTATTGTAAAATTTGAATTCAAATTCTCCCTCTCATGGGCACACTTCCCAAATCTTGCACATCCATTGGCCTATCACCACTTGACAAGTGTCCTCCTCTCATTTTTCCAATCTTAGTCCTACATTGGTCCCTCTTCAACACTTAGCATTTGAAAATCCTTAAATAGAGGCTTCATCCTCAAGCAAATCCTCCACAATCTCCACAATCTTTATGCAAAGTCATTCTCTTCATATGGAGAACTAATTTTGACCATTGCATCCTCATCACCAAGCTTATCAAGGATTGGGAAAGGGCTTCTTTCCATAAAATCACCAATCCACTATGGGATAGATATGTATCTTGTTTCTTTCATGCTTTCAATTTAGTTTGATTTGCTATCATGTTTAGGAAAAATTTGGCATTATTTCATAGCAGTATTTAGAAAATTTGTATTCAATTACCTTCTTTATGGAGTTTAGGATGCTTTTAAATTTGAGAGGTGCTCACAATACTCGACATTATCGACCTTGGTATGTGTGAAAAATCATCCATACAACACAAATGGGATACCTATTCCTAGTTTTCTCCCAATAGGAGGTCAAAACAAAATGATGTGCTCTTGATCCCAAATCATAAGGATATCATCCCACATTTGATGGACTATTCCCCTCTATAAACAACATTGTGTAATTAAAAATATAGCATGGCTAGAAGAAACAACCCCCACACATACACCATCCTACGGGTCATCATTCCAATCAACATCTCTCCCCATCTGATAGGAAATTTGTGTCCTTGTCGATCAGGAATGATAATTCCCAAGATCATAGTGGATACAACCATCATGAATGTCTCATATCTATTAGCTATCACATCCCACCATATCTTGTACTCCTCCATGTAGAGCTCCATAATGTCCTCCAATATCACCGCGGCCTCTCCTTTCGATAGCTGGAAGGATTTGGTCTCTGAGTTCCACCTCTTAGCTAGCACAGTCAGTAATCCCCTATTATCCCTAATCATGGGCATGAAAATAGCATAATATAAGCTGAGGGAATGCAACTAATCTCTCTTCTTGTCAACTAGTTGATCTCATAGTCTGAAAGTGGACGATCAACTCTCCCAAGTGTAAATGTGGTCATATGTCACCTATGATCACAAGAAAGCACATTGGATCAATTGAGAACTCTATCCAACCCTATTTGACATCAATCACAAAAGAAATTTTATCCAAAACTGGGGAAAAACCCTAATCAGGCAAACACATCACACTGTGTAACAAATGCATCCCACTAGTCAAATGTGTCACATTGTCTAAAAAATGTGAATCACTAGGAAAATGTGCCACATTTGCATATGTGACTTAAAATTTTAAATGCATCATACGGTCTAATGCACGCATCACAAAAGTCACTTGCAGTACAAACCAATTATTATGCTGTATCAATAAACATGCATCACACAATCCCTCACATGTGACTCAAAATGTCACTTGCATCATTCTAGACCACAATTGTGTTGTATGAATCACATGTGGCACTCTTAATAGTTGTGTCACAAATACATTTGATAAAAATTAACTAGCAAATGCATCGCATCAAGCAAATGCGGCAAACCACCCCACTTGCGGTGAGCACGGTAGCAAATGTGGTGCATGGCATGCAGCACATCCACTTGCCCTCATTAGAGCCATAAAATCTAGCAAAAAAAAGACAAAATGATGAAGGAAAGTGGTACATATTCCATCCCTAGATCCCTCTAACCATTTGTAGGCACAAACTCTGAATTCACGATGTGAGGAGTGTCGTACAGGTGACATCTTAGCAACAGCTCTGTAGCAAAGATACTCTCAAAACTCACTATTCACTCCAGTAAAAATGCATAAGTGACCAAATTACCCCCAAAATAATATTTATACACCCCTAGGGTAGGGTTTTTACGAGATGAATCCAATGTTGAGTCCAAAACCCTAATGTAAATATCTTGAAGGTCCTGAAAGAAAATATTTTTGTTGTAAATGTCTTATCCACTATCAAATTTTCTTATCAAAATAAATTTTCCAAAAAAATTGAAACTTTTTCAAAGCTTACAAAATTTTGTGCAGGGGCATAGGTCTATCTCATCTTCATCATGACACACCAGGGAATATTCTTGCTTGACTAATACATATATATTTTGTCACTAATTAATGCTTTCACTCTATAGTTAAATAAATTCTCATTTATTTAATTATTGATTTTCATTTTCCTACTATAATTAAATAATTATTTTCATTATTTAATTATTCATTAGCCTTTTCTTCCAAAATTTAATTCCCACCATTTTCCTCCACTAATAAATAATTATTTTTTATTATTTAGTAATTTATCTTTTCCTCCACTTTCTAATTAAATAATTGTTTCCAATTATTTTAATTAAAAGTCAACTCTCCCTCTCTTTCTAGAATTAAATAATTTTATAATTATTTAATTTACTCCAACCACCTATTTTTTTGTGACAATTTTATCTCTTATTTCAATTAATTTCACCCAAGTGATAATGTTTTATTACCTTTTAATCTCCACTGTCCATCCTTAACTAAACCCTATTTTTTCCCTAACCCTATTTCCTTGCTTCTTAAAACAATCTCATCCATGGATCTCCATCATTCAATCTTACCCCTTCTTTCAAATTCGGGTTTCTATAAAAGAGACCTATCCCTTTCATTTCAAACCCTAGAGAACCAAAAAAAATGATATTTTATTGTCACTATCACTAAGGTTACAACCAAGAATATAAAGCAAAACAAAGAAGATCAATGAAGGTGATTCAACCATGGCATATGAATTATGGTAATACTGCTTTATTATGCAAGCATATAAAGCAAAATGGAGAAGATAAATGAAGGAGATTCAACCATTACATATGAATTATGGTAATATTGCTTTATTATTGTTTATGTTTCTATGTTCATTTATGCTTCATTAATGGATTAAGGTCTTTAAGGTTTAAGTTTTATGTATTTGATTGTTGATACTATTGATTCATGCATTTTACCTTGATTTCTACATATATAAAGAATGTATTATATGTAAAATTGATAATATTTTCCCTCAACTTTATGATATTTGTAGGTAAATGGTTAAGTAGACTAAATGATTCTTTCAATGTCAAAACTTTGAGGAGTGGATGAATCAACTTTAGAACCATTCAAGGAGCCTATTAGAGGCAACTTGGGTTTGGCAACCTATTTCAAGAGGGAAGTAAAGTTGAAATTCAAGTACTTGCAGATGATACTTGAAGACTCACTTGTAAGTTATACATTTAGATATTTTTTATTTTGTTATGAGGATTTTCTTAAATAATTATATGTTGTCTTATAATTTATCTATTTTCAATAGTGGTCACAAGAAAATGGTAGATCAATATGTCAATGCACGTACCATTAAAATATATTTGAGAAATTGTACAAATGGCAGTAAGTAAATTCACCGTGGAAAAATTCACCATCAACAATTCACCTCAAGAAAATTCACCGCCATGACAAATTCAACCCATTGAAAATTCACTGCCATGAATTGTTGGCGGTGAATTTTCTTACAAATATTTATTCTCTTAAACTTTGATAGTCTTCAATATATTATTTTAAGTTTATTTTGTCTAAATTGCAAGATTCACTATTTTTTTGTCATAGTTATATTTTTCTAATATTCTTATTACTTTTCGTTGGAACTTTTTTTTGTTTCTTTTCTTTTTGATGAGGCTAAGGATATAGGATAGATCAAAATATAAATGAACATATACAACAAGATTTAGCTAGTGATTTATATTTGCTATTTGGATTCATTTTTGAGAAAAATATAAATATATACTTTCTTAAAATTTGAGAGCTTCTTCTTTTTATTATTATTTTTTTTCTAATAATTTTATCCTTTTATCATGTAATTTTTATTTATGTATAATATGATTTATTTTGATTATAATTTTCAGTGAGAATATAGATTATTATACAAATGAGCTATTATATATGAATAGTGGTAAAAATATTGATATAATTAATATTTTATTTTTTTATTTAAAATTTAATCAATATAAAATAAAAGATTCACTTTGCATTGTGATAATAATAAGCTTTTCTCATAATTCTTATATGGGGACTAGAGAGACTAGACCTCTGACTTCTTTCCTACAAGAAGATACTAGACCTATGACTTATTGTGTACAAGAGGAGGCTTTAGCCAACAAGGGGGAGACTGAATCTCATGATTTTTTCTACAACAAATTTTTTTAATCAATCAAGCCAAGATCCCACGCCAAGATTTTTTAATTTTTATTTTTATTGTGATAATTATATTTTTTCATATTTTTTACTTGCTTTCAATGTTAACTATTTTTATTTATGTTTTAAAGGTTTCTACTAAGAATTTTATTAATCAAATTAGAAGTGAAAAAGTAATTATTTAGCTAGCAAGATTTTTTTGTTGTTGGGTAAATCACTACAGCCCTTAGATAGCCCAACCATTGTTGGGTCCACCCTAATTTAGCTAGTAAGTTTAAAAAATAATATTTATGTTTATATTTATTCTTTTAAGTTTGAAAATTTACTATCTTTTTATTTAATGTGACAATAATATTTTCTCATATTTTTAATTTATAACATTATTTAATATAATAATAACTTGTATGATGAATATCCTTCAAAATTATGGAGCACTACTAAATAATGGTATAAATAAACATAAAATTTATTGAACATACTATATCATTGTAATAACTAACACTTTTTCTAGTATGGTATTATACATTCAATAAAGATAAATTTATTAGAAAGAGTGCATATGAAAGCACCATTAATTTTATCAAAGTTATGGCTTTATAAAAAATGTTAATTAGAAAAAAACATATACATAACAATGGGAGGGGAGCGAGACATCAAGAATAAAGCATCATGTGCACATAGTCATTGTCAACTAAAAACTTAGAAATATCATCGTGAGAGTATGATTTTATGACAATGAGGCCAACATTTTGGATATGATTTAGATAATTATCATCACGAATCAGTTATTTTTGAATCCATCATTACTATACAAAGCAGGATATATAGAAAGTTTATGTCTAAAGGATATGAATGTAAGTTTTATGTTCAATAATAATTAATTTAGACGTCTAATGGAATGATAAGATAATCAATAATAATTAGATACTAAATTAATTTATGAGTTGAGATTTAAGATACTACGATAAATAGACCATAAAATAAAATGAAATATTGGTGGATTACTACAAATCTGATCGATGTGGATGTTGACTACTATGTTGTTGTGATAGACAATACAAAAACCAAACATTGAATTAGATTTAAGTTCAAAAAATTATGATATCTAGATCTTGAGTTTCGTGGGGTCTCATATTAGATCACACCCATGATATGATTTGTTTATTTATACTTTTTCTAGGTGACATGATTTCATTCAACATAGAAGAAACCAACTTCCTTTATGATACCCAAACCCTTAGCATGATTTAGCAAGTTGAAAACAGATAAATAAATAATGTTGGATCTTGAATATTTTTTTATACATATTAAGACTAATGATATGTGTAGTCAACTATGGGAATGCAAGATGCTACTAATAGATGATTCTAAGGTTTTCCTAGGATGATATCCTTAAATACACAATCTTAGACATGTGATTTGAATTTTTTTGTTGACTTTGATGGGTAATAGTTATATATTGGGATTGTTTGCTTTGGAATTTAAAATACTAGAACTCTGCATGATCTAGTCCAGAGGACATGATTGTATATATGATCTAATGTAGGGTGCTAGGAAGTACATCAATGTTGATATAGAGGGTAGGATTAAACATGATACAAGGCAAAATTCAAAATTGAAATTATTAAATGTTAAAAAACCCAAACTATATATTAAAAGAATACGTTAATGATTTTCATAAAAAATATTATAAAAATATAAAGATGAAAGTGTGAAATAAAATTATTTTAGCTTTGTAATATTATTAATGAATATTTAATTCTTGTATGATTAATGAGAATCGAATCAACATCACAAAAAAAAAAATTGTTTGGAAAAATTGATAGAGTTTCAGGGAAAAAATTCTTACAAGCAAAATTTAGACTGCATCCTGAATTTAAAAGTGGATCCAATTAAATCCAAAGAGGGTAGCTAATGCCAAGAGGGGGACAGATTGGGGCTGCGTGGGAAGGCAACGTGGGTAACAAGAAGCCACGCCAGGAAGTTCCTGCATAGCCAAAGGTAGAGGAAAGAGGCGCCTACATTGCCTAGTGAGAGGCAATTATTTTTTATTTTAAATAAACATTTAATGAGGGAATCGAGCCTCATCAAGAGCAGCTTTAAATAAGGAGAAAAAGATTTTAGATGATCAAATATTGTCTTGGCAGCCAAAAGAAAAGAATAGCAAGGAGAAACTATCACGAAGATAGAGATGCTAATATAGATTGTGTCACATGAATTGGGAAATTGTCATGTTGTATGAGATAAAGTGAAGATAAAAAATTTAATGTATCTGTAGATACTGAAAAATGTTTTTAGTCTGTAAACTTCATTTTTTATAACAATTTCCCTTTTTCCCTGTATAATTGATCAATTTTAATTATGTGATTATTGTTTAAGATCATTTTCTTCTATTAATTAAATTATTTTAATTATTTGATTAATCTTTCATTATTTAATTTAATTACAGCACTAATTAATCTTTTCATTCCATAATTAAATAAATTCTCATTTATTTAATTATTTATTTTCATTTTCTTACTATAATTAAATAATTATTTTAATTATTTAATTACTTATTAGTCTTTTCTTCCACAATTAAATAAATCCTATTTATTTAATTTCCACTTTTTTCCCACTATTAAATAATATTTTAATTATTTATTTATTTGTCTTTTTCCTCTACTTTTAAGTAGACAAAGTTATTTTAATTAAGAGTCATCATTTCTCTCTTTAGCTATAATTAAATAATAATTATTTAATTATTTACTTTCCTCCTAAATTAAATAATTCTATAATTATTTAACTTACTCCATCAACCTCTTTCTCTTGTCAAATCTTATCTTCCATCACAATTAACCTCCACCCTTCACAAGTTTCATTACCTGTTAATGTCCACAATCCATCCTTAATTAAACCCTAATTTTGCCCTAACCCTATTTTCTTGCTTGCCAAAGCAATCTCATCCATTGATCTTCATCATTTAATCCTAGCCCTTCATTTTGAATTGGTTTTCTATAAAATATACATTTCATCCTTATTTTAGACCCTATTCTATTCTATTCTACTCTAACTAGACAACCACTATCTTTGATATTTTGCAATCATTATCACTAGGCTATTTTTGCATACTACAAATCTGAGGGCAAGCAAGCATATAAAGAAAAATGGAGAAGACCAATGAATGTGACTCAACCATGGCATATGAATTGTGATAATATTTCTTTATTACTGTTTATGTTTCTATATTCATTTATGCTTCATTCTTGGACTAGGGTCTTTAGGGCTTGAGTTTTATGTAGCCTTGGATGATCACTAATTAATGCAAACAATGTCTACTACACAAATATGTTTATGTTTCTATATTCATTTATGCTTCATTCTTGGACTAGGGTCTTTAGGGCTTGAGTTTTATGTAGCCTTGGATGATCATTAATTAATGCAAACAATGTCTACTACATAAATATGAATTGCAGTTAGCTTGTCCAAAAATCCTTTCAGAAAGTCCACTGTCAAGTTCATTATCTCTATCCACACACCCAACATTGAATAACTCTCCTTCTCTAGTACGCCTTACTTCGCTAGGATCTCAAATTTCAATCTTGGGCATCATTCCATTGTGAGGAAGGTTATAAGAATGTGTATCTTGGACATCCTCTTGAAGTTCAACTTTGAATGTCTCCACCTTACTCCCAATTGCTTTATATGAAGATAATTGATGCTGCACGTGATCTTCCAGCGTGATCTTCCAGCGGAGTTCTTTTTGCTTTAAAGTTTTTTTTTTTTAGATTTAAATCTTCCTTCTATGAATAAAGCATGCTATGTAGCTTTTTTTGTTTTTAAATCTTCCTTCTGTGTATTTAGTTTGGTCTTCTTTTTCCTTTGTGCTGCGAACTCTATCTATTACTCTTTTCTTGTATTCTTTTGGAACAGGCTACAATAATCAAACAAACTCTGTGTTTTGAAACAGAGCAAGCTGCAATAAAAAATTTGGAGTGCAATAATGAATATAGGAAATTATATTATTGTTTAGTATGTGTCAATTTCTTTTTTACAGATCTGTAAGTGAATAGTTTGCTGTATTTTTTCTTCTTCCTCTACTGTTAATTTCACTCAATCAGCTGGTTTTGAAAAGAGAGTGTTTTCAGAATCTACAATTGGTATCAAAGCAGGGTTTTTGTTTTGGGTTTAAGATCTAGTTGTTCGAATTTCGCCAAAGATTATCATGTCGAATTCTAATAGCTTGCCCATTCCATAATTTGATGGAAATGAGTATGATTATTGGTGTATAAAAATGATGACTTTTTTAATAGGAAAAGATTTGTGGGAGATTGTTGAATCAAGTTACCAGGAGCCAGCTGATTGGAATGCCCTTCCAGTCAATGAAAGAATAGCAAGGAAGGAGGCTAAGAAGAAGAATTTTCAAACATTCTTTCATATTCAAATAGCTCTAGACAAGAGTCTATTTCCAAGAATTGTAGGTGCAAAGACAGTTGAGGATGCCTGGAAAACTCTAAAATAAGCTTACCAAGGCAGTGAGTTGTCAAGTTACAAATATTGAACAGAGAATTTGAGAATTTAAAGATGCAAGAAGGAGAGAGTGTGAGTGAGTATTGTGTCAGAGTAAAAGATGTGGTCAATAAGATGGCTACACTTGGAGAAACTGTGAACATAGAGGTTCTGATAAAAAAGGTGTTGAGATCTCTCACACCAAGATGGAATCACGTTGCCATAATAATGGAAGAAAGCAAGGATTTGACAACCCTTCAATTTGATCACCTCATTGGATCTTTAATCTCACATGAAGAAAGATTAAAAGATTATTTTGGAGAAAGTGTTGAGAAAGCCTTTTCCTCCAAAGTACAAATCACAAGGAATGAATATGGCAGCAGTAGTAGCAAAAGCAATCAAAGCCAAAGTAAAGATCAAAATTAGTATAATTCAAGAGGTAGAGGCAGAGGTGGTTCAAGAGGCAGAGGTAGAGAAAGATTTGATAAAAGGAATGTTCAATGTTACCATTGTAATAGGTATGGACATTTTGAAAGAGAATGTAGATTAAAAGAAGGTAAAAATGTTAATTATGCTCAAGAAAGTTATGAAAATCTTCTAGATAATTTATTCTTATCTTATTCTAAAAGTAAAAATACTAGTAAAGATGTTTGGTACCTAGATTTTGTATGCTCTAACCATATCTCAGGAAATGGGAAGTTGTTTTCAACAAAGGATGAAAGTTTCAAGTCAAAGATTGAGCTCGGTGATGATAAATCATTGGTGGTTGCTGCAAAAGGTGCTATGGAGGTCCACACAAAAGAAGCTATGAAGAGTGTTAAAGATATTTATTACACTCCTAAGTTAAAACATAATTCGTTAAGTGTTGGAAAATTATGTGAGAAGAACTATAGAGTTGTCTTTGAAAATAAGAAATGTACAATTTTTTATAAGAGTCAGGGAAACAAAGTAGTCACAGTTGTTCCTATGACAAAAAATAGGATGTTCCCATTGAGATTTGGTGAACATAATAGTAGCCTTGCCAATATGGCATTTGAGGATACAAGTTGGCTATGGCATCTAAGGTATGGCCATTTAAACTTTCACAGTTTGAAGCTTTTGATCCTCACAAGCATTAGTTTCTGGTTTGCCCAAGGTTGAAGAGCACAAGGAGGTTTGTGAAGGATGTGCTAAAGGAAAGCATGCAAGGGAAAAGTTTCCAAAAGGCATTGCATGGAGGGCCCATTACCCCCTTCAACTTGTTCATTTGGATATCTGTGGACCTATGGAAACAATGAGTTTGGGTTAGTCATCATATTTTATCACTTTTATTAATGATTACTCACAAAAATGTTGGGTGTATTTTTTTGAAGGCTAAGGATGAAGCCCTTGATACATTCAAGAGGTTTAAAGCACTTGTGGAAAATGAGAAAGGGTGCAAAATCAAATGTTTAAGGACTAATCGTGGAGGAGAATTTTGTTCAAGAGCCTTTCAAGATTATTGTGATATGAATGGCATCAAGAGGCAGCTCACCACTCCATACACACCTCAACAGAATGGGGTAGCTGAAAGGAAAAACCGCACTATGGTAGAAATGGCAAGGAGCATGTTACAAACCAAGGGATTGAGTAACTCTTATTGGGGAGATGCAGTTGCTACAGTAGTATACATTCTCAACTTAAGTCCCACCAATGCACTTGAGAAGATGACTCCTTATGAAGCATGGTATGAGAAAAGGCCTAATGTTAATCATTTCAGAGTTTTTGGTTGTTTAGCTTATGTTCATGTACTTGATCAGAATAGACAAAAGTTAGATGCAAAAAGTGAGTCATGTATTTTTGTTGGGTATAGTGAGGAAAGCAAAGCTTACAGGTTATATAATCCTCTCACTAATAAGCTTATTGTTTCAAGAGATGTGATTTTTGATGAAGGGGGAGTTTATGGTCATCAAAAAGGCCATATGGAGAAGTCAAAATCTATTTTGAATGATGATGTTGATCATGAGCAGCCCACTAATGTTGCTGTTCCAATTGCTATAAATCCACCAAGCAGCCCCTCATCTAATTCTTCAAGTCCAACTTCAACTCCAAGTTCTAGAAGGAAGGTAAAAAGTTTGAGTGATATTTATCAAAGGAGTGCCAATCAAGCACATGAAGAAAATCCAATAGATGAGACAGTTAATTTTGCTTTATTTACCAAGGCTGATTTTGAACCATCATGTTTTGAAGAAGCATGTACTAATGAGGTTTGGATGCAAGCAATGAAAGAAGAGATGGATTCCATTCATAGGAATGATACTTGGGAGCTTACAGAGCTTCTACATGACAAGAAGAAGATTGGCACCAAATGGATCTACAAGACTAAGCATAGCAGTGATGGAAGTGTTGAAAGGCATAAGGCAAGATTACTTGCTAAAGGCTTCACGCAAAAGTATGGGATTAATTATAAAGAGACATTTGCACCAGTTTTAAGACAAGAGACCATCAGAATGCTAATTTCATTAGCAGCTCAAAAGAATTGGAGCATACAACATATGGATGTGAAAAGTGTCTTCTTGAATGGGTACTTAGAAGAGGAAGTATACGTGGAACAGCCACAAGGTTTTCAAGTGGAAGGAAAAGAGAATCATGTCTACAAATTGAAGAAGGCTTTGTATGGCCTCAAACAAGCACCAAGAGCATGGTATGCAAGAATTGATGGATTCTTTCAAGAGAATGGCTTCAAGAGAAGTAAGAGTGAACCTACCCTTTACTATAAACAAGAAGGTAATGATATTCTTATTATAAGTTTGTATGTTGATGATTTGTTGTATATGGGTAGCAGTTCTAAGATGAAAGATGAGTTCAAAATTGCTATGATGAAAGATCTTGGTCTCATGAAATTTTTTTTAGGAATGGAGGTTTATCAATGTAAGAATGAAATTTTCATTTGCCAAACCAAATATGCAAAAGATATGTTGAAGAAGTTTGACATGGTTGATTGTAAACCATACTCCACTCCAAGTGCTCATGGAGTTGTGTTGAGTAGGAATGATGGTGCTGAATTAGTTGATGAGACTGCTTACAAAAGTATTATTGGGAGTTTGATGTTTCTAACCCACATAAGGCTTGATATAGCATATTCAATTTCACTTGTTTCAAGGTATATGAAAAATCCATCAAAAATACACATGAAGGCAGCTAAGAGAATTTTGAGGTATGTGAAAGGTACTCTAAATTATGGTATTCATTACTACTCTTCTAAAAGATTCAATCTTGTTGGCTTTAGTGATTCAGATTGGGGAGGTAGTATGGATGATCGTAAGTCTACATCTCGAAATTGTTTCTCCTTTGGTACTGGTTTGATTACTTGGAGTTCCAAGAAGCAAAGCATGGTTGCTCTCTCATCCACAGAAGCAGAGTATGTTGTTGTTACTTTAGCAGGTACACAAGCTCTTTGGCTTAGAAAAGTTTTAGAAGAAATTGGAGAGAAGCAAATTCAGCCTACAGTAATTTATTGTGACAATGTAAGTGCCATCAAGTTAGCAAAGAATCCGGTTCATCACAGTAGAACAAAGCATTTTGATTTGAAGTATCACTTCATCCATGATTTACTACAGAAGAAGGAAGTTGAATTGAAACACATCAGCACTCATGATCAGTTAGTAGACATCTTCACCAAAGTAGTTGCAAGAGATCAGTTTATGTTACTTCGTGATCAGATCGTGAGCCCTCTTAGCATCAAGGGGGAGTATGAAGATAATTGATGCTGCACGTGATCTTCCAGCGGAGTTCTTTTTGTTTAAATTTTTTTTTGTTTTAGATTTAAATCTTCCTTCTATGAATAAAGCATGCTATGTAGCTTTTTTTGTTTTTAAATCTTCCTTTGTGTATTTAGTTTGGTCTTCTTTTTCCTTTGTGCTGCGAACTCTGTCTATTACTCTGTTTTTTGTATTCTTTTGGAACAGGCTGCAATAAACAAACAAACTCTGTGTTTTGAAACAGAGCAAGCTGCAATAAAAAACAGGGAATGCAATAATGAATACAGGAAATTATATTATTGTTTAGTATGTGTCAATTTTTTTTAACAGATCTGTAAGTGAATAGTTTGCTGTTATTTTTTCTTCTTCCTCTGCTGTTAATTTCACTCAATCAGCTGGTTTTGAAAAGAGGGTGTTTTCAGAATCTACACTTTAACTCTATCATGCGCGCTTAGGGCTTCATCTATGATTCTGCAGCCATAATCATACAGGTCTCCCATGCATGGCTTGGTTGATGTTGCAATGCGGTTTATTTTTTCCACTGTGAATGACTCTTGCTGGGAGATGAGCACTGAACCCAGAGGAAGTCCATCCGTGGATTTCAGGGGACTCACTAGTTGCTTGATGAGGAAAAGAGATGAGCGATCTATTCTTTCAATTCTTGTTGAGAGTTTTTGGTCCTTATCCACTTTAGGCATAATAGCTGACACATCTGTGTGCATTCCTTCGATATCATCTTCCCTCGTCTGCTTACCTAGATTGATCTTTGTGATTTGGTAATTTGTAGGCAAGAAATTCCTATAATATTTATCAGCTAGTGATGTTGCAATTTTAGCTATTCTTGATCTCGAAGCATCCACGGTGACAGTTGAGAAAGTCCTTGGCTTTTTCTTGGCATATGGGAATCTATCATGGGAGCGATGGCAGCGAAAAACTTAGAGACAAGTTTTAAAATGATAAAATTTTTGATTATCATCAACAACAGATAATTGGGCACCAAGTAAAATGGAGATTGTGAATTCTGACCTGATTGCTTCTTTACGATGGATTTGATTTTTATTTATTTTGCTATTATAGTTACCTAAGTTTGTGCAAATGTTGGTTACATGTGGCTGCTTAGATAATCTTTAGCCAAGTTGGTCTATTTAGAATGTGCTGGTTAAGCCAGCCCCAGTCTCATAGACTGTTTTATATGATGAAGGATATTGAAACCACTTTTACTCACGGTATATGAATGGCCCCAACTTTCTTTTAAGTGATGTACTAACTTTTCGATATATTTGTTGTGGCAACTTGTTTTCTTACATTGTGCAGGCTTTGCAACAATGGAAAGTGTTAGGGGTGAAAAAAGAATAAACCAGGAGGAGAATCCTTCTGAATTGAATGATATTGGACGTGCAGCAGGGATACTAATGGATCTCAGTAGAGCTAACCCAAACACATCTAACAATGATGGTAAGAGAGTTAGGGGTAGAAAAAGTGGCCTATTCATTGGAGTCACTTATACCCGTGGCCGTTGGCAAGCCAAAGCCAATATATGGTATTCTATTCGTTTTCTTTCTCTATTTTTCTTTTATATGTTAGTTTCTAATTAAAATATAATGTATTGAACAGTATATCACTATATCTTTCTTCAAGAAAAATGTCTGTCAAGATTTTTATGTCAATACTTTAGGTCATATTGTCTAGCTCATATTTAGGATGTTTTCATTTTTCTGTGGGTTAACATTTCAAGTCATATTGTCTAAGCTCATATTCAGGATGATTCCATTTTTCAGTTGATTAATTTTTTATGGCTCAAAGGTTAATTGGAAACTTTTTGGGTGATGCTTAGAGAGTTCAATAATAATGAATTCCTGAAATATCTAACAAACAATATATTTCACTAAAAAAAATGCTAATAATGTTTGAATGCCATTTGTCTGCAGGCTTAAGAATCATAAACATCGACTAGATCTTGGTGAGTTTACAATGTTAGTTTTTTTTTTAAAATTTTTTTGCATGTGTAGGATTTTTTAATAAAAAGGTTAATAATAGAAAGAGTTTCATTATTTTGAGTGTTATATATTATTAATTGTTAAGTCAAGATCAAATAATATGTTAATAAAACAAATTTTAAGAAAACTTTAATTATAAAACCTTTCAACAAATAAATTATAGAAATTTAAATTTTTAAATATTTTTTATATCTTATATTTTCAAATTTTCAAATGTATTAAAAATCATATTTTATTATATTAAAATATACTGTAAAAATAAATATACTATATTTTTAAAAAAATTAATATAAATATCCATTTCATAAAAAAGAAATTTGTTTAATTTTAATAAATTTCCTTTTATTTTAATGTTATGTTGACATTTTATTGCTGAGGCTGCAGTGAGGTCAGTGTTCTAAACTTTCAGCTTCATATTTTACGATTAATATTGGTTGCATGTAGTTTATTGTATATCTGTTATAAACAATTAGTATGCAGGTCCTCGGACAAATATGCAGGTCCTCGGACAAAGCTATGTTAGTCATACGTGACTGAGACGGGAGGTTAAATTATCCTGAAACAGATTATGACATGAATTTAATAAAAGAGGTTGGTTACAACAATTTTGAAACAATATGTTAAGTATGTCAGTGAGCTTATGGTTTTGTAGTGGAGAAAGGTTTTTAATGTTGATGTGAAAAAATTTGGAGGCGAGCTCATTGAACAATCAAGGGGATATTCAGCTAAAGCATGAACTTCTGCATTGAAATTACCGGTATGTAGGTGCTTGAATACCGTGGGCTTGTAACTACCTATGAGCTTGTAACTGCTAGATGTTGTGGTTTGCCTGGTGTTCACAACAATATAACATATGGAGGTGATAACAGTGTGGGCTTTGGGCTGGATGTTGATCCAGGCACTGCTCAACCCCTGTTATTTAAAGTTTATTTTCTGTGGGCCTGTGATTAAGATGGATTTTAAATGGTCAGGAGCGTCTATGATGGGCATGCTTGTGTTGAGGTGTTAGATTGGAGGTTTGCGGGCTGTAAGCCTAATCTGTTTTCTAAATTCCCTTGCAGCAATCTTGTCATTTAGCATGTGTGCATTTTTTCTTCTTGCAAGTTTGGGTTTACCTTTTTTTTTTTTTTTTTTTGTCTTTTATATAAATGCCAACGATACTCATATTATTGACATCTCCCATTTAAATTTGTTCAGATTTCGTATACTTTCAATGTAAAAATTCAAATATCTTTTTAAATTATTTGATTGAGGATAATTTTTCTTTATATACTGAAGTTATGATTTGTTTTGATGTGTTAATGCAGATTTAGGTATAAGCTCACAAATTTACAATGGAAGTTGTGTATCTGCAAGAGCTCCTTGGTCACTGAGTTGATGCTCACGTCTTAATTGCTACAATCATTGCTCCTACCTTCTCCCCATATTGTAAACACAAGTGTGGTCAATGGTCAATCTACCAGATAGATCGAGGATCCTAGTCTCTTGGCTCTTAGTCGCAAGATTCTATTTGTTGATGATTAAACACTTGCCTTTGTATGTTTTCATCTTTTGTTTGGACTTGTTCTCACTTAAAGGGTGTGCCTTCCTACCATCCACCTTTTTTGTGCATACTAATAAATTATCCTTTTAGTTAATAAAAAGTGGTATATGAATTATTCATCTTAAAAAAGAGGTAAATGGAGTAGAGTTATTCTCAATTAATAAGATCTCCTCATTTGCTTGGAATTTTTTTTAGTGTGGTTAATTCTCCATGAGTAATTTTCCTACCCTCTCACATGGATGTGAGTAACCCAATAAAATCCCAACATAGAATTAGTTATATACTTGAATTTAATGGTAAATATTGTAATGGAGAGCTTTTTGAAGTCACTTGATTGAGATTCACATTCCTTATATTGACTTCTAGTTGCAATATCTACTATTTTTTTCATTAACCTTGTAACACTTCCAACATTAATTAATTAAAAGTATTTAATTAATTAGGTTACTTTCCTTTGATGAGCTAATTAAATAAATTCAAATACACCAAATAAGTTTGACTTTTCCCCCTCGACAAAAAGTTACGATCCCTCACCAAATTTGGTACCTAAAATAAATATTTTATTTGTTGACCTTGTGTAACTACTATTAGTTTTAGCATATTCTATGATAAGCTTTTATGGAGGATTTTCCATCTATTTTAGCTAGAGAGATGTTTGAATTTTGACATCTAGGTGTGGCCTTCAACATCTATAAATGACAAGAAATTTCTTCATTTCAAAGCTTCACAGTCTTACCATACAAAAAAATTGTAAAATTATTTTAGCACTTATGTTCATTAATCAATTTGAGGATGAAAATCCTTGGATGTTGAAATTAGAGGATGAAACCCATTTGGTTTTTTGAGGGTTACTTCAAATAGATGTTGTAATATGCAGTCAAAGAATGTATATTTCAACATGTAGTTTTTATCTTATTTGTAATATTTGGAAAGGAAAGAACCTTAGCATACATGGTCATAAATGTCCTATTGTCTACCACAAGGGATTACAACATGAGGTCATAGCCTTTAAATTGATATGGGAACAACTTTATGGGAATTATAGTATTCAAATAATATTACAACATAATGCTCTTCAAATTTGACTCTTAGATCTAGAACTCAAAACTATCTACCTTTCAATGATTATTAGTGATGATTATATAGTGTCTAAGCCTTAGGAGTGATATTTGTTAGCCCCAAGGAGGTGTAAATCTTGATGCCATGTGTAATAGGTAGTTAGCCAAACATGAAAGTAATCTTCTGGGATGAATTTCATGATGATAGATCAATACATTTATATGTGGTTCATACCATAAGCTCTATTGGATCTAATAAATCTAGAAATGTGTTACATTGTTATTGAATTATTTAAAAAGGTGTTACAGGCTTCAAATAGTGGAGTTAGATGTCTTTCTATTATGCCTAGTAATAACATTCAAAGGTAACTATGTCTTTACAATGATTAGAATATACAAAGAATTTGATTGGACATTGTAGGCTCAATGTAGAACATGCGATTCCAATGACATGATTAAATGTGTAATTGTAGTAGGATTTGTGGTGCCTAATTATTACTATAATATTATAGAAAAATTACAAACAAACAAATAAAGTAAAAGAAAAATATTTATAGATGATGTAAGATTATTCTTACACTGTGAGAATCTACTCCTACATCATATGTCAAGCAAAACACCCTATTAGTTGAAGATGCTAATATGGCATCAATTTCTCTACAAACACTACTAAAGGTAGGATACACCACCATTCGCCCCTATCCCCTATTACCAAAGGGTTTTGTGACAATGTACCTAGGAAAACATCCTTAGTTGCACTATCCCATTAGCTATATATTTTTGCTTCAATCATACCCAACTTTATCTCCATTTGCATTAATTCCTCAATATCTTTGATGCACATCCTCTTATTCAATCCTAGTATATTATGGTTGGGCTTGACCAACACACTCGAAGTGTTGACCATGCTTAGGTGACCAGTGTGAGGCCCAATTACATGTCCTGCTTGTTGAATGCCATTTTCATTTCCCCCATTCACCATTAGCATTCAAATTATTCTCGCACAGTCTCACTGTTTCAGTACATTCAAAACTGGGTTTCCCATGTGATTAGTTTTCATTTGTCACTTGCGGTCTGTGCAAAAATGGTAGCTTTGGAACAAAGTATGGACATCCATTAAAGCATAAAGGACTAGGGATTCTTCAATATGCTCTAGTAGACATGTATGCAAACTGTGGAAACGTGGACAAAGCATGCCAACTATTTGACACGATACCACAAAAAATTTGGTCTTGTGGAATGCTATGCTTGCAGGATATGGAAAAAATGCATTTGCTGAAAAGGATTTACATACTTTCAATCAAATTTAATCGGCGGGTGTAAATCAAAACTCCATAATCTTTCCAACATCCTCCTTTCCTATGCCAAAATGGGAGCTTTGGAACAGGGTATGGACATCCATCACAACATAAAGGAAAGCATTTTTTTGTCAGATGTTATAGTTGTAACCACCCTGGTAGAATCTATTATTTAGCATGTATCTATTTAAAAAAAATGATTAAGTGTCACTTTAAAGCTGATTATAATCCTTATTTTGTCAGTCGTTTGATATAAATTTCTTATTTCTCATATACTTAGTGTAATTGATTATGTATATTTTCAATTTTTATTTTATAGTTTTATATAATTCTTATGTAATTTACTGTATGAGACTAATCGTGTATTATTTTAACTTCTAATTTGTTTATGTAAAAATTCAAAGATTGTATTGATATGAGCTTTAATATATATATATATATATAGTGGTGGCACATTTTAATCTAACCTCCTCTAACTAAATTTTCTCTTGTTCTTAGAATTCAATTTATCTTTGTGTAACTTCCAAATCTAAAATTATAAAATAACACTTCTAATAATCTATTTCAACTATTTTTCTTTAGGTAGGGAGCATTCTATAGATATTTGTAGTAGATACTCTTCAATATTTACCATTGTTTTCTCTAGGGATTCATTAATTTAGTAGTTGTTCCCTAACATTCTATGATGTATCATATTTAAAATTGTTGGATAGGAATATTTATATTAAATTCACCTATTGATATTATGGTGTAGATGCAAATAGCGTTGTAGTTGGGAGGTTCTAGATAATTACTTATGTTGGATCTAATAAACTCCTTAATTTTTGTCATAAGTTCCAAAATTTTATATTATATAAGAGTAATAATTTTTTCCACTCTTTTTATTTTATTTTTTTAAGCCTTTACTTCCTATTTTTTACCCAACCCCCTACCATGTCCGGTGTATCATTTTAATGTGTTGGTAGTCTCATTTATTCATTTTGTTAAATAGTTCCATCTTTAGAAATATTTTTGTTTCTTTCTCTATCCATTTTTATTCTATTCTCATTTCTTCTATATGAGTACTATTTTTCTAAGACTATTTGACATAAATTTATTTCCTATTCTCATTGTGCAATTTCTTTTTTATTCAAGGGGTAGCTTTTGTATGAACCGGATACAACCATTCAACAATACCACTAGCGGGGGTTTGAACCTTGGTGGCAAGAACAACAATGCCACCTATAAACCATCACACCATGCCAATATCGACATTCTCATTGTGCAATTTCATCATGTAAATATTTCACCAATTCATCCAAACTATATATCCCATATCATAAAATAGATTTTATACTTGACCTAAATTATTCTTATTTATTATATCTATTTTTGTTAATAAGGTGTTCTAGGCCTTCTTTGTAGCCTCTATTTTCCATTACCGACACTCTTATTGACTTCTATATCTTTTGACAAGAGAGTATTTACTCTCTATTTAGATAAGTTCTGTATATATTTTCTGCTATCTTGTCTCTACTATTTATAATCGAGATCATTAGTTATCTTTTCTAAGACATATATCCTTATTATTTATTTCATTTGTACTATCTATTCTCTTTTTTCTTAAATATGTTTACGAATTCTTCAAGAAACTTCTTGATGATTTGTAGCAACATATGATGACTCCATGTTTACTCTAACATTACTTTTAAAATAATTCATTTATTTTTGTTGGATTGTTGTGTATATATTTTTCTTGTGTAGGCATTCCTATTGTAAAAAAATTGACCTATACAACAATTGGACATCGATTGTGTCTTCTTATTCTTCAAAAAAAAAATCTACTTTCATCCTTTTAGGTGCTTTTTCTACCACTTTTATTTGTAGTCAAGGCACAAATGAGAAGGTGATGGATTTTATCCTCTATTATTAATGTTTTATTTCATAGATCTCTTATAACTTCTTCTTAAATTTAATATCGAGAGGGAAGTTATTAAGAATATCTCCCAAAAGCTTTGCAATCAAAATCTCTTTCATAAATATCCAAATTTTATAACACTTTACACCACCTTCTATGATTATACATAGGTGATAGATTAGTTTAAGGCCATCTCCTCTTTAAACTTTATACCTCAATTTCTTTAACCCTATCATCTTCTCAAGAAACCAATAATTATACAAAGAATAACACCAATAACTTATGATTTTCTCCTTAATCCAACCCTAATAATTAACTAAAGTAATTGAATATGCCTTTCTCCTCCTCTTCATCATTTGAACGCACAATCTCCCTTCATTCACAAGCTAACTCTAATTGGATGAAGCTAGAAAAAAATCACAATTCTATCTTTCATGAGTTTGTTTCCAATAACCTCATTCAATTTCATGCTATTCAACCCTTGAACCCCAATCTTTTCTTATTCTACCAAATTTTCCAAATTTTTTAGTATACATAGACCTATTTTTCTATTAAACATGCCTTACTATTATCTTCTCCTTTTTATTTTTCTTAATTAGCTCTTTGGACTACCTTATCACCAAATCATATTCCCCTTTACCTATTTTTTCATCTTCATTTTCATAAATTCTCCTAAGATATCCTTCTCTTAATTCAACACTAGTAATTACTAAAGTTATTTTTCTCTTTTTCTTAAGTTTCTACATGGCCTTTTACTTGAGTTTTTCCTTTTTTCCTTTGTATTAGTTTTCTCATTTCTCTTTTGTCAATGATGATTCTCCTATTCTACATTTGTTTTTTACATTTGATTTCTTACATTGTCTAACATTTGCTCCTCTACTTTACTTATTCATTACTAGTTTTGCATCATAGGTTATATTTGAGCTAGACAATTATTCATTTTCTAGACATGGTGCCAACACATTCTTATAGAACTATTATATTTGGGACAAATATAAATATCATGTAATTTAGCACCAAAAAAATCACATGTGGATTTTCCTCCCTTTTTTTTCTACACTCATTAACATAATGTCCTAGAGTTTATCATAGTTATAACATTTTGGCCTTTTGGTCCTTCTTCTTTCTCTAGTAGGTCTATATTATTATTGTTGTTATAGCCACTCCTACCACCTCATTTTCAATAGCTATTATGATAAATCATGGAGCAACCTATATCTTGAATTTGTGGTACCATATAGTGTATATTGTTAGGTGGTCTTATACTTTTTCTCAATTGAAGTTCCCACTATCCATGTGCCAAACAAACATTGAATGCTATTATAGCTAAACCATATGCTCTCTCCATACCCAAATCCAAAAATGTTTCCCTAGGACCAATCCATGAACAATTGTTTCATATTAATCTTCTTCATGAATTAACATTTGACACCTATTTTTCTCATGTTTGTCCCACTTTATACTTGATAATATATATGTACTATCATTCTATGGAATTCATCAAGTTCCCCTCTTAGTGTGGAAGCCCTCTTCATGCCTTTGATTATCAAACATGTATTCATTTCTTAGATGTTCCTCCCTACTATAATTTTTAAACCAAAATTTACTTCTTCTAGGTGGGGGAGAAGTGTCAACCGTCTCACCTTTCATTATAATTTATTACTCCAACATTACATAATTTTCTAACTCTAATTTGAAATTATCAATTTCACTTTCTCATTAAATCATTATCCTATATATTTGATTAGGAGTATATTCTATTGATCAATTCTATTACATCGTTATATGAAGAGGAAATTTTCTCATCTACTTCTTCTACAATGTGAGAGGTTAAACCTAAAATAAAACACTCAATTCATTTATTTTATGTCAACTTTTCTTCTAGCTTTCTAACCACACTTTTAAATCACTATTCTTGATATTTTATTGATTCCTCCTTAGTTTTTATCATCTTCCATATTTTATTTATTTTTTGTTCATACATTAGGTGAGTGGAAAGTTTCCATAAATAATTCACTCAATTCTTTCCATGTTTTATCATACTTAAGGCATTCTTTATTGCACCATATTAGTGCCTCATCATTGAGGTTCTCCACAAAATTGTATAATTGGGTTTAGTCATCATCTGAAATGCCAACCCCACTCCAATGAAATTTCAAGGTAAAGAGATGTTCACTAGCATCCTTGGTGTATTTACCAAAAATAGGGAGCTTAATTTTATGTGCATCCATATTTGGATTATCCTTTCTCTTAATCTATTATCTACTCTTGGATCTCTTTATCTCTTGCTATCATGGATTCTTTACCTAGTTTCACTCATTTTCTACTTGACCAAAGTTCTTTCTCTACCATTATCTCTTGGAAATTGAACATCTAAGAACTCACTTCCTAATATCTGTCACGAATCTCATACACAATTGCTTCTTGATATTGTTTTTTCTAACTCAATTAAGAATTCACTACTTAATGGAATCTTTAGAAATTATTCTTCATTTTGATAGCATGGGATGTGACTCTTATTCCATGAGGTTCATCTCCTCATAGTGTCTCTTTAGCTTTTGGAATGCATTGGTTGATAATGGGTATGTGCAAAGATCATTATGGAAAAAATAGGCCCTTAAGTGGCAAAAAAAAGAAAAATCAGAGTTAGACAACTTGGCGTAAAATTTGAATAAGTTATCTATATTATTTCAAAATATATAAGAATAGAATTTGTAGCAAATTGAATGTAGTTTCTAAGCTACTAGGTTTATTAAAAATCTATTTGGTGAAAATTTGAAATTTCAATGCAGAGTACTTAAATTTCAGGGAAAAAATAAGAAGTTGGCGTCTGTCTGACTACCATAACCACAATCAAATGATGATATTTTTTTATAAGATTTTAGATATAAGTAGAAGACTCATGTCCCATGTGATGAATATTTTTTTTATTTTTTTCTAAGTAATTAATTAATTATGAAGTTTTTTTATTATAACTTTTAAAAAATATAAAAACTCGTATGTTTGACCACCTTAACTTGGTAAAAAATTCATGAAATTCATTTTTTTTAATCCTATAGTATGTGAAACATAGAATGTGACGCATGTGTTGGATTCAAGAAATGTGATACCGTTTGAAAGCTATAGATGTTTTACAATCAACTATCAATCAAGACTTTAGTTCCTAATTCAAATAAAAATGAATAATAATTATTTATTAAATTCAAAGTAAAGCATAATTTATATTGGTGGAAAGTTGAGAATCTCCTTTAAAACCTTTTTGTTTCATCAATTTTGGGTAAAAAAGTCGTCAGCCACATATCCTACATATCGCCACTTTTTGGCCCATCATGATCCTACACATACCCTAACACGCCATTTATTAATTGATTTATCTTTAATTTTTTTTGAGTTGTTTTCTTCCTCAACCTAGGAATTTCTCTTTGTATCATCTCTAAAGTTTCCTTGTAAAAATATTTTTTTTTGGCAACTTCTTTTACTCTATTGCTAAATATTCTCTCCTCTTCTTCACCAATTAACAACTTTATTTCATGAATTATTTATTTTCTCTTCTACCCAATAGCAACCACATCTATAGTATCCCTACAAATAAGGTTAAACTTCTCTAAGCTCATTGTTGTCTTATATTCTTTCAATTTCCTTATCGTTTTAGTTAGATTTTTCTATATAGATCTAATTTAGGTTATAAACCACTCTATTTCAAGTGCATCTCTCTTGATACACTCTCTTGCTGCTTCTCTTGTCCATTATCTTTCATCTCAATCCTATGATTGTTTCAATGTTATTCCTTCTTCCTTCTTCTTTTCTATCATGATAATTAAATTCTCTTCAAAATGTATCTTGATCTCACCAATACATTCTTTTACACTCTTATTATCAAATTTTTTCATAAATATTTAATTGACTTAATTTATCCATCCTTAACTCCTTTATTTTTAATACCTTAATTTATTAAGAGGTACTACAAGACACGCATTATTACCACAACTTTCTTTTTAATACCTACAATGATCTCTATCTTATTTTGTATTCTACTAGGTTAATTTGAGAGGACATACCTTCTAGTGTACTTATGGGTTTTCATCACTGATGCAGAGTAAAATACAACAACTCACCCAATTCCACACAAAACTCATATTACAATATACTCAATGACGATTTATCCAAATTTGACAATTACTTGTGTCAAATTAACAATCGAATTACAATTGCTTTCAACAACAAACTCAAACTGAAAATAAAATAACTTTATTTCAATGAAAATTAACAATACATTTTCTAGGCAGTTCATTGCCTCTCTATTTTGTCCGACTCTTCACCCCATCCTTGCACTGACCAAATTTCTCTTCCAGTTTACCAAGCTATGTCTGTTTCCATCAACTCGCTCCTTCCAAGAGGTCGGACTCTTCATATATATACTCGCCGACATATATGCAGCCACCTAAATTCTTTCAGCTTACATGAATAACAGTCTCAAGTTATGTGCAGTCCATGAGCTTTCTCTTGCTCTCAAAATCATTTTACCTGCTATCGTTCCTCCACTCTACCTATGCTGGTCATGTTAACTCCGCTTCAACATATTGATACCACACCCTTCACATATGGGTTCTTCGTTACTGATGTCACGACCCATTCACTCTTCCAAATTCGCGCACCATTAAATGTCTGTCTGCAATTTTGTTTCACCCTTCTCTCGATCCAATGTTTTCGATTACTATATTGCAGAGGCATCTCAGCGCCTCCCTTCTTAGGTAACAATGCTCGACTCCTTCTCAATGGTGTAACTTTCTGTCATATGCTTGTCCATTCAAGGGCTCAACTTGATTTCCTGCCACTGCCATATTCCTTTATCGTGCTAAGTCTGCCAAGCTCTCTTGGTCCGCGCAAACGTTCTGCTTCTTATCTAACAACTTCTACACAGTCCATGGTTCTTTCTACGCCGACCTTTCTTTCCACACTCCTGGTCTATCCTTTACACTTTCCCTTAACAAGACGGGTTGGCTTCCTTCTCACGACCCGCGGCCTCTTTCACTCCTATCAGCTGCGTCCATTAGCTTCTATATGTCCATTCACCGATCCAATGAAAATCTCTTCCAAGCGCCTTCAAACCACCACTATCCTCACATTTTTGCATCATTTCATTTCTTCCTGGTGCGGATATGAGGGGTCTGCGAGTTTTATCACTTAACTCCTTTCGCCCTCTATCTCCTTTCAATCGCCACCGTCGATTGCTATTCACACTTTATTAAATAATGCTTGTGATGAGGCGTTTCATTTTCTTTGGCTACTTCTTTTCCCATTCCATATGATCGATTCCTCTTCATTTAGTTTTCACGATCATCAAGAGGAATTTGATAATTATGCACATGGTTATCCGGCTAAGGAATTTGTCATGCCTTCACATTTATTTCTGCCTTTACTAACACATGAATGATTAAATTGCATTTGTATCGAATCCTGAAAGCTGACTTTAATTCCGAAATGCAATATGAGACTGAAATTAAATCAGAATGGAAGGAAACTCGAACCAAACTGTTTTTTGGCTGATGCTCCTGCATCAATCACTAGTCTCCATTAGGCTGCTCTTTTTATTTTCCAATTTAATAGGAATAGATCCAACTACCCTTTAGAATTTTTAGAAAACCATTTATAGGGTCATCATGCCTTAGTCTAAAATCCTTTTTCAAGGGCTAGATCATTGCATAGGACTAAGAAAATTTGCGAAATTTTATTGGTAGATATATAGATCATTAGTGAAGGTGGTCCTTGCAAGACACTCTTTAAGAATTGAGGGTAGATTTCCTATCTATCTAAGGCTAACACTAGAGCTATTTATAATGTGGGGGTGTGAAAAGGAATAGAGGTTGCTTGGATATGTGTAGAGGTTGCTTGGCTAGGCATATAGGTTACTTAGATACATAGGCATTTTGATCGGCCACTCTTTTAATTTTTAGAAAGGAATTCACAAGTAAATCATTGCTTGGATAAGGACGTTGTAAAATTTAATCACATCAAATGCACCTTCCCACTTGCTTTGGTTGGTTAAGTGCATGTAAGATGTGTGTCATGTTGTGATTAGACCAAGAAAGTGACTAGGTGACATAGGAAAATATTCGTATCCACATATGGTATTGGCTTGGTCATCAAGGGATTATCTTGTGGTGAGTTTTAATTGGTTGGTAAAATCTAAAGAAGTCTAGGTTGCATTGAGTAATTTTGGGAACTAGGGTTTAGGTTTACCACAAGCTAACTTACTTTTAGGGAAGGTTGTATAAAGAATGTTAGGAGTTTGAAAGTAAAATATGCAGGGAAGAGTTAGGATCAAGGAAAGGGATATTCAATATTGAAGGAAGAAGAAGTTGGATCAAGGTGAGGGAAAATATGATACCACTAAATAATATGGACAAAAGGATAAAGGAAAGGGAACAAGTATTAGGCATATAGAGTGCTAGATGTACTTTTTGGTCAAGGAAAATATTGAAGTCCAAAAATCTATGACTCAAGAGAAATGGGACAAGGATCATTGATGTGGTGTGCCAAATGCTAGAAGGAAAAGGAGTGAGGGAAATAGGGTGGAAGCCTTTCAAGGTTTAGCGATTAGTTTTGCCACATACATTTTACCTTTTGGATATGATGGTCTGAGTAAACCTACAAGTATGGGTTCCACAAGGAGGAAGGGAGATAGGAAGCGGGTTAAGAGAAATGAGTAGGGAAAATACTAAAAGCCCAAGATTTTGAGACTTAAAGGAAAGGTAAATCTTCATATTAAGAATTATAGTGAATACTCAATGCAAAAGAAGAGGAAACATGGAAAATTGTAAGTGGACAATATTTTAGGTTCATTGATTAGTCTTATAGCTTAAGAAGTACATTATTATATGGAGACCTAAAATCCTAAGGCCAAAGGAAAAGACAAAGTGGGGAGCGGAAGGATGGATAAAGCCATGATAAAGTACCTAGGTAATGAGAAGCAACCAAAGGTCTCAAAAAGAAATGGAAATGCTAGGTTTCAAGGAATAGAGGGAAACAATATTAGCAAGAGGAAACCAACAAACCTAATAAAAGATACAAATAGACATAATCACCCCTAACACTTAGAAATTTCTATAGTTTGAGATATTTAGGCATGTGATGAGTATACTGAAAGACAAAACACAACAACAAGAACATTTTTAATAAGGGGGTCTATTGAATGAATTCTTAGATTGGTTATAGATGGTGGCCAAAACATTGTCCTATTAGAAATCATAAACATTCTAAAGCATTCTTAAACTAGAAATGGTGTTGCAAGGCATAAATAAGTGGACACTTTATTAGAAAATCTTCATAAGCATTCTAGGATAATCAAACCAACTTAGGAACCCATATATTAAGGTTTAAATCATAAGTAAAGATTTTCAAAATAACTTCATTAATAAAATTAATCCTCATGAATTACAAGGCCTTTGATTGATCTATAGCAAAATGACTATACAAGTGAGTTCATTTCCTCTTCATGAAATCAACTAAACTAATCGTTAAAAGTAGGAATTGCAACATTCTTGGAGATAAATTTCATTTCATTGTGACAATTAACACACACTCAAAGGTTCTTAACAAGACTAATAATTGTTGCAACATGCATGTCTAGAAAACCAAAAGAAAATGACATCTTTTTACTATAGTGGTAGAGAAATAATTATTTTCACTCCTTTTCTACACCACTAAGTTTCTTGCATCTAGAAAATACCCAATTTCCTTCATCTCCCAAGCCAATTTCTCCAACTTTGCATATATTTACTATGTCTGTGGATGTCATCTGTCTCCTACAAAATAAGAACATGGCATTAAATACATCTAGAGAGCTTGTTAATTTTTTATCCTTCATCAATCTCCTTACCATTCCCTCACACCACCTATCTGCTACTGCATAGATGCTTAAAAGAACACAAGTCAATTTTATTAAGATCCATATAAAAAATAGCATTGTTGTAAATAATCCTAAGCCTATATTCATATGTGATTTGCAGGCAAGAAGAAAATACATCCACACATCCACCACAGGTTTAACTTACAAAATTGCTCTATCCGTTATGCTTCGATGGATGTCCATACCCTATTCCAAAGCTCCCATTTTGGCACAGGCAAGGAGGATGCTAGCAAAGGTTGTGGAGTCTGGTTGTACACCTGCAAATTGCATTTGCTTGAAAGTTTTTGAACCCTTTTCAACAAATCCCTTTTGTGCTACCCTACAATCATGGCATTTCATGAGATCATATTTTTTTGAGGTCAAACAGTTCACATGCCTTGTCTATGCTTCCACATTTTATGCATGTTTACGGGCGATGCTATGATGGATGTCCATATCCCATTCCAAAGCTCCCATTTTGGCATAGGCAGGGAGGATGTTGGCAAAGATTGTGGAGTTCTGATTTACATCTACTAATTAAATTTGATTAGAAGTTTGTAAATCCTTTTTAGTAAACACATTTTGTCCATATCCTGCAAGCATAACATTCCACAAGACCAGATTTCTTTGTGGTATCCTATCAAATAGTTGGCGTGCCTTGTTTATGTTTCCACATTTTGCATACATTTCTACTAGAGCATATTGAATAATCCCTAGTCTATTATGCTTTAATGGACGTCAATACTTTGTTCCAAAGCTACCATTTTTGCACAAACCACGAGTGACAAATGAAAACCAATTGTGTGGGAAACTTGCTTTTAAATGTGCTAAAGTGGTGAGACTGTGTGGGAACAATTTGAATGCTAATGGTGAATGGGGGAAAGAAAAACGACAATTAACAAGCGGGACAAGTAACTGGGTCCCACACTAGCCATCTAAGCGTGGTCAACTTTTAGAGTGTGTTGGTTAAGCTAGCCCGTATATTATAGTCCATAATATCCTTGTGGATAACTCAAAGGAATGCATAAATGAAGCCTACAAAATAAGGGAATTAAAATTTGATTTCATATGTTTTTAGATTTAATTATTTATAATTTTTTTGGATTTAGCTGTAGAATAGCTTCTAGATTACATTTCTATATACATCATGATGGAGAGGATAATAAATCTTTTTTATTTCTTTCATCTTCTTAATGATGAATTTAGTCGTGTAATAATTCTTAGATTATATCTATATTCAATCATTTGAAAATGTAAAATTTTTATGTTAATTTTTCTAATATACAACCAGTATTGAATAAACTATAAAACCATTATCTTTAGTAGAAGCAAAATTCTGTTGTATGTCCTCACTGTATTATTTAATAAGACATTCCTGATTCACTAAGTTACACAGATAACGTATAGTATAATAAATAGAAGTCTCAAACAATACTCAGTTTTACTATGCTACACCATAAAAATGTCAAACACCTCTGTGAGAGGCACTTACCTCTGTTTAAATTCTATTCCCAATCGGTCCCACGACAAGGAAGCTACCTTCGATAATGCTTGGGTCTTGGTTCTGCAAGAAAGTTACCTTCAAGAAATTTCCTCAGACTCAATATTACTTGCAGTTTTCTTCTCACCGACTTAGAAGGTTCCACTTGGGTTGGGTTTTTTAACGTGATATTTTTCCATACATTTCTTCATTATGATTTTTTTTTTTCAGTTCTTTGTTCTGAGAGTTTCCCATTGATCGACGTTCAATGGCATGTAATGACCTATCTAATAATGTATGAGCAAACTGTGCTCCTCTCTATTTGTGGTGGGCTTTACTATGTACAATATTGGTGTAAAATCTTTATCATTCTAGTTTAAAGCCCTCTTTTTGGTCACATCACCCATACTAATAGTCTGAGGATCCTCCATATATCCTCAACTATCATTGTGAACTCACTCGAAAGAAGATGGAAGTGTTCTAGGTCCAACAGTTGGCTAATGCACTTGAGCATGTGCACATTATATGTGTAGTAGTAGTATTTGATCATATATCTCAATGCTAATACCTCTAGTAAAGTAATATTTGTGCTCTTAGAGAACTCTATGTAGTCTGATATTACCATTTCATGGTCTCTCCCTTGCTCTTGTAGCTTTGTATTTCTTTACATTCAAATAATAATATATGTATTAGTCCAATACATTCATATTAGTCAATGGGTGTGTAGGAAATATATATATATATATATGTATTAGTCCAATACATTCGTATTAGTCCATGGGTGTGTAGGAAAAAATATATATTTGTATAAGGTTTATTAAAATTAAAATTGACTATCATTGGTTTGGTTTTGTAAAATGTGGATTGGTTTTATGAAACATGGATTTATTTCATGAAACTTAAATAATCATTTATGCATTATTTGAAAAAAAAAAATCATTTTAGAGAAGAAAAATGAATCCAAAAATTCTATCATGAGAATTGCAAAAATTTAAATATTTTTGAAATTTTGAAAAATAGACAAAAAATATAGCATGCCTAATTTGACATATCTCTAGTAGCCATCTTGATCCATACTTGATCTAGTGTATCATGGTGAATGCTCAATACTCTCTCTCGAGGTGTGTTAGTAGAAGAATTTTTTTTATTAAGAAGCTTCTACCTATATCCTTTATATGGTTAGTGTTAATTACACTCCTCTTTTGTAATGTCCCATTTTAATTAATTTCATTTTGTGGTCAAAATGCCCATTCCTATATTTTTCTATGGGTTAAGAAAAAAATATTATGGAAATAAATTTAATTAAAATTGATCATTTCGACCCAAATTAATTATTATTTCAAATTTTCTTGATAAAAAATGGTCAAATAATTACTAAAATATTTTACTATTACACCAAGGCTAGACATGAGAATTCATGGAGGTGGAATAATTTAACTCCCAAATCATTTGACATCTTTTTTTTATCATAATTTCTTTGGCAGGGTTGTGCCAATTTTTATGACAGCTCATAAATGAAGAGTTACAATTGGTAATTTTCACAAATGAAAAGAAATAATGAATTAAAAATTAATAGAAGTTTAAAAAACATTAATTTGAAAATTGAATATCCATTATAAAATATTCTATGACAAGTTTTTATAACAATAATAAATGAATGTAAATAGAACATATTTGAATACATAAATATAATCTCCTATAGGAAAATATTGCAAAAACTCTTTATAAACTATTTTTCAATTTTATTTTTTTAAAAGTAATAACTAATATTTATTTAAGCTATATGGATCCTCATTGCAAAAATCTCAAACACTAGCTACTTAATTTTACTACACTACACCATAAAATGCCAAACACTACTGTGAGAGGTACGTTCGTCGGTTTAACTTATATGCTCAATCGGTCACATGGCTACGAAGCTTACAGGAAGCTAACCTTCAATGATGCTTGGGTTTTGGTACGGCAAGAAAGATATCTTCAAGAAGTTTCCTCAGAATCAATATTAACACCTTAAAATGGACTGCTCAAAATTCTGTCTAAAATTCACATGTTTTGTTTTTATCAATTCAATATATGGAGAGATAAAGATTCATGGATAGTACCATACATTTTTTCTTAGTCTTATGTCCACAATTGAACGGATCTCAGAAGATTTTTTAATGTAATTTTCGTTCCAGCTCTGCTTGATAAATACTGCAGGCCCACTGCACATGTTAGACAAGAACACATTTGATAATTTCAGTTGGTCCTTTCTTTTCTAGCACGTCATTATTCTAATTATTTTCCTTTGGATGCTGACTATTCTACGGACTCAAGGGTTTATTGGGTTCTGAATAAATCGGTTCTTTTAGTCCAAGACATCAACTCAGTGAATGCTTCCTGGAGTATCCCGTGGAAACTCGATAGGGGGACTTACAACTTTAACAATGCAAACAAGAACAGACAGTTTTTAATTTCTTTTTAAAACATTGAGTTCCAAAATACAGTCAGAATTAAAGTCCCTTAAGAGTGATTATATAGATATTGAGCTGATTGATCCATTTTCATTAGAGTGGAGATGTTGTTGATGCGTATTCTTTATTATGTTATTGGTTGATATGAAGATTGATTGTTATTTTCTCTACCATCAATCTAAGAATAAGAATATAATGGAGGCTCTGTTACATTTAACTTGGTTGATTGGTTCAATTCTTTAAGGAGTCTTTTAGGATTACTATCTTGATCTTGAACATGAATGTGAAAATCATCCTCCAATCATTAAGGCCTTTTTGCTTCATGTTGTATCATCTTCAAGAATCTTCTGTAGTCCTAGGGATAGTCTACCTATTTTATCCATAAACTTGTTAAGGAAACATCAAGTTAGAGCTCAAGTAGACAATTCAATCCTACTTGCTACATGATCATTACATCTTAAGGCATTAGTGAAGCTTCATGAAAAAAATGTTACATTAAGGCAAAGTGAACAAAAGTGGTCTACAAATTAGACATGTCAAGTTCAGAAGTTAAGAATTAGTTCATAGTCATGAAAGTATTGATCTTAATGTTTGTGGGATTTATGACTATATATAATATTCTTCTATTCTACAAAGGTTATGCAATATGACACAAGGATGTTAGATATTTAGTAGAGACAAAAAGATTTATGTGGTATTGCACAACATTCTATAGAAAACTCAGGATTCATATATGGGTTATAAATTTGTTTTAAATATTCTAAATACCCCATTATATGAATAACAATTCATAATAGATGTTAAAATAAGAAAGGAAGAAGTAGAATAATTGGAGGAGAGTTAGTAAGAGTCATTACCAAAGGTTTAAATGAAAACATGTCATGAAGAGATATGAAGATTCTATGTGAGGAGGGGAAGATTGTGAGTTAAGATCATGAATCATATGAATGGAATGATAATGGGCTTAAAGAGTAATATCTCAAATGAGCCATGAGAAAAATGGAAGGAGGTACATGAAATAAATGGAAGAGGATGAATAAAGAATATATATGTAAATATGTGAAATGATGTATATGAGTGTATATATATAGATCTTTTTTCTAACTACATCAAGCTATTTTTTTTACAATTATTAACAAAGATTCAATCAACTCGTTGGCTTGAATTTTCTTTGAATACCATAGTTTTGTCCTAGCGTAATGTCAACCAAATATTTTGATTTGAAGGCATTTAGCAAACAAGCATACATTATTTGCAATCATAAAATATCGAATTCAAATCCATATCCGACTCAGATAAACTTCAATTATCGAGTGAACTACATTTTTTTCTATTTAAATTCTTACGCATTTCAATTACTCACATAATATTGAGTTTCTTTCTCATTATTTAAATAGTTATATCAATTACACATATGTGTAAATATATTATTAAATTAACCTAGACTAATCCTAAAGAATATATATTTTACTTTAGAATATTAAAAATTGTACAATATTATGCTGCTATGCTCGTGCACCCCACAACCCACAGCCAACTCTTTACAATCTCTCATCACTTTTCATATCCAATGAACCAATCATCCAATTCTGTTAAAAAGAGACTTTTTCTTTCAAGGAAGTTGAAGTTGAAGCAGTTCACGAAATTTTTGATATCTGATCTCCATACATCTAGTATTATATTTATTGGGATAATAGGCCATCCAGATTTCACATTCGACAAACCAGTCGATGGTTTTTCCCTCTATCTCTCTGAAGAACGTCCACTTAATGGGTGTCCCGTACTTATCTCCTGCAAATTCAACTCCCCCTTCTTCTGTGAAAGGGCGATTCGGCCCCGCTGCATGCGCGAAGTCTTTGAAAGCTCGGTATTGCTCGTCTCTGTGCTTTGGGCGATAGCTAAACACCGGGTTTTCTTGGCAAGAATGGTGATATAGAGTCCACTGGTACTTGCCTCGTCCATTGTCCTGCGCAGACGGCTCAAAATGCCAGTTTCTCCGCTCACTGGTGGTGGTATTTGTACTGGTAATTTTCGCCGTCTCGCCCACGGTAAATTTGAAGGGGACGCCGACATCAACTGATTTTTGGGATCCTCTCTCTTTACTAGTGCTTTCGGAATAATTTACTGTGGGGTTTGACGATGACGCGCCTGAGCTGACTTCGTCCAAAGCATATCTCTCTGTTTCAGGACCCGTTGTTACAGCGATCTTTGCAGGAAAGTAACGTTCCCATTCCAGTTTAGTTGGAATTGGCTCATGATAATTCAGGCGAACGGATTTGCAGCAGAGATTATCGATTTTGAGCTCGACTTCTACCCGGTCCTTGTGGATCTTGACGTCATGGCAGAAGCGAAGCCTGCAATCCAGGAGCTGATGACTCAAAGCATGCTTGAGATGTGGGAGCATCTTCCAATACCCAATTTCCTTCTTCATTAACAGGCGCGGGCAGTAGCAGCGGATTGTCCAAAGACCGTCAATGCTTGAGGTGTATGAAATTTTAAATTCGTTCTTTTCCCCCCCTTTTTGTAATTTAGCAGAATTTCAGTGAACTTGGAAGCCAAAGATTTCACCAAACCAACTGCCGCATCTGGCCGGATGATTCTCAGCGTTTCTGCAGTGAGTTCCTTCAATTCGGTTTCGGGATATCCTGTTTCATTATCCCTTCCTGAGTTGAAATGAAAATAACATGCAGCAGAGAAGACCTTGTTGAACACTTCCTTGAATATTGATGCCTCAATCTTGGGTGGGTCGGTGTCCATTTGCATCAATTTCTGAATATCTTCGTTGCTGATCCTCTTCAGTCCCAATTTCCCCTTCAAGTCCACAATATTTTGGTGAGTGAGTCTGAGGAACGCATAAATACAGAGCCTGAAGAGCAAGGGACGCAAATTCTGTTGCATCTCCTCTTCACTGCAGTATTCAGTAGTACGGCATATTCCCAGTTCACAAACCGACACAGAATCACGGCACAGATGCAGAGACACTTGTCCGTTTTCAATGGATTGGGCATGGAGGGATATGGGTCCAGTTTCTCCAGAAAGAAGAACAGCTGGCGTAAGTGAAGTAACTTTACCCAATTCACATATCCAGCCATGAACATCTCCGAATTGTGGGCTATACTTAGCTGAAGCCATGCTATAAAAGGTGAGGAAAGCCGTGGATAGATTACAGTAATAGATGAGGAGATCTCCAGCACTCGCGGTTATGGGTAGAACAGGGCATTCTCCACAGTTTTAATAATCTATTCCATGCTTTCTATTTAGACTTTTCTACACTCTGAGTCCGCTCGCCTGCCCATATGAATATTCTACCCAAATTCTACCATCACACGGTTTTGAAAATTCTAGTCAAGCTCCAACTGTTTTTCAATTTTTTACAAGAACCTATTGTCTTTTGACTGTATTTATTAAATAATAAAAAATTAGAATACAATGTGTTTTTTATTTTCAATTAATTTATAAGTACAATCAAATGTATATTTTGAGGGTTGCATAGATGTTTCCGAGTTTTACATAATGACACCTCAAAATAAGTGGTCTCAAAAATTTGTTGAGATACACACCTTGACTTGTGGATTTCAAGTATTCGATCCTACATTAAGTAACATTAGATTTGCCATTGGGCTTGAACTTGAAACGTAAGCCTAGAAAATGATGGACTATAATGATATTGAACACATCTTTATTTGCAAGTCAAGTTTGAAATGAGGTCAAAACAAATTTTCTGAAATATTTATTCAAGATCAACTCTTTTAACGTGTAGGGTGAGAAGGGATATCTTGAACCCATATTATCTAATATTTGGAAAATTTTAGGAAATAATTTGAATGATGATGGGTTTAGATAAATTTTTCTTTTCCTATATTTAAGGAAAAAATTGTAATGGTAATCAATCATTTCTTCTACGAATTATTTGAATGTTTATAAAAAAGTTTAACATAAATTTTGTACATAATCAATTTTTATTGTTGATATATATTTTACTTGTACATAGTTTCAAATGAACTCTATTTTAATGTAGAAGGATATAAACACTAACAATTAGGATACACTAGGAAAAGCTCACTGTACACAAGATTCTAAATCCATCTTATGTACATTAGTACAACTAGAAAAATGGGTTATGCAATAATGATCCATTTTGAACCTTATTATTAATTGAAAAAATAATACAATTAAGGTAAAGTTGTAGAAAAATATATATATATAATAATACATGTATTAGTCAAATACATTCGTATTAGTCCATGGGTGTGTTGGTAAAAAATATATATAATAATATATGTATTCGTCCAATACATTTGTATTAGCCCATGGGTGTGTAGGAAAAAATATATATTTGTATAAGGTTTATTAAAATTAAAATTGACTATCATTGGTTTGGTTTTGTAAAATGTGGATTGGTTTTATGAAACGTGGATTTATTTCATGAAACTTAAATAATCATTTATGCATTATTTGAAAAAAAAAAAACATTTTCGTAGAAGAAAAAATGAATCCAAAAGATTCTATCATGAGAATTACAAAAATTTAAATATTTTTGAAATTTTGGAAAATAGACAAAAAATATAGCTCATACTTGATCTAGTGTATCATGGTGAATGCTCAATACTCTCTCTCTCTTGAGGTGTGTTAGTAGAAGAATTTTTTTTATTAACAAGCTTCTACCTATATCCTTTATATGGTTAGTGTTAATTACACTCCTCTTTTGTAATGTCCATTTTAATTAATTTCATTTTGTGGTCAAAATGCCCATTCCTATATTTTTCTATGGGTTAAGAAAAAAATATTATGGAAATAAAGTTAATTAAAATTGATCATTTCGACCCAAATTAATTATTATTTCAAATTTTCTGATAAAAAATGGTCAAATAATTACTTAAATATTTTACTATTACACCTGCCAGACATGAGAATTCATGGAGGTGGAATAATTTAACCCCAAATCATTTGACATCTTTTTTATCATAATTTCTTTGGCAGGGTTGTGCCAATTTTTATGACAGCTCATAAATGAAGAGTTACAATTGGTAATTTTCACAAATAAAAAAGAAATAATGAATTAAAAATTAATGGAAGTTTAAAAAACATTAATTTGAGAATTGAATATATCCATTATAAAATATTCTATGACAAGTTTTTATAACAATAATAAATGAATGTAAATAGAACATATTTGAATACATAAATATAATCACTGTTAAAAAAGATTGTAAAAACTCTTTACAAAACCTATTTTAAAAAAGAATATTTGAAAAAATAATAATTAATATTTATTTAGCCTATATGAATCCTCATTAAAAAATCTCAGTCTACTTTTACTACACTACATAAAATGTCAAACACTACTGTGAAATGTACTTTCGTCGGTTTAACTTTTATGCTCAATCGGTCACATGGATAGGAAGCGTACGTGAAGCCACCTTGAATGATGGTTGGGTCGTGGTACGGCAAGAAAGTTTACCTTCAAGAAAATTTCTCAGAAAATGGGCTGCTCAAAATTCAGACTAAAATTCATGTGTTTTTAATTATCAATTCGATATATAAACAGATAAATCATGGATAGTACCTACCATACATTTTTTCCTTAGTCTTATGTCCAGAATTGAACGGATCTGAGGAGATTTTTAATGTAATTAAATTTTGTTCCAGCTCTGCTTGATAAACATTGCAGGCCCACTGCACATGCTAGACAAGAACACGTTTAATAATCCCAGTTGGTGCTTTCTTCTCTAGCACGTCGTACTTTCTAATCAATGTCCTTTGGATGCTAGCTATTCTACGGACCCAAGGGTTTATTAGGTTCCAAATTAATCGGTTCTTTTAGTCCAGTACATCAACGCAGTGAATCCTTCACGAAGTATCCCGTGGAAACTAGATAGGGAAACTTACAACTCCAACAATGCAAACAAGAATACCTAGACAGTCATGAATTTCGGTTTAAAACATTGAGTTCCAAAATATTAGATCAGAATTAAAAACCTTTAGGAGTGATTATATAGATATTGAGTTTTCATTAGAGCGGAGATATGTTGTTGATGATGTGTTGTTCTTTATTA
>VDFB02193867.1:324455296-324466055 GCA_007258455.2 Sequoia sempervirens
TTTCCACACTAGAAGGTTATACATCCAAATTTGATCAAAATAATTGGATGGGTTGGTAGAAGAGGAAAACTAGATAATTCATTCCCTTCAAATACACAATGATGACCCCAAAGTGTAACATCAATGGTCAAACATGACATGTCTATGATTATTGTAGTACATTTGGCTGTTTCGATTCCATCTCTCTTATAGATGGTTGATGCAAGGGAGATAGATAAAAGTGTGACAATAACATCTACAAGGGAATTAATAAGAAATGATAGTAAGGAATCAATGCTCTTGATATGCAAGTTATGCATGCATATTGTAGAGTCTACACATGTTGAAGCAGTTATTGTTAATGAGTACTGTAGGAAAATTTTGAATGGGTTTGTCGAGCTACTATATTTTGTATTGGGAACTTTTATACAACCATTTGAAATAATGTAGAAACTATTAGAGTGCACAACATTGTATAACTCATCAACAAGTTTATTGAAGCATGTGACATGTATTTTAGACCCTAATTTTTCAATGAGGTCAAAACCAAAAACTTTTCCTTCCCGACCAGCATTCTAAAACTCATGGATTGGATTTTTTGTTAATGTCCTACCCTCAATGGTCCAATGCTTATGGTATGTGATCAATTTTTGATGGGAAGTATTTCAGAAGGGGCTATGGTTGGTTGTTGGGTAGAGCTTAGATCCTATTGTAATGAACAAGTGGCACACTGAGAAGAACCATTTGGGCCTTGGGAGCTAGTAGATGGTAAGTGACTTGTAGCCTAGAGAAGAGGAGTTGGAGTGCCAATGAGCGATGCTTTATTTGAGACCAATTTCAAACTATTGATAATTATAGCCCTGCAATGGAAGGACATCAATGATTTAGGAAAATTATATGAATGAATGAGAGAAATATGTTAAAAGAGAGTAGGGATGGACATACGTATATTTTTTGAACATCTTTATTGTATATTCTTTAAGGTGTACAATATACCTAGTGACCAAAGCCTCTTCAACAACAAGATCATTGAATTGGTAGGGAAGAAAATTTTGATGGATGTGGACACCATTAGAGAGTTGTAGTTGATATTTGACAGTTGTAGAATGAGACTATTGTATAGCATCTAGGGATGTAACCTGTAATGAAGGATCAAGATCAAACATGCCTACAAGAATTTCTTCAATGGAATTTGGAGTTAGGGTTGTCATAAGGAAGGTGAAAGTGAGTCAATTTTTTTTGGCTTGCAAGCAAGTTGCGAATGTTAGAATTGGCTATTTTGACAAGTAAAATAAAGGTATTTATTAATTACAAGATTGTTGTTAAATGGAAAAAACCAAAGAAGAAGATGCAAATCTATAGAAGCAAACTATCAAATGAAAGGTAAAGAAGGGAAGTAAATATTGGAAAATAACAATGACATAGTTTATGAAGCTTGTTACTTTGAATATCATTTTAATATTTTATGGTAGGGTACATGTTTATCAAACCAATGGTTTGTGGAGGTGTTAAATTTATGTAGGGTATATAATAGAAAAATTTCATGGACTTTTCAAAAGCAATACAATATTTATTTACATATGTGTTTTGGTTTTTTTATGGTGTATTATATAAGCATGATTTGAGAACTTAAGATTTGCAAATAGAAAAAGCTTTCAAATAGAAAGAAAGAATTAATGTAATAAATAAATTTTAATTTAGAAGAATGATAATCGGTAAAACACCATTATGTAAATGAAAAAACATGTATAGTATATATATCGATTTTTTTTTTGCAAAATGTGATACAAAAAAAGTGGCAACATTTCCTTGTGCCAAGTAGTTTTTACAATGCTTATAGTGAGATGAAGTTTAAAGAACGACTCTAGAATACTTTCAAGTTTCTTTACATCACAAGCATAAGTAGGCGTAGTATATGCACAACAATAAAATTTATAGTGTTGATCAAATTTCAGCTCTCTAAGGAAATTGCACAACCCCTCTAGTTTTGTGCAGCTCGATTAGAATGTTTACAATGAGGCCTGAAGTATCTCAACATCCAATTCTTCAACAAGACATGGTGCCTGACATGCAAATTTGACTTTGTTAACAATATTGAGGCAACTGCTAGACACATTAGCAGTGAGATGTTGAACGTTTGTGTGAAGAGAGTCAAGTTTATTTACAGTAGAAGATGACTTTGATACTGCGGATGGTGCATGCATTGGAACATAGGGGCTTGGTTGTATATTGGTCATGTCACCACTAGACAACTGTTGAATGATGTGAGGATTATTTGGATGTGTAGCCATTTCCTGACATGAGTGGATTAAAGATACGTATAAGTTGCATAACAACATAACAAGGGAAGCATGTAAATGAATGAGCAAAATATGCCAACTAATTAGAAAGGAATTAACAAATTTAGTAAAGAAGAGCTATGCATTATATGTTGTAGTTTGAAACCATAAGATTTGAAATAAATATAAAATTATAGAGATGCGAGGTACTAATCAGGGTAGAGGGTACGATATGTTCAAAAAATTGTGTATAAAACGAACGTTTCAATTAAAATTATAGCAGATGTGTGATATATTTATATTTGTGAGAATTTTAATATATATTTGAATTTGAAAAAATAAATAATTAATTATATGATAATGTATCTTGTTATCTAGGATATGGATTATACCACATGTGCTCAAAGCCACTCAGTGCAAAGAGGTCTGTTGTAGTGTTCCAATGCTCATATTGCTTTTGTGTATTGTAATGAGTAAATGGTTTTGTTTTTGCTTCTAAACAATTAAAGAAGGATTTTGCATTATAATTTTCTTAAGGGGTGTATGGGCAGTGCTCAAATTGCTTGATGGCAGATAAATGATGATCCTGGAGCCTATGTTCAAGAAGAAATTGCATTATAAAAATATTTTGTCTTGAGTTTCTACTCATTCCTTAAATTTTTTGATCTATCTTGACTAAAATAGGCATCTTGTTTGCTTAGGAAAGCCACATTTTCATGAAAAACCAATACCCAACTAGAGATAATTAGTGCTTTTGATGAATGGAATAGCTAAATATTTTAAAACATTGTTAAGGTAAGCATACCAAGGGATAAAATTAAGTTTGACGCCTTATTTCCTTGTACTTCAGTGCAAACAATAATTGAACTCATAAATTAATTCATAGCTCTAACATTCCTCTTATGTTGTTACTTTATGTACTACTTAATCTTTAGCAGATAGGTAATATGAATCTCTTCATCCTTCATCTCATATTGTCTTATTTTAGAGAATTTTCTTGAATGAATGTCTCATATGTTTAAACTTTAAAGCATTAAAGCTATTGATTGGATGATTGAAATTAGAATGAGGGCCAATAGCTAAGTAAAGGTTGCTTTATGCAGTCAAATTAGGTAAGTCCAGTTCTTAATTCACACAAAGTCTACTTGAACTTTACCAAGTTGAGGATTTTAAAGCCCATCATCACATATTTTAAGAAGATTGAATTTTATTTACTTTCTTGTAAACAATTCATCTATAAAGGCAAGTGTGAAGCAACCCTGTGTCTGTAAACGACAGGTGAGAAATTAGAGCTTTGTCAAGCCTACATATAAACATAAGTTTGGATTGAACTGTTGATTCAAAACAATATAAGATATTATGGTTTTTAGCTTATTATTGATGTTCTTTGTTATTCTTTTCGTGAGTTCCTTGTTGAGTTAATTTTCATACAGGGAGTAAATCTTCAGAAATTTCATACATTGAGCTTATAGGTGGATTTGAAATGTATAGACATTTCTTTTGCTCGATTCATGTTGGCCCTAAATTCTATTTTTTTTACATCCTCTAAGTTGTAGGATGAGACTCAAGCTTTGAAATAAAGGCAGAATGTGTAATCAATCCAAACATATAGCCTCGTTTTCAAAATTTTAATGTTTTTATCCAGTTTGGTTATTCTTTGTAGGGCTATAGGCAAGTGAAACATTTGGGTCTCTTAGAAGACATTACCCACCTTCTTAACACATACAACCCAGAATTTGCAGGTGGGTATGCACCATTTTTCACTATTGATAGGATAGTTTTTTATGCTAAGAGTTGTGCAGTGTTAATAGCAAGGCGCCCATTAAGAGCATTCCATTTTTGTTTTACAGAATGCTTTGACTAAAATGTTGATTGAATTATCTTACGTATGTCTAGGCCTCCCTTACCACTTCTAGTTGTAGAGGACCAATTTTTTGTCACTAGTAAGAATATCAAAGTATACAACAAGGGTCCCCCTTATCTGCAAGATACAATTTGCTGCTAAAGGTAAAGTTTGATTGATTATTTCTCTAGTATCCCATGAATATTGAGGATGTTTGGTTTTTGTTTAAGAGGATTTAACTCTAAAGTCAATTGGGATCTCATGTATGTGTGTCTTACTCCGTCGCAAACCCTAGATTTATATAGTGTTCTGCATCAAGGTTTGAAGCTATGTAAAAATGGTAGAAGTTGCCAATGGGGGCTCAAAGCAATCAAATTCTTCTGGCAACGGGTATGAAGCAAATGTAGAAAGCTTCAGTAAAATAATGCACAATTTTTACGACCACTGGAAAGAGCATAGGAAGAGTTTTTTTATACAAATTGAAAGGAGGGCAAGCAACTTACCACAATATTCTGCACAAATTGCGTCTTAATGTCAACGATGCCGATGAGAAAAATGTGCAGAGTTTGTATGAGCAATATTATGAAGGCTAGATTGACGGATTCCAACTTGCGCAAAGATAACAAAAGAATTATTTTAGAGTTAAAAACAGTTGAAGAAAAATCAACTCGACCATGTAGACATCGAGAAAAATTGACTTGACTATGTACAACCTGGCAATAAAGCTGTAATGAAACTAAGGCAAATGACTTACCTCAAGATTATGTAGAAATGCTATCTTTTTGTCAATGATTGCGAGGGAGGAAAATGTGCAGAGCTTGTATTGTGAAGCTATTTTTTTTAAACCAACTCCCATCAATAATAAATGCATTAACAAGGTAGAGGGTGGTGAACCAACTACCATCGAGAGTAAATGCATCAACAACACAGAGGGCAGCAAGAGTAAATGCATCCATCCTCATTTACTTGACGATACTGTCCTTTCTCCAAAATGACAAAAAGCAATGAATGATCAAGATCTATCCAATCGTCTTGCACCCTTTCTCCACCGAATTTAGCTCTCGATAGCCAAAATGCATTCCTCATACTTCATTGAGGGAACACTTTCGACGTAATTAGAAAATATTAGATCTGCTTTTAAAAAACCCAATAGATACCTTCCAAGTCATTAATGGGAAACTTGTGAACAAAGAAATGATCTTGTTCCATACGGTAAAACAGTACCGAAAGAATTACATAAATCTAAAAGGGGCACTTTTGCGCGCAATTAGAAGAACAGTTGTTCCACGCGGGAAAACTGTACGAAAATAATTCACAATTTTTTTTTGGTAAAGGTACCTTCCGAGTTAGAGAAATTTATACAGCAGCGAGAAGAGAACATATATGTTCCAAACGTGTAAGCTGCAGATTCATCCTAAGAGATTGGTGTACCGTCCCGTACAAGCTGTTTGACCGGAAATTTGAGCCACTTGAGGCAATTCTATGAACTACATGGAAGGTCCTGATGAAATTTTTGTGGTAGCTTCCCTGCACTTTCCAAACCCTAAGTATTATGAAAGGTAGCTTCCTAGTGGTGGGATCAATTCATCATTTATAAATGTAGTGTTGTATAGGCAAATATCAGTATTTTAAGATTTTATGGTGCAATGTAGTAAAGGTGAGGAGCAGTGTTGGAGATTCGGTGTGCCTTGGTGAATTAGAAACATATCTTATTGAAGAATACAGTCAGTCCACGTCCTAAAGTTATGTACTCCATTACTGAATTTACAGATCAGCGAGAAGAGAACTTGCGGTGTTCCAAACGTGTAAAGTGCACATTCATTCTTAAGAGGTTGGAGGGTATGTATCGTCACGTACAACCTGTTTGACTGGAAATTTGAGCCACTAGGAACTTCTTGAAGATAATTGATGTTGCACATGATCTTCCAGTGTGATCTTCCAGCGGAGTTCTTTTTGCTTTAAAGTAGTTTTTTTAGAGTTAAATCTTCCTTCTATGAATAAAGCATGCAATGCATGCTATGTACCTTTTTTTGTTTTTAAATCTTCCTTCTGCGTATTTAGTTAGGTCTTCTTTTTCCTTTGTGCTGCGAACTCTGTCTATTACTCATGCCATTCTTTTTTAGACGAGGCTAAAAAACTTTGTGTTTGAAGCAGAGCAAGCTACAATAAAAATAGGTTGTAAATAATGAATATGAAATTATATTGTGTTTAGTGTGTCAATTTCTTTTCTGAATCGTAAGTGAATAGTTCTTTGTTATTTTTCTTCTTCTCTTGCTTTTAATTTCACTCCATTTAAATTTGGTTTAAGAAGAGGGTGTTTTAGAATCTGGTGGTGCTCAATTAGGTTTTGTTTTGGGAGTTTAAGATCTAGTTGTTCAAATTTCTCCAAAAGATTATCATGTAAATTCTAATAGCTTGGCATTCAATTTGATGGAAATGGAAGATATGATTATTGGTGTATAAAAATGATGATTTTTTTAATAGGAAAAGATTTGTGGGAGATTGTTGAATCAGGTTACCAGGAGCCAGCTAATTGGAATGCCCTCCCAATCAATGAAAGAACAGCCAGGAAGGAGGCTAAGAAGAAGAATTTTCAAGCATTGTTTCATATTCAAATAGCTCTAGATAAGAGTCTATTTCCAAGAATTGTAGGTGCAAAGATAGCTAAGGATGCCTGGAAGACTCTAAAAGAAGCTTACCAAGGCAGGGATCAAGTCCAAGTTGTCAAGCTACAGACATTGAAGAGAGAATTTGAGAATTTAAAGATGCAAGAAGGAGAAAGTGTGAGTGAGTATTGTGTCAGAGTAAAAGATGTGGTCAATAAGATGGCTACACTTGGAGAAACTGTGAACACAGAAGTTCTGATAAAAAAAGTGTTGAGATCTCTCACACCAAGATGGAATCACGTTGCCATAATAATGGAAGAAAGTAAGGATTTGACAACCCTTCAATTCGATCACCTTGTTGGATCATTGATCTCACATGAAGAAAGATTAAAAGATTATTTTGGAGAAAGTATTGAGAAAGCCTTTTCCTCCAAAGTACAAATCACAAAGAATGATGATGGCAGCAGTAGTAGCAAAAGCAATCAAAGCCAAGGTAAAAGTCAAAATCAGAATAATTCAAGAGGTAGAGGCAGAAGTTTTTCAAGAGGAAGAGGTGGTTCAAGAGGCAAAGGTAGAGGAAGATTTGATAAAAGGAATGTTCAATGTTACCATTGTAATAGGTATGGACATTTTGAAAGAGAATGTAGACTAAAAGAAGGTAAAAATGTTAATTATGCTCAAGAAAGTTATGAAAATCCTCCAGATAATTTATTCTTATCTTATTCTAAAAGTGAAAATACTAGTAAAGATGTTTGGTACCTAGATTCTGGATGCTCTAACCATATGTCAGGAAATGGGAAGTTGTTTTCAACAAAGGATGAAAGTTTCAAGTCAAAGATTCAGCTCGGTGATGATAAATCATTGGTGGTCGCTGCAAAAGGTGCCATGGAGGTCCACACAAAAGAAGGTATGAAGAGTGTTAAAGATATTTATTACACTCCTGAGTTAAAACATAATTTGTTAAGTGTTGGACAATTATGTGAGAAGAACTATAGAGTTGTCTTTGAAAATAAGAAATGTACAATTTTTGATAAGAGTCAGAGAAACAGAGTAGTCACAGTTGTTCCTATGACGAAAAATAGGATGTTTCCATTGAGATTTGGTGAAAATAACAACAGCCTTGCCAATATGGCATTTGAGGATACAAGTTGGCTATGGCATCTAAGGTATGGCCATTTAAACTTTCACAGTTTGAAGCTTTTGACCTCACAAGCATTAGTTGCTGGTTTGCCCAAGGTTGAAGAGCACAAGGAGGTTTGTGAAGGATGTGCAAAAGGAAAGCATGCAAGGGAAAGGTTTCCAAAAGGCATTGCATGGAGGGCCCATTACCCCCTTCAACTTGTTCATTCAGATATCTGTGGACCGATGCAAACAAAGAGTTTGGGTAAGTCATCATATTTTATCACTTTTATTGATGATTACTCACGAAAATGTTGGGTTTATTTTTTGAAGACTAAGGATGAAGCCCTTGATACATTCAAGAGGTTTAAAGCACTTGTGGAAAATGAAAAAGGGTGCAAAATCAAATGTTTAAGGACTGATTATGGAGGAGAATTTTGTTCAAGAGCCTTTCAAGATTATTGTGATATGAATGGCATCAGGAGGCAACTCACCACTCCATACACACCTCAACAGAATGGGGTAGCTGAAAGGAAAAACCGCACTGTGGTAGAAATGGCAAGGAGCATGTTACAAACCAAGGGATTAAGTAACTCTTATTGGGGAGATGCAGTTGCTATAGCAGTGTATATTCTCAATTGAAGTCCCACTAGTGCACTTGAGAAGATGACTCCTTATGAAGCATGGTATGAGAAAAGGCCTAATGTTAATCATTTTAGAGTTTTTGGATGTTTAGCTTATGTTCATGTACCTGATCAGAATAGACAAAAGTTAGATGCTAAAAGTGAGTCATGTATTTTTGTTGGGTATAGTGAGGAAAGCAAAGCTTACAGGTTATATAATCCTCTCACTAATAAACTTATTGTTTCAAGAGATGTGATTTTTGATGAAGGGGGAGTTTTTGGTCATCAAAAAGGCCAAATGGAGAAGTCAAAATCTGTTTTGAATGATGATATTGATCATGAGCAGCCCACTAATGTTGCTGTCCCAATTGCTTTAAATCCACCAAGCAGCCCCTCATCTAATTCTTCAAGTCCATCTTCAACTCCAAGTTCTAGAAGGAAGGTAAAAAGTTTGAGTGATATTTATCAAAGGAGTGCCAATCAAGCACATGAAGAAAATCCAATAGGTGAGACAGTTAATTTTGCTTTATTTACCAAGGCTGATTTTGAACCATCATGTTTTGAAGAAGCATGTACTAATGAGGTTTGGATGCAAGCGATGCAAGAAGAGATGGATTCCATTCATAGGAATGATACTTGGGAGCTTACAAAGCTTCCACATGACAAGAAGAAGATTGGCACCAAATGGATCTACAAGACTAAGCATAACAGTGATGGAAGTGTTGAAAGGCATAAGGCAAGATTAGTTGCTAAAGGCTTCACACAGAAGTATGGGATTGATTATGAAGAGACATTTGCACCAGTTGCAAGACAAGAGACCATCAGAATGTTGATTTCATTAGCAGCTCAAAAGAATTGGAGCATACATCATATGGATGTGAAAAGTGCCTTCTTGAATGGGTACTTAGAAGAGGAAGTATATGTGGAATAGCCACAAGGTTTTCAAGTGGAAGGAAAAGAGAATCATGTCTACAAATTGAAGAAGGCTTTGTATGGCCTCAAGCAAGCACCAAGAGCATGGTATGCAAGAATTGATGGATACTTTCAGGAGAATGGCTTCAAGAGAAGTAAGAGTGAACCTACCCTTTACTACAAACAAGAAGGTAATGATATTCTTATTATAAGTTTGTATGTTGATGATTTGTTGTATATGGGTAGCAGTTCTAAGATGAAAGATGAGTTCAAAATTGCTATGATGAAAGAATTTGAGATGAAAGATCTTGGTCTCATGAAATATTTTTAGGAATGGAGGTTTATCAATGTAAGAATGAAATTTTCATTTGCCAAACCAAATATGCAAAAGATATGTTGAAGAAGTTTGACATGGTTGATTGTAAACCATACTCCACTCCAAGTGCTCATGGAGTTGTGTTGAGTAGGAATGATGGTCTTGAATTAGTTGATGAGACTGATTACAGAAGTATTATTGGGATTTTGATGTTTCTAACCCACACAAGGCCTGATATTGCATATTCAGTTCACTTGTTTCAAGGTATATGACAAATCCATCAGAAATACACATGAAGGCAACTAAAAGAATTTTGAGGTATGTGAAAGGCACTCTAGATTTTGGTATTCATTACTACTCTTCTAAAAGGTTCAATCTTGTTGGCTTTAGTGATTCAGATTGGGGAGGTAGTATGGATGATTGTAAGTCTACATCTGGGAATTGTTTCTCTTTTGGTTTTGGTTTGATTACTTGGAGTTCCAAAAAACAAAGCATGGTTGCGCTCTCATCCACAGAAGCAGAGTATGTTGCAGTTACTTCTACAGGTACACAAGCTCTTTGGCTTATAAAAGTTTTAGAAGAAATTGGAGAGAAGCAAATTCAACCTACAGTGATTTATTGTGACAATATAAGTGCCATCAAGTTAGCAAAGAATCCGGTTCATCACAGTAGAATAAAGCATTTTGATTTGAAGTATCACTTCATCTGTGATTTAGTACAGAAGAAGGAAGTTGAATTGAAACACATCAACATTCATGATTAGTTAGCAGACATCTTCACCAAAGCAGTTGCAAGAGATTAGTTTATGTTACTTCGTGATCAGATCGTGAGCCCTCTTAGCATCAAGGGGGAGTATGAAGATAATTGATGTTGCACATGATCTTCCAGTGTGATCTTCCAGCGGAGTTCTTTTTGCTTTAAAGTAGTTTTTTTAGAGTTAAATCTTCCTTCTATGAATAAAGCATGCAATGCATGCTATGTACCTTTTTTTGTTTTTAAATCTTCCTTCTGCGTATTTAGTTAGGTCTTCTTTTTCCTTTGTTCTGTGAACTCTGTCTATTACTCTATTTTTTGTATTCTTT
>VDFB02193867.1:324471082-324870164 GCA_007258455.2 Sequoia sempervirens
GAAATTTGTACTTGATTGTTATCTTGTTTATGGCTCAAGAATCTGTACACATACTCCATTCCCCATCCTTCTTTGGTGCTAGTGCTGTAGGTATTGCACATGGACTCAAACTCTCTTATATCAAACCCTTTCTCAACAACTCTTGAACTTGTTTGTTCAACTCCTCATTTTCTACTAGAGTCTTTCTATGAGCTGCCTTATTTGGCAAACTGGCTCCAGGAATCAAGTCAATCTGATGACTGATCTTTCTTATTGGTGGTAAACCCTCAAGTACATTATTAGAAACAATATCTCAAAACTCATCCAACATCCCATAAACTTCTTCTGGAACCTTCTCACTATCCTCCTTACTCACTCTAGGAATCAATGCATAACACACATGCTCATACTTCATACTTTCTAAAAAAAAATTTCCATCTACATAACAAATTCTAGCACTACTGCATACCTTTTCTTCGGTCCCCTTCAGGAGTTTCAACTTGTGATGAACCTCATCCTTTGTCAACAAATAAGTGTTTGCATGGCCATCATGTATAGCTCACCTATCGAACTACCATGACCTCCCCAACAACATGTGACATGCATCCATGGGGATGATATCATAGAGTACCTCATCATGGTAGCTCCTGATCTTGAACTTTACTAGGCACTACTCATTGACCAAACCTTTGTGGTCTTTCTGCAACTAGGCAATCTGATATGGATGCGGGTGCCTTTCCCTCTTTAGCCTCAACTTTGTGACCATCTCCTCTGACACCAGATTATCAGTGCTCCCACTGTCAATAATGACATCACAACATTTTCTTTCACACTTGCACCTTGTGCGAAATAGATTCTTCCTTTGTTTTGGTTCCTTTTCCTCAGTCACCAGGGCTCTCCTAATCACTAGGGCTTCTCCCCTTTCAGCATCATCATCGTAATATTTAGATTTCACCTACCTGTTCCATGCCAAACCCTTCCACAACCTTTCAGTCTTGTTCACCCCTTTCCTGGTGTTGTGGACATTCATAGGCTCGAGCGTCTTCTTCACCACACTAGGAACATGTTCTCAAACGTTCCTTTCTAGATCCTTGTCCATATCTTCCCTCATCTCTTTGATCACCACCTGCTTTTGATCATGAGGGCGTGAAGTTGGTTTCATTTCTTTACTTTTGCTGGTGTTCATTATCTTCACTTTTCTTTCATCAACATTTTAGCTTTTAGCTAGTCTTCCATTGCCCCTTCGCTTGACCTCCCTATCATTTTGTTTGCCATCACCTTTCAGTTTTCTTTCCACCTTTCGTGAGCAACTCATGCCATTACTCACTGGTGGTCATTTTGACTGCTTAACTCCTCCTCAATGTTCGGTCATAACCCATTAAGATATCGTCCTCACCCTTCTCCTTATTATTTCTTTATATAGGACCCATTCTGATGATTATCTTTGTGAAAATCTTCGCGATATTCTTTCAGCTGACCGCTTCCTTTGTTTCAACCCTTTGCAATTTCTTCAACATTCAACTCGTAGTCCACCGGTATGAACTGCTTCTTTAGTTTCTCCACCATGCGATCCCATCTGGTGATATTTCCTTTTCCTCTTCGATTTCTTTCCAACTGGACCTCTTTCCACCAAATACTGGCATGGCCCTTCAGCTTCATTTTGCAAACTTAACCTGATCTGGGTCGTCTATTTCCTCATACTCAAAATATTCTTCTAGTTCGTTGATCCAATCGATCAACTCTTCTAGGTTCAGACTTCCGGAATAACTGGGGACTTTTGCTCTGGGTCTTTTCCCAATCTTTGAAATGGCCCTTATTAGCCACATTTGGTCTTGATCAATTGCTTCTTCTTCCTCTTCTACATCTGGACCTTCTTCCTCTCCTTCATTCTCACTTTCCTCCCTCGGGTTTAACCCTCTTCTCAACTGCTCTTGTAACACATCAACTGCCTCCGAGCTACCGCGTACCCTTTTCCACCAACATTTCTTGCAGCCCCAACCACCTTCGCACTACTCCATGCCTACTGCATCACTCTTTGAGGTATCTTTCTTGACTCCTCGGCGTAACAACCACGGTCCCGGTGTAAACTACCTCTTTATACTATGATCCACAATATGCTCAAGAAAACCCGCCTGATACCACTCTGATGAGCGACAACCCTCGGTATTGCCATAAAATAACCCACAAACAAGAGAATAATTTTATTATTCAGGAAATGGAGCTTCTTACATGCAGAGGATCTCAAATCCCCAAGTTCTACAACACATGCAAGTTACAGACAGCTACAGAATAACCCTTCGCAATATGCAAGCTTGTCCCCTAAAAAGTTACCCAAAAATTAGAAACCCACCCATAAATAGAGCTCCTTATTAGTTTGGAGCCAAAACAACATTCAAATTTGAGTTTAGGTGGTTTGGCGCCAAAAATTTACAACATGAAGTTCAAATTTCAAAAGAGCATTTGCAATTGTATCTTCTAGAAAGTGCGCCAACTTCCCAGGGCCATAACATTTGATCTGGGACTCCGATTCATGAACCGTTTGAACCGTTGGAAAGGTCTCAAAGTTAATAACGTGCTTGAAATCAACTATGTTGATTTCAGAAAGTTTTGAGGCTATTCTGGGAAATCTAAGTGCCTCAAATCTAACTTGAAAGATTTTCAGGTGCAAATCTAGGAAACTAAAACTACAATATCTTTCCACCCAGGAATAGAAAATAAAAACCATAAATTGGGAATTTCATTATGACGAAAAGGGTATCCAAAAATGTAAAAACATCTAAAAATTAAGAAACTTGAAATTTAACTATTTTTGGGTGACGCAAGATTGCCCTTACACCACTGGATGCTCTTGTATCACAAAACATCCTTATTTTCATAAAAAATTCCATGATTGGTTGTCCCTTTCACATACCTTAGTATTCTTTTACCTACTTGTAGATGAGTATCATGTGGATCCTCCATGAACCTGCTTATCAATCTTACAACATGTATGATGTTTGGTCTTGTTGCAGTTAAGTACATTAAGCTTCCAACCAAAATTTTATACAAAGTAGAATCTACCTTTTTGGTTTGATCATTTTTGCTCAACTTCACACGCATGGTAATAGGTGTAATTATTGGTTTACTAGTTTCCATCTTAAACCTTTTCAAAATATCACTTGCATACTTTTCTTGTGAAATAAAAAACCCATCACTATTTTGAGTTACTTCAAGACCAAGATAATAATGCAAAAAACTAAGATTAGTCATATAAAATTCTCTCTTCATTTCTATTGAAAAATATCTAATCATGTTTTCATTATTCCAAGTATAAAGGAAATCATCAACATAAGTGAAAACTATTATAACATCTCCTTGTTGACTTTGTTTTATGAACAAGGTGGGTTCATAAGTGCATTTTCAAAACCATTGTTCAAAAAATATGCTTCAATCCTTTCATACCAAACTCTAGGTGCCTATTTTAAACTATACAAATATTTCTTTAATTTGAGCTTACCCTTTGACCTTTAATCTCATAACCAGGTGGTTGCTCAATGTAAATTTCTTCCTCTAATACACCATTCAAGAATGCTGATTTTACATTCATATGAAAAAGTTTCCAACCCTTTTGTGTTGAAAGAGCTAAAATCATATGAATAGTATCCATTCTAGCAACAGGTGCAAAAACTTCATTATAATCAATACCTGATTTTTGTTTGTAGCCCTTCACAACCAACTTGGCCTTGTATTTATTCACTTTACCTTGCTCATTGTACTTTGTTTTTTACACCGACTTTACTCCAATTTTATTCAAATGCTTAGGAAGATCTACAATTCCCAAGTTTGATTCTTTTCTATGGCTATAATTTCTTAATTCATAGCTTTAACCCATCTATCATCATTTATAGCCTCTTCAAAAAAAATAGGATCACTATCAGCAAAAAATGAAAAATGAAAAGTATCTTCATTTACCTCTATTTTCTCTTGATATATGTCAGACAAGCTCCTTGTTTTTTGCCACCCTTTTGGAGATACTGAGGTGGATGATGAAGAACTAATTATGAAGCATGATGATGACTTGGTGGAGATGAAGAAGATATTCTTCTTAGTGCTGATTGTTGAATGCTACTACTGGCTCGTGTTAACAACTAAAATTTGTTGTTGATTTGCAACTTCATCTTGTGTTAACCTGCTGATATTTCTCTTTCAGATTCCAACACCACTCTTCATCTTCAATAAAATTTGCATCTCTACTTATTCCATAACAACTGTGTATGTTTTACAAGAGCACTAAAACATAAATGTGTATTTTTTCTAATACTAAGAGAAAACATCCTATTAGCACTCATGGGTATTTTGGTTATCATCTTGTTTTTACCATCAACAATAATGCGTGAGCCCTTTTCAAATTTGACAGTGTGGCCTTTTTGCACAAGTTGACCTACACTTAACAAATTATGATTTAAGCTTGGTACATAAAATACATCACCAATATACTTTTTCTAACCTTGTTTTGTTGTGGTTAATATCCTCCCTTTCTCCATGACTGATGCAATTGTATCATTTCCCATCTATACTTTAGATTTGATGGAATCATCCAAATTCTAAAACATCTCTTTGCATCCTGTCATATGATTATTTCAGCCACTATCAACATACCATTTTTCATCATTTACTTCCTCCTTTGTTATCGAAGTTAGCAATACATATCCTTCCCTTCACCTTAATTTTCATATTGGACTTCCTGTTTACTTTCATCTGTAATCTTTTTTCTACATTTAGCTGCAATATGTCCATACTTTTAACAATAATAACATTGAATAAATGATTTATCATACCTCTAGAAACCTCTACCTCTTTGCTAAAAATTTTCTCTGTCTCTAACTCTTTCTTGAGCGTAACTACAATTTTATTCATCACTTCTATTGCTTCTTTTACCTCCGCCTCTTTGTCTAAAACATCCTCCTCTTCCTCTTGAATTTCTACCTCTTCATCTTTGTGTTGGAGATGATTCTAGTGAAGGTTCTTTTTCTTTCAATGATACTTTGCTTTTTAAAGCTTTCTTAAGTGGCTCTTTTGCTAATTTATTTAATATTTTATCATGTGTGTACAGTGAACCCATAAGCTCATCTATAGATAAAGTGGTTAGATTTTTTGATTCTTCAATAGCTATAATTACAGGACAATATTTTGTAGGAAAACTTCATAAAATATTTTCAATAATTTTTTGATCATTCATAATCTCACCATTTATTTTCATCTTCGATATGAGAAATATCATCATTTATATTTTCAAACTTTATTGATGATTAATATCCTTCCTTTCATGATCGATAATAGACGATTTATCGCTTTCAATTTGATGGACTCCAGTCCTTCTAAACATCTCTTTGTATCTCATTCATGATTGCTGGTATTAACATAATATCAACAACATTTTCTCCTCCCTTTGTGGGATGCTCTTCAATTATTGATTTTATATTTTCATCTACAATTTTTTTTTTATTCAACTGAAATGTCCATATTTTATCAATAATAACATCAATAGATATTTATCATGTTCTAAAACCTTCAATCTTCTTTGCCAAAAATTTTCTCTACCTCTACCTCTTGCTTGAGTTTAACTACAATTTTCTTCATCACTTCTATTATGTCTTTGACCTCTGCCTCTTTGTTGAAAATGTCCTCCTCTTCCTCTTGAATTTCTACCTCTTCCTCTTTGTGCTGAAGATAATTCTGGTCCAAGTTCTTTTTCTTTCAATGATACTTTTTCTTTTTAAAGCTTTCTTAAGTGGCTCTTTTGCTGATTTATTTAATATTTGCTCATGTGTGTAGAGTGAACCAATATGCTCATCTATAGATAAAGTGGTTAGATTTTTTGATTCTTCAATAGCTATAACTACAAGATCATATTTTGTGAGGCTTAAAATATTTTCAACAATTTTTATCATTTATATCTGCCTCCATTTTTCACATCCGAGCCAAGCATCCCCTACTGTGTGAGTAAATAGTTTCCTAACTTTCCACATTGTATATTTCCTCGCGGTTGATGATCAGTTATTAAACAGACGTTTCTGTTTTCTTACTTGGAAATGATTGTGCAAAAAGATCTCATGCTTGTTTGGCTATTGAAATAGCTATAAATCCTAGACGGGGAGTTTCATCAAGACCTTGTACAATGAACAATAATTATTTCTAATCTTTTTTTTGATTATTTTATAGTAAATTCCTTTCATTTTGTGTGAGTGTTGCTAATGCTACTACATCGATGGCTTCTGAATATCCATTCTGCACAAGATCCCATAGTTCCTGAGATCTAAATAAAATCTTCATTTTAAAACTCCAAAAATCACAATTTTTTCCATTGAATTAAGGAATTTGCAACAATGTACTATTAGAATTCATTTCCATTTTGAACATGTTCTAATACCATATGTTAAAAAACAATAAACTAAAAAAATGCAAATGCCAATACACTAAAATATAAAATTAATACTAAAATTTAATAAATAGTGAATAAATTCACACAGGGGTAGAGAACATAAGCTTTGTATTCTCTCATAAAACATGTATATTTTCTTTAGATTTTATTGATAAAAAGGAGAAAATATATACAACAAATTATGAAAAGAATCTACAAACAGATGGGAAACTTTCCCAGCACACAAAAAAAACTAAAGCAAAAATAGAAAGAAACTTTCCAATCTAGAAAAAAATAGTAAAATCAGAAGTCTAATCGGAAGCATTCCCACTGACAATCTGTTAAAAAAATTTGTCAATGGGAATGTTTCCCATCAGACTTCTAATTTTACTATATTTTGTGGATTGGACAGTTTCCTTTTATTTATTTTTTAGTTTGTTTTTTGTGCTAGGAAAGTTTCCCATCTAGTTGTAGATGTTTTTCATAATTTGTTGTATATATTTTCTCCTTTTATCAATAAAGTGTGAACACAATTTACAACATATTTTTTGAGAAAATACAAAGTTTATATTCTCTACCTCTTTGTGAATATAATCATAGTTTATTAAATTTTAGTATTAAGTTTTTGTTTTAGTGTATTGGCATTTGGATTTTTTCAGTTTATTAATTTTTAACATATGGTATCAGAGCAAGTTTGAAATAGCAATGAATGCTAATAGTACACAGTTGCAAATTCCTTAATTCAATGGGGAAAATTATGATTTTTGGAGTTTTCAAATGAAGATTTTATTTAGATCTCACGAGCTATGGGATATTGTGTAGAATGGATATTCAGAACCCACATATGCAATAGCATTAGCAACACTCACACAAAATGAAAGGAATTTACTGGAGAATAATCAGAAAAAAGATAAGAAAGCATTATTGTTTATTCTGCAGGGTCTTCATGAAACTCTCCTTCAAGATTTACAACTGTTTCAATAGCCAAAGAAGCATGAGATCTTCTTGCACAATCATTTCAAGGTACAAAAAGAGTAAGAACAATCCATTTACAAATGCTTAGAAAATATTTTGAAATTTTACAAATGTTAGAGTCTGAAAGTTTAGTAGATTTTTTTACTCATATAATGGGGATAGTTAATCAGATGAAAAAAAATGGTGAGATTATGAATGATAAAAAAATTATTGAAAATATTTTATGAAGTTTTCCTACAAAATATTGTCCTATAATTATACCTATTGAAGAATCAAAAACTCTAACCACTTTATCTGTAGATGAGCTTATGGGTTCATTGTACACACATGATAAAAGATTAAATAAATCAGCAAAAGAGCCACTTAGAAATCTTTAAAAAGAAAAGTATCATTGAAAGAAAAAGAACCTTCACCAGAATCATCTCCAGCACAAAGATGAAGAGGTAGAAATTCAAGAGGAAGAGGAGGATGTTTTCAACAAAGAGGCGGAGGTAAAAGAAGCAATAGAAGTGATGAATAAAATTGTAGTTATGCTCAAGCAAGAGTTGGAGATAGAGAAAAATTTTAGCAAAGAGGTAGAGGTTTCTAGAGGTATGATAAATCATTTATTCAATGTTATTATTGTCAAAAGTATGGACATATTGCAGCTAAATGTAGAAAAAAGATTGCAGATGAAAGTAAACAGGAAGCCCAATATGAAAATGAGGGTGAAGGGAAGGAAGGATATGTATTGCTAACTTGGATAACAAAGGAGGAAGTAAATGATGACAAATGGTATGTTGATAGTGGTTGCAATAATCATATGACAAGACACAAAGAGATGTTTCAGAATTTGGATGAGTCCATCAAATCTAAAGTATAGATGGGAAATGATACAATTGCATCAGTCATGGAGAAATAGAGGATATTAATCACAAAAAAACAAGGTGAGAAAAAGTATATTGGTGATGTATTTTGTGTACTAGGCTTAAAGCATAATTTGTTAAGTGTAGGTCAACTTGTGCAAAAAGGCCACACTATCAAATTTGAAAAGGGCTCATGCATTATTGTTGATGGTAAAAACAAGATGATAACAAAAATACCCATGAGTCCTAATTGGATGTTTTCTCTTAGTATCAAAAACAATATGCATTTATGTTTCAGTGCTCTTGTAAAAGATACACAGTGGTTATGGCATCTTAGATTTGGTCATTTGAATTTTGGTGGACTTAATCTTTTGCATAAAAAGAACATGGTCAGAAGTTTACCAGTTATCCAAAAACCAGATGACGAATGTGAAGGTTGTATTGTTGGAAAGCATCATAGAGAACCCTTTCCAATAAGGGATTTCTGGAGAGCTTCAGAGACGTTGGAGCTAGTTGATTCAGATCTATGTGGTCCAGTTGAGGTTACTTAATTTTCTACTATGAGATACTTTTTGACTTTTATTGATGAATATAGTAGAAAAATTTGGGTTTATCCTTTGAAAAATAAATCAAATACTTTCAATAAATTCAAAGAATTTAAAGAATTAGTTGAAAAACAAAGTGGTTATTTTCTCATAATTTTAAGAACTGATAGGGTTGGAGAATATATTCCTCATGATTTTCATAATTTTTGTATTGAAAATGGCATAAAAAGGCAGCTAACAACAAGGTATTCACCTCAGTAAAATTGGGTAGTTGAGAGAAACAATAGAACAATTTTAAATATGGTAAGGAGTATACTTAATGTTCACAATTTACCAAAATATTTTTGGGTAGAAGCAGTTTGTTGTGCAGGTTATATTTTGAATAAATGTCCTAGAAACTCAGTTTGGGGCATGACACTATAAGAAGCTTGGGGAGGATACAAACCTCGCATAGATCACTTAAGATTTTTTGGTTGTATTGCTTATTCTCATGTTCCATATGCACTTAGACGTAAATTGGATGATAAAGCAAAAAAATGTATCTTTGTTGGGTATAGTGAAGAATCTAAGGCATATAGGTTGTACAATCCAAAGAAAAAAAGGTTGGTGATAAGTATAGATGCAAATTTTATTGAAGATCAAAAGTGGTGTTGGAATTTGAAAGAGAAATATCACCAAGTTAACATTCAAGATGAAGTTGCAAATCAACAACAAATTTCAGTTGTCAAGACAAGAGCCAATAGTAGTGTTCAACAATTAGCACTAAGAAGAATCTCTTCTTCATCTCCACCAAGTCATCTTCATGTTTCATCAAATAGTTCTTCATCATCCACGTTAGTATCTCCAAAAAGGTGGCAGAAAACAAGGAGCTTGTCTAACAAATATCAAGAAACAATAGAGGTAAATGAAGATACTTGTCATTTTGCATTTTTTGTTGATCCTAATTTTTTTGAAGAGGCTATAAATGATGGTAGATGGGTTAAGGCTATGAATGAAGAAACTGCAGCCATAGAAAAGAATCAAACTTGGGAAATTGTAGATCTTCCTGAGCATAAGAAGGAAATTAGAGTAAAGTGGGTGTATAAAACAAAGTACAATGAGCAAGGTAAAGTGAATAAATACAAGGCCAGGTTGGTAGTGAAGGGCTATGAACAAAAATTAGGTATTGATTATAATGAATTTTTTGCGCCTGTTGCTAGAATGGATACTATTCATATGATTTTAGATTTTTCAGAAGAAAAGGGTTGCAAAATTTTCCATATGGATGCAAAATTAGAATTCTTGAATGGTGTATTGGAGGAAGAAATTTACATTGAGCAACCACCTGGTTATGATATTAAAGGTCAAAAGGGTAAAGTGCTCAAACTAAAGAAAGCTTTGTATGGTTTAAAGCAAGCACCTAGAGTTTGGTATGAAAGGATTGAAACATATTTTTTGAAGAATGGTTTTGAAAAATTCCCTTATGAACCTATACCTTATTCATAAAACAAAATCAACAAGGAGATGTTATAATAGTTTGCATTTATGTTGATGATTTTCTTTATACTGGGAATAATGAAAACATGCTTAGAGATTTTTCAATGGAAATGAAGAGTGAATTTGATATGACTGATCTTGGTTTGTTGCATTATTATCTTGGTCTTGAAGTAACTCAAAATAGTGATGGGTTTTTTATTTCACAATAAAAGTACATGGAAATGATATTTTGAAAAGGTTCAAGATAGAAAATACTAAACCAAAAATTACACCTATTTCCATGGGTGTGAAGTTGAGAAAAAATGATGAAACCAAAAAGGTAGATTCTACTTTGTATAAAAGTTTGGTTGGAAGCTTAATGTACTTAACTGCAATAAGACTAGACATCATGTATGTTGTAAGCTTGATAAGCAAGTTCATGGAAGATCCACATGATACTCATCTACAAGCATGTAAAATAATACTAAGGTATGGGAAAGGGGCAACAAATCATGGAATTTTTTATGAAAAGAAGGATGTTTTGAAGTTAACTGGTTATATAGATAGTGAATGGGCTAGAAATCAAGATGATAGGAAAAGTAATTTTGGGTAAGTTTTTACTCTTCGTTCAGGTGTAATTTAATGGTCTTCAAAGAAACAACCCATTGTTGCATTGTCTTTAGTAGAAGCAAAATATGTGGTAGCCACTTCAGAAGGTTATCAAGTAGTTTGGTTAAGAAGAATGCTTGAAGCATTGTTGCAACCCCAAATGGAAGATATAGTTTCTAAAAATATAGTCTTTCATGGAAGAAGCAAGAACATAGACATAAAATTTCATTTCATCAGAGAGCTGGATGAAAATAATGAAACTAAACTTTCTTATTGCAAGTCCAAAGATCAAGTTGCTGACATTTTGACAAAGCCTTTGAAGGAAGAAGATTTCAATAGATTGAAGAATCTTTTAGGGATGGCAAGTTGTCCCACAAATCATATTTTATGGAGGATGTTAAATTAGTAAAATCTATTTTAAACAGATTGTCAGTGGGAATGTTTCTCATTAGACTTTTGATTTTACTATTTTTTCTAGATTGGGGTATGTGTAGGATCAACATGGAAAAAATAGGCCCTTAAGTGGTAAAAAAATTAGAAAAATCAGAGTTAGGCAACTTAACATAAAAATTTCAATAAGTTATCTATATTATTTCAAAAATATGTAAGAATAGAATATTAAGAAAATTGAATGTATTTTCTAAACTACTAGGTTCTTTTTTAAAAGAAACAAATCTATTTGGTGAAAATTTGAAATTTCAATGCAGTAGTACTTAAATTTCAGAGAAAAAATAAGAAATATGTGTTTGTCTTACCACCCTAACCACGATAAAATGATAATATTTTTTATAAGATTTTATATATAAGTAGAGGAATCATGTCCTGATGTGATACATATTTTTTGTAATTTTCTTCTAAGTAAATAATTAATTCTTAATTTTTTATTACAACTTTTAAAAATTATAAAAAACCCATATGTCTGACCACCTTAACTTGGTCAAAAATTCATGAAATTCAAATTTTCCTTTCTTAATCCTATAGTATATGAAACATATAATGTGATGCATGTTTTGGATTAAAAAAATGTGATATTATGTGAAAGCTATAGATGTTTTTCAATCAGTCTATCAATTAAGACTTTAGTCATAATTTAAATAGAACATAAATAATAATTACTTATTAAATTCAAAGTAAAGCATAATTTATATTGGTGGAAAATTGAGAATCTCCTTTAAAAACCCTTTTCATTTCATCAATTTTGGGTAAAAAAAAATTCATCAGCCACATACCCATCATATTGCCCCTTTTTGGCCCACCATGATCCTACACATACCCATTGGATAGTTTCATTTTATTTTTCTTTTAGTTTTTTTTTTGTGCTCGAAAAGTTTCTTGTCTGACTCTAGATGCTTTTCATAATTTGCTATATATATTTTCTTTTTTTATCAATAAAATGTGAAGACAATTTACATTATATTTTTTGAGAAAATACAAAGTTTATATTCTCTACCTCTCTATGAATTTATTCATAGTTTATTAAATTTTAGTATTAATTTTCTATTTTAGTGTATTGACATTTGGATTTTTTCAGTTTATTGTTTTTTAACATATGGTATTAGAGCAGGTTCGAAATGGCAATGAATGCTAACAATACATAGTTGTAACTTCATTAATTCAATGAGAAAAATTATGACTTTTGGAGTTTTCAAATGAAGATTTTATTTATATCTCAAGAACTGTGGGATCTTGTGCAAAATGGATATTTAGAACCCATAGATTAAGCAACATTAGTAGCACTCACACAAAATGAAAGGAATTTACTAGAGAATAATCAAAAAAAAGAAAAGAAACCATTACTGTGTATTGTGCAGGGTCTTGATGAAACTCTCCTTCTAAGATTTACAACTATTTCAATAGCCAAAGAAGCATGGGATCTTCTTGCACAATCATTTCAATGTACAACTAGAGTAAGAACAGTCCATTTACAAATGCTTAGAAAAGATTTTGAAATTTTACAAATGTCAGAGTCTGAAAGTTTAGGAGATTTCTTTACTCACACAATGGGGATAGTTAATTAGATGAAAATAAATAGTGAGATTATGAATGATCAAAAAATTGTTGAAAATATTTTAAGAAGTTTTCCTACAAAATATTGTCCCGTAGTTATAGCTATTGAAGAATCAAAATCTCTAACCACTTTATCTATAGATGAGCTCATGGGTTCACTGTACACACATGAGAAAAGATTAAATAAATAAATAAAAGAGCCACTTGTGAAAGCTTTTAAAAGCAAAGTATCATTGAAAGAAAAAGAACCTTCACCAGAATCATCTTCAACACAAAGAGGAAGAGGGAGAAATTCAAGAGGAAGAGGAGGATGTTTTCAACAAAGAGGCAGAGGTAAAAGAAGCGATAGAAGTGATGAAGAAAATTGTAGTTACGCTCAAGAAAGAGGTAGAGGAAGAGAAAAATTTTAGCAAAAAGGTAGAGGCTTCTAGAGGTATGATAAATCATTCATTCAATGTTATTATTGTCAAATGTATGGACATATTGCAACTAAATGTAGAAAAAAGATTGCAGATGAAAGTAAATAGGAAGCCCAATATGCAAATGAAGGTGAAGGGAAGGAAGGATATGTATTGCTAACTTGGATCACAAAGGAGGAAGTAAATGATGAAAAATGGTATGTTGATAGTGGCTGCAATAATCATATGACAGGACGCAAAGAGATGTTTCAGAATTTGGATGAGTCCATCAAATCTGAAGTATAGATGGGAAATGATACAATTGCATCAGTCATGGAGAAAGGTGTTAGAGTAATAAGTTGTTTTACTTAATTAATTTAATCATATTGGTTAATTAATTAAGTCACTTATCACTTTAGTTACTTAAGCTAAACTTAGGCACATTAATAATTAATTATTTATTAATTATTAAGTGTGCACACTAGGGTTTTCCTTTTTAGGGTTTCTTGATCTCCTTTCATAAGGATTTGATCTCATTGTAATTATCAATGAGAGAATATCTGTAGCTTTCTATCTTCTTGAAAGTTTCTCTCTTCTGTAGCTTTTTCTTGTTGAAGATAATTGCACATATTGTTTTGCAGATCTCTTGCGTGGAAGGTGTATTTGTTTGTGTTTGATCTTGTGGCTCGTGGTTTTGTGCTTGTTTCACAATTCTAACAAAAGGGAGGATATTAATCACAATAAAACAAGGTGAGAAAAAGTATATTGGTGATGTATTTTATGTACTAGGCTTAAAGCATAATTTGTTAAGTGTAGGTCAACTTGTGCAAAAAGGCCACACTATCAAATTTGAAAAGGAATCATGCATTATTGTTGATGGTAAAAACAAGATAATAACCAAAATACCCATGAGTGCTAATAGGATTTTTTCTCTTAGTATCAGAAATAATATGCATTTATATTTCAGTGCTCTTGTAAAAGATACACAGTGGTTATGGCATCTTAGATTTGGTCATTTGAATTTTGGTGGACTAAATCTTTTGTAGAAAAGAACATGGTAACAAGTTTACCACTTATCCATAAACCATATGTAGAATTTGAAGGTTGTATTGTTGGAAAGCACCATAGAGAACCCTTTCCAATAAGCAATTCATGGAGAGCTTCAGAGCCATTGTAGCCAGTTCATTTAGATCTATGTGGTCCAATTGAGGTTGCTTCATTTTCTGGTATGAGATATTTTTTGACTTTTATTGATGACTATAGTAGAAACCTTCGTGTTTATCCTTTGAAAAATAAATCAAATACTTTCAAGAAATTCAGATATTTTAAAGAATTAGTTGAAAATCAAATTGGTTATTTTCTCACAATTTTAAGGACTGATATGGGTGGAGAGTATATTTCTCATGATTTTCATAGTTTTTTTTTATTGAAAAAGGCATATAAAGGTAGCTAACAAAAATGTATTCACCTTAGAAAAATGTGGTAGCTGAGAGAAGAAACAAAACAATTTTAAATATGGTAAGGGGTATGCTTAATGTTAAAAATTTACCAAAAGTTTTTTAGGCAGAAACAATTTATTGTGCAGGTTATATTTTGAATAGATATCCTACAAACTTAGTTTTGGGCATGACACTAGAAGAAGCCTGGGGAGGATATAAACCTTGAGTAGATAACCTAAGAGTTTTTGGTTGTATTGCTTATTCTCATGTTCCAAATGCACTTAGAAGTAAATTGGATGATAAGGCAAAAAAATGTATCTTTGTTGGGTATAGTAAAGAATCTAAGGCATATAGTTTGTACAATCCTAATACAAACAAGTTGGTGATAAGTAGAGATACAAAGTTTATTGAAGATTAGGAGTGGTTTTGGAATCTAAAAGAGAAATACCAGCAAGTTAACATTCAAGATGAACCTGCAAATCAACAACAAATTTTAGTTGTCAAGATAGGAGCCAATAGTAGCATTCAACAATCAGCACTAAGAAGAATCTCTTCTTCATCTCCACCAAGTCATCATCATGTTTTATCAAATAGTTCTTCATAATCCACCTCAGTATCTCCAAAAAGATGGCAGGAAAAAAGGAGCTTGTTTGAGATATATCAAGAAACAACAAAGGTAAATGAAGATACTTGTCATTTTGCATTTTTTTGTTGATAGTGATCCTATTTTTTTTGAAGAGGCTATAAATGATTATAGATGGGTTAAATATATGAATGAAGAAATTGTGGCCATAGAAAAGAATCAAACTTGGGAAATTGCAGATCTTCCTAAACATAAGAAGGCAATTGGAGTAAAGCGGGTGTATAAAAAAAAGTACAATGAGCAAGGTAAAGTGAATAAATACAAGGCTAGGTTGGTAGTGAAGGGCTATAAATAAAAATAAGGTATTGATTATAATGAATTTTTTGCACCTGTTGCTAGAATGGATACTATTATTATGATCTTCAATAAACTTTGCATCTCTACTTATCACCAACCTTTTTCTCTTAGGATTGTATAACCTATATGCATTAGATTCTTCACTGTACCCAACAAAGATACATTTTTCTACCTTATCATCCAATTTACTTCTAATTGTATCCGGTACATGAGAATAAGCAATACAACCAAAAACTCTTAGGTGATCTATAGGAGGTTTGAATCCTCCCCAGGCTTTTACTATTCTCATGCCCCAAACTGAGTTTGTTCAAAATCTATTCAAAATATAACCTGCATAACAAACCTCTTCTGCCAAAAAACCTTTTGGTAAATTCTTAACATTAATCATACTCAAGTAACCATATTTAAAATTGTTCTATTTTTTCTCTTAGCTACCTCATTTTGCTGAGGTGAATACCTTGTTGTTAGCTACCTTTTTATGCCATTTTCAATACAAAAATTATGAAAAACATGAGAAATATACTCTCCACCCCTATCACTACTTAAAATTATGAGAAAATAACCACTTTGTTTATCAACTAATTTTTTAAATTCTCTAAATTTCTTTAAAGTATTTGATTTATTTTTCAAAGGATAAACACAAGGTTTTCTTCTATAGTCATTAATAAAATTCAAAAAGTATTCCATACCAGAAAATGAAGCAACCTCAATTGGACCACATAGATATGAATGAACTAGCTCCAATAGCTCTTAAGTTCTCCAGGAATGCCATATTGGAAAAGGGTTCTCTATGGTGCTTTCTGATAATACAACCTTCACATTCTTCATCTGGTTTTTGGATAGGTGGTAAACATGTTACCATGTTCTTTTTATACAAAAGATTTAGTCCACCAAAATTCAAATGACCAAATCTAAGATGCCATAACCATTATGTATCTTTTACAAGAGAACCAAAACTTAAATATATATTGTTTCTAATAATAAGAGAAAAAATCCTATTAGAAGTCATGGGTATTTTGGTTATCATCTTATTTTTACCATCAAAAATAATGCATGAGCCCTTCTCAAATTTGACAGTGTGGCCTTTTTGCACAAGTTGGAGTACACTTAACAAATTATTCTTTAAGCTTGGTACATAAAATACATCACCAATATATTTTTTCTCACCTTTTTTTTATGATTAATATCCTCCCTTTCCCCATGATAGATGCAATTGTATCATTTCCCATCTTTACTTCAGATTTGATGGACTCATCCAAATTATGAAACATCTCTTTGCATCCTATCATATGATTATTGTAGCCAATGTCAACATACCATTTGTCATCATTTACTTCCTCAATTGTGGTGCATGTTAGCAAGACATATCCTTCCTTCCCTTCACCTTCATGTGCATATTGGGCTTCCTATTTACTTAAATCTACAATCTTTTTTTACATTTAGTTGCAAGTTGTCCTTACTTTTAACAATAATAACTTTGAATAGATGATTTATCATACCTCTGAAAACCTCTACCTCTTTGCTAAAAAGTTTCTCTACCTCTACCTCTTGCTTGAGTGTAACTACAATTTACTTAATCACTTCTATTGCTTCCTTGACCTCTACCTCTTTGTTGAAAACTTCCTCCTCTTCCTCTTGAATTTCTACCTCTTCCTCTTTGTGCTGAAGATGATTTTGGTGTAGGTTCTTTTTCTTTCAATGATACTTTTCTTTTAAAGGCTTTCTCAAGTTGCTCTTTTGCTGATTTATTTAATATTTTCTCATGTGTTAACAGTGAACCCATAAGCTCATCTATAGATAAAGTGGTTAGACTTTTTGATTCTTCAATAGTTATAACTACAAGATCATATTTTGTAGGAAAACTTCTTAAAATATTTTCAACAATTTTTTTATCATTCATAATCTCACCATTTATTGTCATCTGATTAACTATCCCCATTGTGTGATTAAAAAAATCTCCTAAACTTTTAGACTCTGAGATTTGTAAAATTTAAAAATCTTTTCTAAGCATTTGTAAATGGACTGTTCTTACTCTTTCTGTACCATGAAACGATTGTGCAAGAAGATCCCATGCTTCTTTGGTTGTTGAAATAGCTCTAAATCTTGGAAAGAAAGTTTCATGAAGACCCTACAGAATAAACATTAATGCTTTCTGATCTTTTTTTCTGATTATTCTCAAGTAAATTCCTTTCATTTTGTGTGAGTGTTGCTAATGTTATTGCATATGCAGGTTCTAAATATCCATTCTACACAAGATCGCATAGCTTGTGAGAACTAAGTAAAATCTTCATTTGAAAACTCCAAAAATCATAAATTTTCCCATTGGATTTAGGAATTTGCAACTGTGTACAATTAGCATTCATTTCCACCAGGATTTTCACCTATGCCCCAGTGGATACCTATCAATCCACCACCGAATCCATCTCAACCCATTCAACAACTGACTCAACCACCACCACCACTACCAATGGCATTTTTTTAGAATAATCCCTCTCCGTTGGGGACGATTCCTAGAGGCTTTCATGATATGCCTAAAAATCCTAAGAAATTATGTTCCAAATACATTCATGGTGAATCAAGAAGTGCTGAAGAGCACATACAAGCTTTTAAGGATGCTTGTACTAGAGTTCAAATAGCTCACCATGATGTAGTTTGTAGGTTGTTCCCTTATTCCTTAGGGGACATGGCGTACAACTGGTACCTAAATCTTTCAAAAGGTTCTATTCTAAACTGGATAGACCTAGAGAATGCTTTCATCAATCAATTTAGAGCTTATGTGGATCCAACCATTTTGTTCCACCAATTTTCTACCATTAGGAAGGAGCCATGTGAATCCTTGCCCTTGTTTAATACCAGGTTTCAACAAATGTATAGGAGACTACATGATCCCTATCTAATTGCTGAGAATAGTTCCATTCAAGCATACTTTAGAGTTATAGACCCTTTGCTTGGCTTGTTCCTACAAAGGACTTATCAATCGATAGATATTGATTCCCTGTCTAAAGTTCATCATCTAGCCATCAAGCTACAACAACAAATTAGCTCTCAACAAGGAAATTTGGAAGGAGGTTTTCCTTAAATGCCTAGCTCAACCCCTTTATTCAATACTATCCTAGGAATGTCTCCTTCCCATTATGGACCTGTGTTTGAGTTGCATACTCAATCTCCTATTCCATTCTTTGCCAATGAAGCTCCTGAATTCTTTCAACAATCACTGGCTCATCATAGTCTGCACGATCATCATAACCAAGCTGGAACACCAAATCATGTCAGTCAACCACCAGTTGCTAAGACTGTTGAAAGTGAGAAGATAGTTCAACTCACAAATGAGGTGGAGACCATAAAGAAAACTCTGTCTCAAGTCACAAATGACATGGTTTAGCTTAGATTGAACCCCTCTCAAAACCAAGGTAATTATCCTAATCAGAGCAATAACAATCAAGGTAATTATAAGAATAACAACAATCATAGCCAAAGGGGTTATCAAGGCCAAAACTCCCTTATCCAAGGCTATCAAAATCAAAATAGATTATATAACTAGAGGCCAAATAACAACTGAAAATGGAATAAGGGGCCAAATAATGGTGGAGTTTCTCACAATTATCAAACTAATGAGGACAGGTCACATATTACAAATGTGGCTAACCTTAATTTTATGAGTAACTAGTGTAGGCTACATGATACTGCAACCCATTCCAAGGTAAACTACCCTGAAATGGAGAAATTTGTGAAGATGGCATAGGTAGATGCCCAAAAGTTCCAAGGGAATTCAAATAAAGAAGGTGGCTTTGTAGATACAACAATGACTTATGACCTCTTTGAGGAAGAACCTTCATTCCCAATGGAAAATGAGAATGAACTAGAGGAAGCTGCATATGATACCCAAGCTTTTTAGACAAAGTGAGGACACTTCCTAAGAAATCAAAATAAGGGTCCATTCACCACATCAGCACCACCTAATCACATGGTTCCTCTGAATCAAAGTGTTGATAATAACCCTCCTCCACCAAAAATTCCACCTGACTTCCATAGCAAAGGTAATTCACTTGGTGTTGTCAAATGTAATGCAAGCTATAACACATAATTTGATATTGTTTTTGAGATGGAGAGATAGAAAACCTTATTATCATACTTTGACATCCTAAAGTGGTGCCCTGCCCAATGAGAGATAGTGTTGAAAGCTTTGGAAGAAGCTGGAAAATCAAAAGGGAAAACCAAGGTGGCACTTGCTACAAACATGAATGCAGCTTTGTATAGAAGCAAGGTAGGTACCCCACCATTTCTTTTGAGTTTAAGAATATGTGGGAAGAATCTCCATAATTGTTTGCTAGATTCAGGGGCTTTTTGGAATGCTATGCCATTTTCTATATGCAAGAAGTTGGGATCGAACCCTATCCAAACAAACAAGAAGGTCATCCAACATGATAAAATAGAGGTTAATGTAGTTGGAGAGTTGAGAAATATTCATGTGCAAGTAGGGTCTAACCCTAGGATTCAAACCAATATAGATGTTCAAGTAGTAGACATTACTGAGACTTATGGTATTATGTTGAGCAGAGATTTGATGAAAAGTATAGGGGGATATCTCTCCCTCGACTTTTCACATATGTGGCTACCATGGAGGGGAGTGCTTATGCAGATTAGGATTGAAAATAAACCTTGCCTCAAACATGTCATCACTAAATATGATTTTCCCAACAAGGTAGCTTATTTTGAAGCTGAGATAGGGGTTTATAAAAGAGAGGAAATCTTAACCTTTTCGGTTCTTGATTCTAAAGACATGTCAATACAAAAATTTCATGATCCCATGATTAATGAAAATCAATAGGCATTGATCAGGAAGCTGCAATAGGATCAACTGGTCTTGTGGGGAAGATATTGATTTTTAGAGTCTTCTACTCCCTAATTGGTGCAATGTACACTACCAAAATCATTCAGAATTGACATGCCAACCTTGCATCAGTATTTTAAATCATATCTCCCAAACCGAGGAAACTAGCCTAAGTCACCTTGAGGCTATTGTATATCACTTCTCATTTGAAGCCAAAAATGCAATAATATTAACCAGGGATAATATACCTTCAAAGTAAGTCCCTCCTCAAATTGAACTTACCTCGGTCAAAATACTGGACCAACATAGTTATGAAGAACAACCCCAAGGTCTGTTTGATACCCCTGCACTCACAAGTATACCAAAACCCAAGGGATAAATAGAAGATACAAGTGATTGTTAGAAGGATAGCCTTAGATTACATGATATATTCAAGCAGGAACTTGAAATTGCACCTGAGGAACCTATTGAACACCCCTTCCCAATATTTGATGCAAAGGATCAAGTGCCCCCACCTATGGCTCATCTTATCCAAGCACAAATAATAACCTCAAAGGGATCAACCCTAGCTCATGATCAGTTATGGACCCTCACATTTGATGGATCCAAGTCCAAAATGGGTTGTGGTGTTGGGATTGAATTAACCAGCTTGAAAGGGAAAACTTTCTTTACTTCTTATAGGTTGCAGTTTAGGTGCACTAACAACATAGCGGAATATGAAGTTTTAGCTTGGGGGCTGATGTTCGCACATAAGAAGAAAGTCATTGCCTTGATGGTCAAAGGAGATTCAGAAGTAGTTATCAAGAAAGTGCACAACCAATACACATGTCACAGTAAAAGGTTGACAACTTATAGAATTCGGGTATGAAACCTGATTGAAGACTTTGATGCTTTTGGGATTAGTTTAATCCCTAGAGAGGAGAATCAAATATTTGATTCATTAGCTATTGCCGTAAGTACCCTGGAACCCATGCAAGGCTCCAAGCTCAAGAGATTCTTAGTAGAATTGATATCCACCTCAGCTGTTCCTGATAATGTCAAGAAATTTCAAGTTTTTGATGATGATCGACATATCCTTGCTTTTGTAGCAAGCTCAGATTTTTTTGAAGGATAGATCATCAATGAGTCCAACAAGGATCAAGGAGACTGGAGCCCTAAAGACTACGATATAGAGGGGGTCCTCAATTTAAAAAGTAATAGCATTCCCAAGGGAATGGTGGCCTTAGAAATTTTTTTTGATTCAGACCCAAGAGCTCAGGAAAAGGTATCAGTCGAAGATAAAGGAGGTGAATACGAAATTGCTAACCTAGTCGATTATGGCCCTGAAAGAAATGTCTATGTAGGGAAAGCTTGCCATGAAGCAATTAGAAAAGATATACTAAGGGCACTGAAGAAGGATATTGCTGCAATAGCTTGGGGGTATGAAGATCTAAAAACGTTTGATTCTTCTATAATGACTCATACTATTCCTTTGAAGCCTGAAGCTAAACCATTTTGGCAGAAACAATGTCCTGTCAACACCTTTATTGAACCACTGATCTTTAAGGAAGTTTAGATATTTCTTTCTGCAATAATAATCTTCCTTGTACGACATTCAACATGGGTGGCTAACTTGGTTCCAATTCATAAGAAAAATGGAGAGATTAGGCTATGTGTAGATTTTAGGAATTTGAATAGAGCTTCAGAAAAAGACAACTACCCACTCCCTTCTCTAGATGAAGTCTTACAAAATTTCAATGGGTCTCAGATGATATCATTCTTAGATGGTTATTCTGGATACAATCAACTGATTGTTAATCATCAAGATAGAATGAAGACAACCTTCACTACTAACTGGGGAACATTTGCTTATAGAAGGATGCCATTTGGTTTGATAAAAGTTGGAGCAACATTTCAGCATGCCATGGATGTAGTGTTCAAATATTTTATTGGTAAATGCATCATCGTCTACATGGATGACTTGACGGTATTCTCTAAAGATAGACTAAACCATGTTGCAGACTTGGCTAAAGTTTTTGAAAGATGTATCTAGTATGGTGTCTCCTTGAACCCTAAAAAGTGTGTGTTTGTGGTTTTTGAAGGGAAAATTTTTGGACACATAATCTCAGAATGAGGAATATCAATCGATTTAGACTGAGATGAGTCCATTTTGAAGATAACCAAGCCAAGAAGCAAGAAGGAGATGAGATCTTTCTTTGGAAAGATCAACTTTGTGAGAAAGTTTATCACAGGTTTTGTAGAAATTATAAAGCCATTGAATGAAATGATGAAGAAAGATACTATAATAGAATGGAATAATGAGGCAAAGGCTACATTTTCTCAAGTCAAACAATCCATTTCAGAAGCGCTAGTCCTCACTAGCCCTGACTACTTGAAGCCATTCTATATTTATTCTTTTGCTTCTGAGCATTCCTGTACAACTCTCCTAACTCAACGAAGAGAAGGAGAGGAGAGGCCAATTGCTTTCATGAGTTCTTTGTTTAAGAATTTCGAAGTTAAATACCCACCTCTTGAAAACCAAGATTTTGTGTTGGTTAGAGCTATCAAGAAGTTCAGGCATTACATCCTCTGAATTCAAATTGTTGTTGTAGTTCCTAATGCTATTGTAAAGTCTCTACTCATGTAGAGCAAGTTGGGAGAACATAGGGGGAAATGGATGGCCATTTTGCAAGAGTTTGATCTAGATATTTTCCCTATGAAACTTGTCTGAGGTCTAGGCCTATCTAAATCCATAGCTGATGCTGGTGAGAACATCATTTTCCAGCAATACACAACACAATCCTTTTCCAATGACCCTTGGTATGCTGATATCATTTGTTTCTTGCTTAATAATCGATGCCCAGAGGGAATGAATACGACTTAGAGGAGAGCACTGAGAATGAAGAGCTCCCATTATATTCTCAAAAGAGGATTTCTACACAGAAATAATTTTGAGGGAATGTACCTACGATGCCTTGATCAGCAAGAGGCTAAACATGTGATTGTTGAATTTCATGGGAAACATGGCATAGGCCATAGTTCTATAGATTCGTTAGCACATCAGATCCTTAGATCTAGTTATTACTGGTCATGTGTGTTCAAAGATGCCCATCAACATGTAAGAACATGTCACATATTCCAAATTTCTACATCAAAGGAATGTCATTTAGCCATGCCATTGCAGCCTATCTATGAGGTAAGGCCATTTTCCCAATGGGCACTAGATTTTATTAGCATAATTAACCCAAATTCTTCTATAGGACACAAATTTATTTTGACTGCCATAGAATACTGTACGAGATGGATAGAGGCTATACCTTACAAGAATAGTACAACAGAGGTAGTAATCAAGTTCCTCACCGAATGCATCACAACTAGGTTTGGAGTACCCTTTGCATTGGTATGTGACAATGGCTCTTCCTTGTCTTCTGCTGAGTTCATTTCATGGGCTTATGATCACAAAATTGTTTTAAAGTATTCTTCAAACTATTACCCAGAAGGAAATGGAGTTGTAGAATAAACTAATAGGAATCTCTTAGGGATAATTAAAAAATTGTTAGAGAACAATCCTAGGGACTGGCATACCCAGCTAAGATTTGTGTTATGGGTAGATAAGACTAGGATCAAGGTTGCTTTAAAGACTTCACCATTCAAACTAGTGTATGGCCAAGAGCCTATGTTCCCTATTCACTTGCAAATACCTATCCTTCTGTTTATGCAGAATTTATAATCTAATGATGATAGGATAGAAGTAAGGTTAGCTGGCTTATTGAAATTAGAAGAGCAGAGAGATGCCACCTTGTAGCAATTCTTTAGACACCAAGCTATTGCCAAACGTTGTTTTGAAAAAAGAGACAAAATAGAGGCTTTTTAGAATATCAGATCTTGTGTTGCTATGGGATAAAGCTAATGAAAAGAAGGGAAACCACCAAAAATTTGATAAGCTCTAGTTGGGTCCCTATCAAATTGCTGAAATCCTAGGAGAAAATACTTTCCAGCTGAGTAGTTTAATGGGAGAACCTGTTCCATTGCCTGCCAATGGATAATTTCTTAAACATTATTTTGAGTTGTAAAGTTTGGTATTTTGTTGGGCTGTGCATTTATGTAAATAATTGGTTTTTTTGTTTGTAAATAGTTTGTTTGTTTTCTGTTTGTAAATAATTTGTTGTTCTGCTTATAAATAGTTTTGTTTTTTGGTTGTTTGTTCTTTCTTTCTGTCCTTTTGTTTCCTTTGTTTTTTTGTGTCTTTCTTGTTTTGGTCCTTGGGGTTTCTCTGTTCTTTCCATCTTGAAATAATGGGTTGTTATCTAAAGTATACTTTGGTTGTTAGGAGAGAGGTGGTTTAGATATTTTTAGGTTTTCTAATTGGATGATTTTTTTCTAAATTCATTTTTTTATGCCCATTATCAATAAGAGTCATGGAAAGTCTTGAAAACAAGGTGCAAAGTAAACAGTCTTCATCAACTACCTCTGAATCTGTCACAAATCATCAAGATTATCTCCTTTTGTAATGGTATATTTGTCCTAGGGTGACAGTGTTGTAAGATTTGAGTGAAAAATTCAATCTCCCAGATGTTGTTATGAGGCCCATGGTAGTTTTCAACCTAGGTCAGATGTCTGACTTTTGACATATTCAGAAAAATTGAATGAAATATTTGAAACTCCAAGAGAAAAGAAAAGAAAAAAAAGAATTATCTAAAGGAAAGGAAGACTCAATATGAATGGGTGATTCCAGTATCTCTACCATGGCTATGGATGTCTGACTGGTAGTAGAGCAATGCTGTGAGAAAACTAGAGGTATCTCTATCAGGGCCATGGACGCCTACTGGCAGTGGAGCAATGCCCAAGATATCATTGCACAAAAACTAAAGGGAATTAGCTCATGTAGTTCAAATCTTGCACATTGTTGTTCAAAAGATGAGGAAAACTTTATAAAAGGATGATGCACCATCAAGCACACACATAGATTTAGGGGTCGCTAGTGTTGATTTACATTTGAGATTCTAGCTCAACCTTGGTTGTTAAAACTGACCCAACTGGAGTTGAGGTGTTCATAAACCAAAGATTTTGGGTACCTAAATCCTTCAATTTCTTGAAAATGGTTAAACCATTTTCCCAACTGAGTCACCATTTGTTATGCCTTCCATAACTACCCCACTATGTTTTGGAACAAATGGGTCCTCCTTTTTTTCTTCTTCTTTTGTCGCCTTTTGGTTGTTTGGTTTGGTCTTGGGAGTTCTTTTGTTTTCCTCCTAGGTTTGTCTTTTGTTATGTCATATTTTGGTTCTGCCTCAGCCAGAGTTGGGTTTATTTTTGTTAAAATTTAGTGAAATGACAAAAAAATGATATATTTTATATGCTTTTGAGGACTAATGGAGTCATTGATTTGCAGGATTAAATCATACATCTGATGCTATTTCACAAGAAAGTCTATTGGAAAGCATACCTCATTCAGATTTGGTATAAAACTCCTCAAAGAAGAAAGTCGTTGAGACTAGCTAGATGTCTTGCTGACTGGCTGTTGTGTTGTATTCATTTGAAATACACCGGTCACCCAGGCATTTCGGTCACCATGAGCTTTTATATATCTCTCCGACCAAAGGTGGTCTCACTGATCATTGTTCACAAGGCTAGCATTGGAGAAAGGATTCTCCCTTCACTATGATGTCTCACTAACCAGAGGAAGTCTCATCAAAAGGTGGGGGCTTTGCTATAATGTCTAGCCAATAGGGTGGGGTCTCCCTGAAATGGTCTAAGCTTGCCGAAGGTTTGGATCTTCGCTATAACCTCTCACCGACCGAATAATGTTTCACTGAAGGATTCTTCCTTTAGTGTAATGTCTTAGTGAAAAACGGTGGTCTTACTGATAGTGGTTCACAAGATGGATATTGGGGAGACTCTAGGCCAAATGATTTGCATCCACTGTGAGGTCTTGCTGACCAAGTGGAGTCTCACTAAAATAATGGTTCCTTTAGTGTAATGTTTTGAGTTCAAGGAGATGTCTGGTCGAAAGAATGAGGTCTCACTAAAATGAAAGAAGGGTGGCTCGGTATGACTTGCCAATGGAAAAGCATATCAGTATGACTCTTAGTGCCTGCAATGACCTCTTACCGAATGCGGTGGTCTCATTGATGGGTATATGGCTTTAGTCAGACCTCTGGCCAAATGGTTTGTTTTTGGTATGACCTCCTGGCAACTGAATGATGTCTTTCCAAATGTGGATGTTTTTCCAATGGAGGAATACAACAGTATAACTCTTATGGGCTTGCTATGAGGTCTGGCCGATAATGATAGTCTTGCCGATGGTTTTAGGATATCGATATAACTCTTGTAGGTCAATGTGAAGTCTTGTCGATAGTTCTAAGCTATGTTGATTGCTATTGTGGAGTATAATCGCATTGGGGAGATAGGGCTAGTGTCTCACCAACATGCAATTTTGTTTGAAGAACTTTTGACTGCCTGAGGATCCTACATGGTATGTGTTCAACCAATCAGAGGAGGCTAAAGGCAAACCATTGGCAGTTTGACTAATTGACTATTCTTGTGAGGAATTTCAAATGAGCATAAATGACATGGACTTACTTTCAGATCAATAGCGATGGATTAGCTCAATGAACAATGGTGTGGAGATATAATAGGAAGACCAGATGCTACTTCCTAAAGGGATCAACTTGTAGAAGGATCTAGAGCCAGAAGAAAGCCAAAAGGAAGAAGTGGCTGTGAGTCTCAAGGACAGCTGTGATATCTACTAGCAAGGGTAGATCGATGTTAATGATAGTGCTTCAGAGAATTCAGAGCAACTTTGATGGAGGTTTGAAGGTGGACACAGAGGCTAGAAGTTAATGCGATGGTTGCAAAATATCTGAAGGCCACTCTTAAGGGTGATCTTTTCACCGACATGGACATGGGGGATGCACATTGAATGCAACATTAACTCTATTCCAAAAGATCTAAGGGCCGACCCTTCTAAAGCGGGATATTTTTGTAAACCCTAAAATAGCAGCCAACACATTCTTTTTGGCATGTGGTGTATATGACACTTTTGGGGAGGCCTTTTTAAAAGGAGGAACAATTTAGAGTAGAAAAGCAATAGTCTGGAAGTGAGAGATAGATTTTGAATATTAGGAATTTTCTGGAAGTAGAGAAATTTAAGAGTAGAATAGAGTAGGAGTTAGATTCAATAGATGGTAGTGATGTATCTTTCTAGTTTTCTTAATGTAGATGGAGATGATTTGAATACATAGATATTCTGTACACTAGAGATTGTGCTAGATTTGTAAATGTTGCTTATCTGTTTCACCAATAGTAGAAGTAACCAGATTTAAATCTACTTCATATTATGTTCTCGAATGGTATTTATCTTGGGTTAATCATTTGATTTGAAAAGATTTCAAGGAATGGAATTTTATCTTATGTTTTGTTTAAATGGCGATTTGTAATTTGTTGTTGAAATTAGCACTATGAATGAATGAAACTATGTGTCAATCACAAGTTAATTTTGTTGTACAGTTTTAGTTAGGAAGTCCTTGAAAGGTAACAAGTCTCATTAAGTTGGATGAATTAGCATTCTCTTTAGTTCCAAAAGCTTTGATATATCTTTTTTTGTTTCTTTAAAAACCCTTGTTAAAGTAAGTTTAAATTTATGTTTGATCTTAGAACAATCCATAAGCTCAACACCAGTAGACCCCTTGAACATTATAGTTCACATCAACCATTGAGTGAAATCAGCATAGATGAAAACCGATTACCAAGACCTTGGGAGTTAGATATCCATGTGTTATTCTTTCTCTTTCAGGAGAACAAAATAGTAATATTCTATTTAACTGTTGTTGTGTCCATCTGACCCATCAACAAGAATAAGGGTTGACACAAAAAGGATTTTCCTTTAACATTCTTGCTTCAATTGCACATATCCTCTTCCATGAATTTTTCCTTGCTACGAATTCTTCATCGGAATATAGATTTGTAATCACATCTTGTTGACAGAGGAATTGATGATGTCTCCCTAATAACCCTCTTGCTTTTATCTCAGCAGTAATCACCCCTTCGAGGTCACAAAACCATATGATGTCTTGTCTTGTCTCAATCTGTAATTATTTAAGAGAAAGCCAAATCTCTTAATATCTTCCTTCGATGTGCATGTGAAATAGGTAAATCCACAATTAGGGTTCACAAGGGATGCCTTGATTTTCTAAAGTGTTACTTATCCATGGCACCCGGTTGCCACAATATTTCCATGAATGATTATCTATTTGACATATATAGAGGGAACTTGTGAGGTGGCACTAGGGCTCCATAAATTCTAATTGTTGTGTAGTTGGTATGAAGATACCAAACTCCCCAATTAATTTTTTTCTTAGTGTCATATTCATATTCCATGGGCCTCAAAATTTCCCTAACGCCTTGTGAAATTCTATACATTGGCTTCAAACCCAACTGCTCCAACACCAAGAACTTTAAAAAATTGGAAAACAAAGTTTAATCAAACTCTCAAAAAAGTGTAAAAAATGATATTACATGAGAATTCAAGCTTTATATAGTAAATTTTCTTTTTTTTCCTTCAATTTTTTTGTGTATATTTATAGCTATAAACTTTAGGACATGGATGCATTTTTCTGTAATTTTAATATATATGTATTTTTAGATAAATATTTAAATGTGCACAAATTAAAACACGACTATTTCCAGTCGATGCCAACTTTTATAATAAATATTTATCTAAAATAGAAAAAAAATATGCTATCTTAATCTTGATTATTTTCTTTAGGGCATCATATTTTTTTAAATTTTTTTACTAAGTTTTAGTATTTTTCTTGGCATGATAATCAACCTAATATTTTTGTGCTGAAAACTTAATTTTAGTAAAAATAAAAATAAAATAAAAATAATAATTGAACTATTAAAATAAATATATATTTTAAAACTACACTTATGAATCTACAAAAGGGTACTTTTACAGTTAAAAAAAATAAAATTATATTAGTAGGAGTTGTTGAAATGTTAAAATTTTCAAATAATTACATTTTTTTAGTAAATTGGCCTCAAAGTGGTGCTACATATGCATTTAGCCAAAAAAAATTGTTGGAAAAGTTGCAAAAGTATTTAACCTATCTAGAATGAATCTTATTAGATCATATATTTGACAAAAATGATTTTTGGTTATAAATACTAAAATTCACTTGTACTGATATGTTGGTTGAAAGTGTGACACAACTTTGTAATTTTACCCTAATAAAACCTTTCCAGTTCAAGCATTAAATCCATCTCCACAAATACATTGGGGCATACAAATTTTCCTATGTCACAAGTCCATAAGTGACAAGTGGGGTGATATGTAGTTCTTCTTTTTTGCTTGCTGCAAGCTTTCTTCACGTCAGAGGGGAGGTGTTTTGTACTTGTGGGGAGGACAAGGATGGTGATAAACATTCATTTTCCTTGTCCGGTTCATTTGTCTCTTGCTCGTGCTCTTTACATTCTTCTTGCGGGTCAATGACGCTGTTCTTAGTTGGGGGACGAAGAGTTTTCTATCTTTTCTTCCATGGGGGATTCATTTTCTTGGCTGCATCGAAGGTTTTCTTCTTTCTTTTGGCTGGTCTCCCACAGTTGGCTGCTTAGTGTGGGGTTTGGAGTGGGCATTGTTAGGTAGAGCAGGGTTGTTTGGGGTTTTTCTTAGTGTAGGTCGTAATGACTATGCATCTACCTTTCGATAAGGCAGCTGAAGGGTCTACAATGGTGGGTGTTAATCCAAGAGTTTCAAACCTAGTTTCTTCTAATGTGGAAATGATATAGAATGGTGCTCCTAAAATGCGTAAGGTGAATGGGTGTTTAGAGAGGGCCCAAGAATGGTCAGTCTTACTAATCCAATCATGTTTTTATCTATAAATTTATGGGGATGAGGGTTTCTCTCCAATTTCTTGATTCCTAAATCCATAAGACATGGAACTTAGAAGGATACTTTGATAGTCTGATGGCTATAAATAACATTTTTGTGGTGGGATTTTCATGTATTTCTAATTGGAATGGGCTTTTGAAGGTTGTCCATATTTCTATAATCAAGTGGGTCTCTTCATAAAACCATGGCATAATGGTTTTAACTTGATACGAGAGTTACCCTCTAGGGTCCTAGTTTGGATTCATCTTCCTCATTTGTCACTCAAGTGTTGGAGAAGTGACATATTGCAATCAATTGTTTTGTTGTTGGGAAAATGGGTATGTGCAAGATCATCATGGAAAAAATAGGCCCTTAAGTGGAAATCAAAATAAAGTTAGGAAACTTGACATAAAAATTTGAATAAGTTATCTATATTATTTCAAAAATATGTAACAATAGAATCTGTAGCAAATTGAATGTAGTTTCTAAACTACTAAGTTTATTTTTTTTTAAATCTATTGGATGAAAATTTGAAATTTCAATGTAGTAGCACTTAAATTTTATGAAAAAAATAAGAAGTAGGTGTTTGTCTAACTGCCTTAACCACAATAAAATGATAATATTTTTTTATAATGTTTTAGATATAAGTGGAGGACTCATGTCCCAATGTGATGCATATTTTTTTATAATTTTTTTCTATGTAAATAATTAATTATGAATTTTTTATGACAAATTTCAAAAAATATAAAAACTCATATGTGTGACCACCTTAACTTGGTCAAAACTTCATGAAATTAATTTTTTCTTGTGTTAATCATATAGTATGCGAATCATAGAATGTGAATCGCGTTTTGGATTCCAAAAATTTCATACTATTTGAAAGCTATAGATGTTTTTCAATCATCCTATCAATAAGGACTTTAGTCATAATTCAAATAGAAAATGAATAATAATTATTTATTAAATTCAAAGTAAAGCATAAGTTATATTGGTGGAAATATAGGAATCTCATTTAAAAACCCTTTTCATTTCATCAATTATAGGTAAAAAAGTTCATCAACCACATACCCTACACATACCCATCATATCACCACTTTTTGGGCCATCATGATCCTGCGCATCCCCAAACCTATTGGTCCTTGTTAGAGAACTTTGAATAAGAATATTTTTTCTTATGCATAGGTATGTGTTGAAATTAATCTAAGTCATCAATTGCTGGATTAAGTTGACATGACTATTGGTTCTTGCACTTTGACTCAACCATTAGATTATGAGACATTACCTTTTAGATGCAAGTTGTGTAATCAGAGTAGGGGCAAAAAGATCCCTTAAGGATAGACAAGAGGAGGAAATCTTCAACAGATTCAAGCCATTAGAGGATTTGGTTCAGGAGGAAGGATTTCAAGTGGACTTATAGGCGACTATTGGTTCTTTTATAGAGGATATTCCTGGGGACCTACCTCTTGTGGTTCACAATTCAGTTCAGCTTGGTGTGGAAGGTTCTCAAATGGATACTAATTTGTCTCCTCTAATTCCTACTCATATTGATTTTGGTTTGCTGCTAGAGGCCTTTGGTGGTTCTCCTAGTGTTGGTGGTGCTCTCTTTGTGGTGAGGGATGCTTCTAATTTGAGTAAGAATATTTCTTCTTCCCCAACCTTGGGTTTACAACAAAAAACCCCCAAAAAATGTGTTCTTGAGAAACCTATTAAGGTTGGTAGAAAGAAGGATCAAGAAAAGGTTAAGCTAACTAGTGAGACATTGGTGAAGTTGGGTTTATTGAAGACTATTGATGCTCACTTATCCCAACCTCAAAGATAATAGTTCCTTCTTGGAATGTGAGTGGTATGAATAGCACCCCTAAACAAAAGGCCATTTAGGATCTAATTCAATTTCATTCTTCTCATGTGGTTTTCATTTAGGAAACTAAGTTATCTGTTGATAGTATGTTGAGTTTGGATTCAAAGATTTTGGGTCATGGGAAGTGTTAGTGTGTTGGAGCACTTGGCAACTCTGGTAGGGTGGCCTGTTTATGGGATCCACACAAAGTTAGTCCAATTTGGTGGTCCTCTTGTAGGGGCATAATTTCCTATGTTGCTTCTCATCTTGAGTCGAGGGAGAGAGTTATTTTCTCTAATGTTTATGATCTGACGAACTTTCCAGGTAAGGTTTTGTTGTTGGTCCATGTAAGATATGTGAGGTCTTTGGATCCTTATCTTCCTTGGATTTTGGCTACTCTCCAACTTTGGCTACTTGGTGTGGGATTTCTAAGAGTGGGCATTGTTTCGTAGAGTGGGGGTTGTTTATATTTTTTCTCAGTGTCGGTCTTCATGACTATGCATGTTCCTTTGGACCAGGAAGCTTGAGGGTTTGCAATGGTGGGTGTTAATATAGGAGTTTCAAACCCAATTTCTTATAAATTGTAAATGATATGGAATGGTTCTCCTAAAGTGCATAAGGTGAATGGGTGTTTAGAGAGGGCCCAAGGATGGTCGGTCTTAGTGATCTAGTCGGAGTCAGTGGACAAAGATGGGGAGTATTACTCCAATCATGCTTCAAGATCTATAAATTTATGGGGATGAGGGTTTCTCTCCCATTTCTCAATACCTAGATTTGCAAGACATGGAACCTTGAAGGAGAATTTGATATTCTGATGGCTACAAATAAATTTTTTTATGGTGGATTTTTCATGTATTTATGATTGGAACAAGGCTTTTGAAGGTGGTTCGTCTTTCTATAACCAAGTGGATCTCTTCATAAAACCATGGCATGTTGGTTTTAACTCAGTGGAGGAGATACCCTCTAGGGTCCTAGTTTGGGTTTGTCTTCCTTAGATGCCACTCGAGTGTTGGAGAAGTAACATATTAAAGTCAAATGCTCTATTGTTGGGAAAACCTATTGGTCCTTCTCAAAAAACTTTGAATATTTTTTCTTATGCATAGGTATGTATTGAAATTGATCTAATTCATCCATTGTTGGATTCAGTTGACATGAATGTTGGTTCTTTCTCTTGGACTCAACCATTGGATTATGAGATGTTACCTTTCATATGCAAGTTGTGTCATGAATATGGTCATCTTCAAAGGAGGTGTCCCCAAGCTTCTAGTGCTAGTCGTACAAGTAATGCCCCTTCTCAATCTATTTCAAAGTTAGAAAAGAGTAAGGATCCCATGTAGGGGAGGTGACTGATAAAGTAGGTTTTATTTTGGTTAAGTCCTATAATTGGGGAAGGGTCCAAAAGAGATCCCTTAAGGATAGATAGGAGGAGGAAACCTTTAGAAAATTTGAGGCATTTGAGAAGTTGGATTAGGAGGAACGATTTCAAGTGGACTTGCAGGTAACTATTAGTTCTTTTACATAGTATGTTCCTAGGGACCAACCTCCTATGATTCCTAGTTCAATTCAGCTTGGTGTGCAAGGTTCTCGGATGGATACTAATTTGTCTCCTCATATTCCTACTCAGATTACTTCTGGTTTTTCACTAGAGGCATTTAGTGAAGACTATTGATGCTCACTTCTCCCAACCTCAACAATGATAGTTCCTTCTTGGAATGTGAGGGGTATGAATAGCACCACTAGAAAAAAGGCTATTTAGGATATAATTCATTTTCTTCCTCCTCATGTTTTTTTCCTTTAGGAAACTATGTTATTTGTTGATATTATGTTGAGTCTAGATTAAAAGATTTGGGGTCATGGGTAGTGTTAGTGTACTGAAGTGCTTGGAAGCTCTAGCACAGTGGCCTGTTTATGGGATCCATGTAGAGTTAGTCCAATATGGTGGTCCTCTTGTAGGGGCACAATTTCATGTGTTTCTTATCATCTTGAGTTAAGTGAGAGAGTTATTTTATTTAATGTTTATGCTTCAACAAACTTTCAAGGTAAGCTTTTGTTATGGGGCCATGTAAGATATGTGAGGTCTTTGGATCCTTATCTTCCTTGGATTTTGGCTGGGGATTTTAATGTTGTCACTTCATTGGAGGAGAAGATGGGTGATAGTGCTTTCCTAGAGCCTGAACTTCAGTTCTTTTGTAGGATAATATTGTTCTCTTGAATTTCATTGAAATCAAGCCTATTAATGGGGTCTTTACCTAGAATATAATAGGAGTGGGAAGTTGTTATTTCAGAATGTATGGATAGATTCTTGGTGTCTAGTTTTTGGATGGGAGGAAGGTGGCTAAATAGCTCTAATATTTTAGATGGGTGGAGTTCTAATCATTGGCTGATCAAGTTTGTTGCTAAGTTACCCTAGCACTATATAAAGTTGTCTATTAAGCTTCAAATTATGTGGTTAATGAGCAAGAAATTTTTGTTGTTGGTAGGAAGATTATGGATGGTTTCATCATTGTTATTGAGATTATTCATTTGATGGCATATTCTAAGAAGAAAGTTAGGTTTATTAAGTTAGATATTGAAAAATCTTATGATCATGTTAAATGGGCTTTCTTATTCAAGATCTTGAGAGTGTTTGGTTTTCCTAGTGAATGGATTGAATGGATCAAGAGTTGTTTCACCTCTCCTTCATTTTCGATGTTGATTAATTGTGAACCAATGGAGTTGTTTTGTGCTTCTAGGGCCTTAGACAATGGGATCCTTTGTCTCCCTACTTGTTCATCCTACTGGATAATGGATTGGAGAGGTTTATTGGATATTAGGTGTAAAGTGGCTTGATCCAGGACTACAGTTGGGGAAATAATATCCCTCTTCAGTCCCATCTTTATTTTGTTAATGACACTTCTCTGATGGGCAGGACCAGGGTTGAGGAGGCTTTTAGGTGGCGTAGTGTTCTAGACAGTTATTTGGGTACTTCTCTTCAAAAGATTAATGAGGGGAAGTATTTTATCTATTTCTTTAATAATCCTTTGCTTATTCAAAGGAGAATTGCTAGAATTCTATGTTTCTAGATTGGCACTCTCCCTTTTGTTTATCTTGGCATTCCTTTTTCTATTTGTTTGCTTGCTAAATTGTTTTGGTAGGGGATTATAGATAAATTCTAAAATATGTTTAGTCATTAGAATTACAAGGGGATTATATATAAATGGTTTTGTATACTATATAGAACCATGATCTTCTTGCATCCTTTTTGTTTCCAACTTTCTATTACAACCTTTTCTTTGCCTATCCTGTGCCAATGTACTTCTCCAATAGAAACATTACTTAAATTTTTTTGACACTTTTGATGTCCTATTACATAATCTTTTCTCCTTTCTGGAAAATGTGAATAATACTACCATCTTGTTTAATTCTTGTAAAAAACCTATAGATAATCCAAATACATATATAAAAAAAGAGAAATGACAGAGATCAAAGGTAGCCACCAATTACTTGGAATATTTTCAGGATGTGTATAGAAAATTCCATTGTCATCTTTTAGTGTCAAAATAAATTTTTCTATAAAGGGATGAGGCTTTGCATTACAAATTCCAACTTTTTTTGCTAAATGTCTAAAAAAAATTTGATTTTAATGGTCAAATTTCACACCTGTAGGTAGCCCAAGCCAGTGCGAACCCTGCAAATAACATATTAACTTATGTACACTATTTAGCTCTCAAGTACAAAGCATTGTGACTGTTTATCTAGAGATTGGATTCTAAAGAATCCCAATTTTTAACAACAGATGCTTACATTATCAATAATATTGTGTCTGTTGATGTCAAAGATACATGAATAACAACATTCTTTTACATTTCTAGCCTAGATGGTTTTGGTTGTTCAACCATTAAAAGAATTGTTATCTACCTTTTAATGAGAATTGTAAACCCTAGTACATTCTACTCAACCCAACCTTATCCCTTTATAGACGAATTTGTTTTGACACTGAAAGATTATAATGTAATTTGCTATACACATCCTAAAAATTTGTGAGGTAACTAGTGGCTACCTTTTGTAATCATCATTTCCATGTTTTATATATGTATTTCACTTATCTGAAGGTTTTTTACATGAATTAAACAAGATGGAAGTATTATTCAAGTTTTCCATAAAACAAGCAAGGCTTATGCAATAGGACATTAGAAGTGTCAAAAAATATTAAGTGATGTTTCTATTAGAGGAGAGGTACATTGGCATAAGACAGGAAAAAAAAAGCCTATAATTGAAAATGAGAAACAAAAAGGATGCAAGATGATCATGGTTTTGTATAGAATTGCATTGTCAAAAGATAGAAAAAATAAAGCCTGTAATTAAAAATGGGAAAGAAAAGGGATGCAAGAAGATTGTGATTTTGTAAGTATATAGAACCATGATCTTCTTGCATCCCTTTTGTTTTCCATTTTCAATTGTAGGGTTGACCACTTTATGGAAAAGGTGAATAATACTACTATCTTGTTTAATTCTTGTCAAAATACTTTATATAATCCAAATACATATATAAAAAAGAGAACTGAAAAATATCAGAGGTAGCCACCAATTACTTGGAAAATTTTCAAGATGTGTATCTAGTAAATTGCACTCTCATCTTTTAGTGTCAAAATAAATTCGTCTATAAAGAGATGAGGCTTTACTTTATCAATTCCAACTTTTTTTGCTCAATGTCTCAAAATTTCTTGATCTGAAGGGTTGAATTTCACACCTGTAGGTAGCCCAAGCTAATCTTGCAAAAATTGCAAACAATAGATTATCTTATGTACACTGTTTATCTCTCAAGTACAAAGCATTGTGACTGTTTATCTACAAATTGGATTCTAAAGAATCCCAATTTTTAACAATAGATGCTTACATTATCAGTAATCTTGCATTAGTTGTTTCAAATATACATGAATACCAACATTCTATTTTATTTCTAGCCTAGATGTTTTTGGTTTCTCAACCATTAAAAATAGTCATTAGCTACCTTTCAATATGACAAAATCTTGAAAGCCCCAATACATTCTGATGAATAATTGTAGATTCAAATGGAATAAGCTCAATTGGGACAAGTATTCTGGAGCATACAAAACCATGATCTTCTTGCATCCTTTCTGTTTCCCTTTTTCAATTACATTCTTTGTTTTGCTTGTCCTATGCTAAGGTACTCCTCCTCCAATATCAACATCACTTAAGATTTTTTGACACTTCCAATGTCCTATTGGATAGGCCTTGCTTGTTTTATGGAAAAAGTGAATAATACTACCATCTTGTTTAATTCATGTCAAAAACCATCAGATAAGCCAAATACATATATAAAATAGAGAGACAATAGTTATCAAAGGTAGCCACCAATTACCTGGAAATTTTTTTAGGATGTATATACCAAATCACACTCTCATATTTCAGTGTCAAAATAAATTCGCCCATTAAGGGATGAGGCTGGGTTGAGTAGAATGTATTGGGGCTTACAAAAAAATTTCTCATTGAAAGGTAGCTAACAATTATTTTAATGGTTGAGCAACCAAAACCATCTAGGGTAGAAATGCAAAAGAATGTTGGTATTCATGTATATTTGACATCGGCTAATGCAAGGTTATTAATAATGTAAGCATCTATTGTCAAAAATTGGGATTCTTTAGAATCCAATCTATAGATAAACCATTACAATGCTTTGTACTTGAGAGCTAAATGTTGTACATAAGATAACCCATTTTTTGAAAGTTTCACAAGGCTAGCTTGGGCTACCTGCAAGTGTGAAATTCAACCCTTTAGAATAAGAAATTTTGAGACATTTAACAAAAAATGTTGGAATTGATAGTACAAAGCCTTATCCCTTTATAGATGAATTTATTTTAACAATGAAATATGAGAAAGTAATTTTCTATACACATCCTAAAAATTTTCTAGATAATTTGTAGCCACGAATTACGTGGAAAATTTTGAGGATGTGTATAGAAAATTTCACTGTCATCTTTCAATGTAAAAATAAATTTGTCTATAAAGGGTTGAGGCTCTGCATTACCAATTTCAACTTTTTCTACTAAATGTCTCAAAAGTTCTTGATCTGAAGGGTCAAATTTCAAACTTGTAGGTAGCCCAAACCAATATTGCAAAACTTGAAAACAACATATTATCTTATGTACACCATTTAGCTCTCAAGTACAATGTATTGCAACCTTTTATCTATGTTAGTTGTTTTTAATGAGAAACCAGGTTGGTCTCCTATTCTACCTATGGAGTAGCCATCTCCAGTCAAGGGCAGCTCAGAGGACCTAGACCAACTGACAAGATTTAGTCAAAGATTGAGATCTTCTACACTTTAGGCTTTGTAGAACTAGGGCGGGTATACCCACACAATGCCTCAAATAAGACTAGACATTGATTTTTATAGCAGATGACTCCTGATGCCAAGTATTGAGAACCTCAAATATGGCTAGATTCCTAGTAACACAATACTTGCAGCAACCAGGAGGTAGGGCAAGACATCAAACAAGATTGATTAAATAAAATGATTGATCTTGAGCAAGAAGACTAGACCCCTAAAGACAAATAGCATATATCAGATTAGTGCCATACCCATTGGGCTAGGAGTCACAATAATCTACAAATAGAAGGAACCATTACTCTGGACATTAAAGTCTTTGCAAGATTAACCTTATTAGTCTCACAACTAGTGATCAAATCTATAAGACTACTTATCAAATATTCCTATCATACATATGAATCTCTGATATGATTAAAGCATTTAACTTATTCCTTGAATAAGAGAAACAACCATAACAAACAATAAAATGTTACATTAAAATGATTAAATAAGTGATCCTTGATCAACTTTCATTAACAATCCATATGCACAATACAAAGGAGAGACTTAAAGATCTCAATCTATACATTCAGATTCATACATGTGTCCAAGACCTCACAATTTACAGACTGTAACCCTAAACCTCAAAATCTGGTAAAAACCTAACTCTATGACTTAGTGCTCTTCTCCTTAGATTTTTGTTCTAACTTTTAGCCCCAGACCCTTACAAAAGATTCAAAAGTTCCTTTTAAACAGCTCCGAAAACACCATCCAGCTCAGAGCCACATCAGCACCATGTCAAACCCTAATCACCATGTTCTTCAACTACTTCTCTGGCCTCATAAATGTCATTGGTTGGGTTGCTGTAGGAAAGACACTCCCACATGAAAGAAGCTAGGCAATCGATGTCAAATTTTTCACCAAATCCACGTGTCCATACTCGAGCCATGCCATCCTTGTACCAGAGCCCTGTCACCATGAATGCTAGTTCAATGGAGCTAGCAACCAACTCTCTGTTGCCATGAATGCACCAGGCTTCTGGGGTGAACATAGCAGAAACCCTAACCGGGCTTAGCTTGAAACTTGATCGTTGATCATCCATGATCAGACAGCCGCCTTTAAAATATCCATTAGCTGTTGTCATTGAGATGTCATATAGGTTCAAAATGATTCATTGAAATGTATTTCCTTTATGTGCTTTCCATTCGCCGAGACAGGGGGACACCTCAGACCAAAGCAATCCTTTCATTTTGTTCACAGTCGCTATAGCTTATCGCTCTCAGGGAGGCCTCCTGTAGATGTCATTTCCTTTCCCTGAAAGTCCCCTTATGTTTGTCATGCCACTGCAGCTTAACATTTTTCTCGCCCAAAAGAATTTTTTATTTGACACTGTCGTCGTAGGATCGGACCATCGGGGAGACATCATAGATATTCTATCATGTTACACCGAAATCCATGTACTGAACCCTATCGGCAAGACACACTAAGTTTGTTGAGACACTATAGTGAAGCAACATTAGCCATATCGAAGAACCATGAAATGTCAGTCGACATAACAAGCTGACATCGCCAAGACCTTTCAATGAAAGGTATAACCCACACCGAAAGCAAAACACAAAATACCATTGGAAAGACACAACAGATTTGCTATGACATACATCGATGCCTCAAGCCCTTTGCCGATAGAATCCACACTTGATCGCCAAAAAAAAACTAGGGTCATGCCAACAACCACCTGCAAATAAATTCCAGTCATTGTGATATATGATAAGTCTTGTCGATAGGAAACTCAGACTTATGCAAGCAAAGAATACACAACAGGTCAGGGAAACAATAGGAATCCTATGTCAAAGGGAAGTCACACTGAAGAGTAAAAAAGGGTGGCGGTAAAAAGGACTTCGAGGAGACCTCACCCCGAATGGCAACCGTCACACCAAAAGGAAAGCCCGTTGGTGAGACACAAAGGGGTTGAGGAGACATCTCCCAGACACAGTGAACACAGGCCGAGAAGATAAGGCCTCGGGGAGACAAGCAGGGGTCACCAAGAGGTTACCTTGAGAGCCAAAAGTCACACCAAAGGCAACATGGGGCCGGTCAAAGCTGTATCAAGGGGTCAGTGATGAACGAGAGACAAGGCTCGAGGAGGAACTTAAGAGAGACGCGCACCAGCCAGATTAGTCACCAAAGGAAAAGAACAAGCAGCCAGAAAGGAAAAAGAACCCAAAATGATCCTACCCCCGCCTCCACAAAAGTTAGTGGATACAAAGCCGCAACCAAAACAAGACCAAAAAGCCCCAGAGGTGGAGACAAAAGGAAAATAGGAACCTCGCAAAAAGTTCCAAGATAAACCCCCGACCCAATTTTTCCCCTGCCAAAAGAAAAAGGAAAACAAAGCAAGTGGAGCTGAGAAAATGACCAACGACCAATGCAGGGCAGAAAGGGAAAAAAACTCCAAGCACATGGAATCGGAACTGGGACAGATGCGTGAACAAGAATTAGAACTTCATAATTTGGAAAAGTTCTAGTTCTGTTCAAGCATCCATTCTGCCTCTGAAAAGATAAAAGAGAAGCCAAGGCAAGCAAAAGAGAAAGGGGAACCAAATAAAAAGGCCCAAAAATGGGGAAGAGAAAAACTAGGAAAAACTCTAACACAAGTTGCCCCAACAGGGAGATGAAAACTAGCACACTGGGCTCAACCCTTGTGGGAGCCCATTTAACCCATGTGCCAAAATGAAACACACCCCAGAGCTAAAGTTATATCATGAAAAACAAGGGCACACAACCAGAACCTGAAAGACAACCAAAAAAGGCTCTAACATAGGCTCTAGTTGGGGATGTATGCCTTGCATGGGTATAACAAGAATTCAGATCACTGGGAGAGCAGACCTGAACAAAAGGAAACCCAAAATAACAAGGAGCTAACTAGACAAGGTCAGCAGACACAACAAAACAAAACAGACCAGAAAAGAAAAAACCTAACCTAATGTTCATGGAAAAAGAAATGCTTCAGATGAAGCACCACTTTGAGAATTTTCCATGAACAGGAAATTCAAGAGTTACATTGTTGATTCTTTATTTCATTTGATGACACTAGGTCACCAAATGAAAAATGAGAGCCAACCTTTACCTCTATCAAATACAATTCTACAAAATGAGATGATCTCTCCCAACTCATGCTTGCCTCTGCCAAACTGCAACAATATGAATGAATGCACCTTTGCAAACATAAGTATTTTGTGCAAGTGAAAACTTGCTCTCTGTTTAGTTTTATCTTCCACTGACAACTAGGTCCAATAAACTTTATCATTGCCACACTCTTGATTTTTTGATTCTGTATCATGTGGCAATACCTATGAATACTGATCAAGACCATATGAAAACATAGTCTGATCACAAATAGATGCTTGATAAAACATGTAAGTACCTCTCAAAAGGATGTCATATTCACCATTATAAACATGTACATGGTCCTTATGCATTTGAAAGTCAGGCATACTTTCAAAATGTTGATTGTTATGTGACAACAAGCTATCATATTCACTATTTACATTACCCTGAAGCTGAAAACAACTAGCTCCAATGCTCTACATATTGTCACATTCTGTGAAAACTTCATCAAGTGTATACAAAGGGATACACTCACCATTCAACACATATTGCAACTGCTATATATCATTTTCAGTAGGAGGCACATCATTAGTGCAATGATGGTTTAAACTACTACTCCCACTTCCTCTTTTCACTTGGATTTGTTTTTCATCATGCTGGCAATGAGAGTCACCAAAGGATTCTAACTCATCTTCATGGGCTATCCAACTGTCATCATCATCCCAATCTTGCTCATCATTGAGCAACTCTGGTTCAAAAGCACAATCTAATTTCAGACTGAAATCAGTGTCATCATGATTTGCAAGATCACCATTAGAAGGGGCATCGAAATCACTTGCATCATACCTTGCATCCTACAGGTCCTCATCATCAAGACCAATATGAGTTTCCCACAACAACCTAGAGTTGTTGTGTGCACATCTTTGATATTCTATGGTTAGCAAATCTGATATTTTTTTACAACTTAGTAGGTCTGTGCTCTATCCTACCCTCTCAACCACTTCTTCCTCTTCTTGACCTCTACCAGAACTAGATACATCACCAAAGGTATCAAGGAACAAATTTTTGAGCTAATACCATGAAACAATGGATTGCACTAGTAAGCAAGTGAACCAATCATCAGCCACACCTTCTAAAGATCTGAAAAATAGCTTCATGACAACATCCTCTTTTTCAACCTGATAGTGTCCAATGAAATCAATAAAAAGTTGAATGTCTTGATGTTTATTCCTCAACATCACCTTTAAACTTGGGTAAATATTTATTGATTCCCCTAGGGGCAGCATGTGGGTAACCCTAGATTTTATCAAAATCCAAAGGGTTGTATCTTTCCTTATCATACTCTCTCTTATGAGGACAAGACTTGCTTAAGCATGGCATCAAAGCTTGTATAGGGAGAAACAGGACAACAATGTATTTTGCAAATGAAACCTATCCCTCTACAACTATCCACTTGCAATATTCAAACTTCCCTTGATGCTAGTTCTTGATCTCACCAAATAAATGGGAATAAAGTTTTTTTTTCAAAAAGCATGAAGAATACCTGGAAACGTTGTAGTCATGGAACTATTCTTTGAATCTTCAACGGGTTTACCTTGACAGAGTCTCCACCTCTTTGCAAAGGATAGAACTTCAAATGATATGAAGCTCACTCACATGTAAATCTTTCTCTGAGTTCCATCCGATAGAGCACCATAGTTCTTGTAGCTTTCAGGTTCACTACAACAAAGCTTTTCTCCAAGCCTGAGATTCTTCAAACTCTGAACCTAACCAACATGGCAATTGATATGACTCTTTGATAAGGCAAGATTCTAGTCAATCCCCAATGGAGTCGCCATCTTGTTGGTTTTTTTTAATGAGCAACCAGGTTGGTCTCCTATTCTACCTATGGAGTAGTCATCTCCAATCAAGGGCAGCTCAGAGGACCTAGACCAACTGACAAGATTCAGTCAAAGACTGAGATCTTCTGCACTTTAGGCTCTATAGAACTAGGGCGGGTATACCCACACAATGCCTCAAATAAGACTAGACATTGTTGTTTTATAGCAGATGACTCATGATGCCAAGTATTGAGAACCTCAAATATGGCTAGATTCCTAGTAACACAATACTTGTAGCAACCAAGAGGTAGGGCAAGACATCAAAAAAGATTGATTAGATAAAATGATTGATCTTGAGCAAGAAGACTAGAACCCTAAAGACAAATAGCATATATCAGATTAGTGCCATATCCATTGGGCTAGGAGTCACAATAATCTGCAAATAGAAGGAATCATTACTCTGGACATTAAAGTCTTTGCAAAATTAACCTTATTAGTCTCACAACTAGTGATCAAATCCATAAGACTACTTATCAAATCCTCCTATCATACATATGAATCTCTGATATGAGTAAAGCATTTAACTTATTCCTTGAATAAGAGCAACAACTAGAACAGACAGTAAAACGTTACATTAAAATGATTAAATAAGTGATCCTTGATCAACTTTTATTAACAATCCATACCCAAAATACAAAGGAGAGACTTAAAGATCTCAATCTATACATTCAGATTCATACATGTGTCCAAGACCTCACAATTTACAGACTGTAACCCTAAACCTCAAAATTTGGTAAAAACCTGACTCTGTGACTTAGTGCTCTTCCCTTCAGATTTTTGTTCTAACTTCTAGCCCTAGACTCCTACAAATGATTTAGAAGTTCCTTTTAAACAGCTATGAAAATGCCATCTAGCTCAGAGCCACATCAGTACCATGTCAAACCCTAATTGCCATGTTCTTTAACTACTTCTCTGGCCTCATAAATTTCATTAGTCGGGTTGCTGCAGGAAAGACACTCCCACACGAAAGAAGCCAGGCAATCGATGCAAAATTCACCACCAAATCTACGCGTCCATACTCGAGCCATGCCATCCTTGTACCAAAGCTGCATCACCATGAATGCTAGATTGGTGGAGCCAGTGACCAACTTTCTATCGCCATGAATGCACCAAGCTTCTGGCATGAACATAGCAAAAACCCTAACCATGGCTTAGCTTGAAACTCGACCATTGATCATCCATGATTAGATGGCCACCTTTAAAATATCCATTAGCCATTGTCATTGAGATGTCATATAGGTTCAAAATGCTTTATCAAAATATATTTCTTTATGTGATTTCCATTTTCTGAGACATGGGGACACCTCACACTGAAGCAATCCTTTCATTTTTTTCACAGTTGCTATAGCTTATCACTCTCAGGGAGACCTCCTGTAGATGTCATTTCCTTTCCCTGAAAGTCCCCTGGCATTTGTCATGCCACTGCAGCTTAAGGTTTTTCTGGCCGAAAAGCACTTTTTATTTGAAACTGTCACCCTAGGATCAGACCATTGGGGAGACATCATAGAGATTCTATTGTGTTACACTAAAAGCCACGTACTGAACCCCGTTGGCAAGACACACTGAGTTTGCTAAGACACTATAGCGAAGCAACATTAGCCATATCGAAGAACCGTGAAATGTTGGTCGGCATAACAAGCCGACATCGCCAAAACCTTTCAACAAAAGGTATAACCCATGCTGAAAGTAAAACAAAAAATACCATCGGCAAGACACAACAGATTCGCTATGACATACACCGATGCCTCAAGCCCTTTGCTAATAGAACCCACACTCAATCACCAAAACAAAACCAGGGTCATGTTGACAACCACCTGTAAATAAAATCTAGTTGCTGTGATATATGATAAGTCTTGCCGATAGGAAACTTAGACTTATGCAAGCAAAGAACACACAACAGGTCAGGGAAACAATAGGAAACCTATGTCAAAGGGAAGTCACACCGAAGAGTAAAAAAGGGGGGCAATAAAAAGGAATTTGGGGAGACCAAGGGGAGTTGGGAAAACCTCACCCCGAACAACAACCATCACACCGAAAGGAAAGCTAGTTAGTGAGACACGAAGGGGTCGGGGAGACATCTCCCCAACACAGTGAACACAAGTTGAGAAGATAAGGCCTCGGGGAGACAAGCAGGGGTCACCAAGAGGTTACCCTGAGAGCCAAATGTCACACCGGAGGCAATGTGGGGCCAATGACGAATGAGAGACAAGGCTTGGGGAGGAACTTAAGTGAGACACACACTAGCCAGATTAGTCACCAAAGGAAAAGAACAAGCGGCCATAAAGGAAAAAGAACCCAAAACGATCCCACCCCCGACACTGCAAAAGTCAGCGGATACGGAGCCGGAACCAAAACAAGACCAAAAAGCCCTAGAGGTGGAGACAAAAGGAAAATAGGAACCTCGCAAAAAGTTCCAAGACAAACCCATGACCCAGTTCTGCCCCTGCCAAAAGAAAAAGGAAAACAAAGTGAGCGGAGCCGGGAAAACAACCAATGACCGATGCAGGGCAGAAAGGGAAAGAAACTCCAAGCATGTGGAATCAAAACCGGGACAGATGCGTGAACATGATTTAGAACTTCAAAATTTGGAAAAGTTCTGGTTCCATTCAAGCATCCATTCCACCTCCAAAAAGACAAAAGAGAAGCCAAGGCAAGCAAAAGAGAAAGGAAAACCAAATAAAAAGGCCCAAAAATGGGGAAGAGAAAAACTAGGAAAAACCCTAACACAGGCTGCCCCAACGGGGAGATGAAAACTAGCACACTGGGCTCAACCCTTGTGGGAGCCCATTTAACCCATGTGCCAAAATGAAACACACCCAAGAGCTAAAGTTATATCATGAAAAATAAGGGAACACAACTAGAACCTGAAAGACAACCAAAAAAGGCTCTAACAATCTATAGATTGGATTCTAAAGAATCCAAATTTTTGACAATTGATGCTTACATTATCAATATTCTTGCATGATTTGATGTCAAATATACATGAATACCAAAATTCTTTTATATTTCTAACCTATGTGTTATTGGTTTCTCAACCATTAAAAGAATTGTTAGCTAGCTACCTTTCTATGAGACCAATAGTTTTAAACCCAAGTACATTCTACAAATCCCTTTATATAAAAATTTATTTTGACATTCAAAGATGAGAGTGGAATTTTCTATACCCATCTTGAAAAAAATTTCATGTAATTGGTGGCTACCTTTTATAACTACCGTTTCTCTATTTTATATATGTATTTAGTTTATCTAAAGGCTTTTGAAAGGAATTAAACAAGATAGCCCAGTATTATTCATGTTTTCCATAAAATGGGAAAGGATTATTCAATAGGATATTGGAAGTGTCAAAAAATCTTAATTGATATTTCTATTAGAGGATAAGTACGCTGGAAAAGGACAATCAAAACAAAGCCTATAAATGAAAATGGGAAACAAAAGGATGCAAGAAGATCATGGTTTTTTATGATCTACAATACATGTCCCAATTAAGCTCTTATTCCATTTGAATTTGCAATTTTTCATCAAATTTTACTTCTACATTGATAAAAAATGATTACTTGCATTTTATATAAGGTGATGAGATGGCTACCTTTTGTTAAATTTTATCAACTTTCAATCTTGTGAATGAGAATTGTGTTTCGTAAAATTTTCTCATCTCAAATTTTATTTTATGGGTTGAGTAGATTGTACTTGGGCTTACAACATTGTCTCATTCAAAGGTAGCTAACAATTCTTTTATGGTTGACCAACCAAAAACATATAGGCTAGAAATGCAAAAGACTGTTGGTATTCATATATATTTGACATTAGCTAACAAAAGATTGTTGAAAATGCAAGCATCTGTTATCAAAAATTGGGATTCTTTAGAATCCAATATGTAGATAAGTAGTCATAATACTTTTTACTTGAGAGCTTAATGGTGTACATAAGATAATTTGTTATTTGCAGGTTTTGTAAGACTAGCATTGACTACTTGCAGGTTTGAAATTCAACCCTTCAGATCAAGAAATTTTGAGACTTTTAGCATAAAAAGTTGGAATTGGTAATGCAAAGCCTCATCCCTTTATAGACAAAATTATTTTGACAATGAATGATGAGAGAGGAATTTTATATACACATCTTGAAAAATTTCTAGGTGATTGGTGGCTACCTTTGATAAACATTATTTCTTTGTTTTATATATTTATTTGGCTTATCTGAAGGTTTTTGAGAGGAATTAAATAAGATGGTAGTATTATTCACATTTTTTATAAAATGAGCAAGGCTTATGTAATAGGACATCAAAAGTGTTGAAAAATATTAAGTGATGTTTCTATTGGAGGAGAGGTACATTGGCACAAGATAGGCAAAACATAACCTGTAATTGAAAATGGGAATAAAAAAGGATGCAAGATCATGTTTTTGTATAGAAGTGTGTTGGCACAACATAGGAAAAAAAAGCCTGTAATTGAAAATGGGAAACAAAAAGGATGCAAGAAGACCATGATCTTCATGCATCCTTTTTCTATCCTTTTCAATTATAGGCTTTGAAAAAAAAGCCTGTAATTGAAAATGGGAAACAAAAAGGATGCAAGAAGACCATGATCTTCATGCATCCTTTTTCTATCCTTTTCAATTATAGGCTTTGAAAAAAAACCCTGTAATTGAAAATGGGAAACAAAAAGGATGCAAGAAGACCATGATCTTCATGCATCCTTTTTTTATCATTTTCAATTATAGGCTTTGTTTTGTGTGTCCTATGCCAATGTACTTCTCCTCCAATTGAAGCATCACTTAAGATTTTTCAAAACTTCCAATTTTCTATTGCATAAGTCTTGCTTGTTTTATGGAAATTATGAATAATATTTCCATCTTGTTTAATTTTTGTCAAAAACCTTCAAATAATCCAAACACATATATAATGTACAAGTGTACTTCTTTCCGCTGGGGCATCCAAAAAAATCAAATTTTTTTTGAATTTTTATTGCGGCAAGTTTATTCTTTGAACCAATGCAGCAAGTACATTACTTCAAAGAGGGGTAAAATGTGGACATGCAATATTGACATCATATGTAATCATATTCACTCATCAATTGAATGAACCATGTTTAATTGATTAATCTCCTAAGGTCCTCCATTTAAATTAAATAAATCAACTTTGTTTAATTTAAGTCTTGCATTCCCCTTTTAATTAACTAAACAAAAAATTTGTTTAATTAAATCCCAAATTCATATTCCATCCCTTTTGATTTAAATAAATCAATGTATTTAAATCAAATAGGTCAAAAGCATCTAATCATCATCTAAGTTAATCAAACTATGATTAATATAATCTAACCACCCATCACATCCTCTAGCTTTTCCCACTTGCACCAATAAAGAATTGTAATTTATTTATTAAAATCATCATTTTCCCTCAACAAAGCATCTTTTGAGAATATTCCTCATGTTTAAATTTGAAAGCAAGTTGACTTGTCCCTTCCAACATGGCAATAACTTCTCTCTTACATATCCCCCACTTGGCATTTAAGTCTCCTTTTCTCCCTCCAACAAGCCAAATTTGAATTTTGAAGAGGCCAACCAATCCCATTTATTGGTACATTGACCAAAACTTGCACATCCTTCATCCACTCACAAGGTGACAAGTGGCTCCTTCCTGTTGGTGGATCTTTAGTCCGACATCCTCCATGTTGGGTATTCTTCTATCCTTCTTTGTCATAAATAGAGGCCTCTATTTGTTTGAATCCTCCACAATCTTTAGATCTTTCTACACAATCTCATGCACAAATGCATCATTGTCATTTGAATCCATACCATCTTCATAGCATTTCATATCATTTTCATCATTTAGCTTAGCAAGGATTGGGAAAGGGATTCTTTCCACAAAAGCACCAATCCACTATGAGATAGAGTTTGACTCTTGCTTTCTTATGCTTTCACTTAGTTTATTTTGATATCTTACTTCTTTGTTTGCATAGGTAGCATGATCAATTATTTCATAGGGATGATATATTTGATTTTCTTGATTCAACTAACAATACTCATGTTTGTTTGTTTTTGAGAAATATGGAGATTAGCCTCCACATAATGTCGCTAGAAGGAGGGCGGAGTAGATTTGATTTACATTTTTTATGCAATGATTTACTTCTAACTATTTATAGACATAACATTTGTGAAGGTTTCTAAAGCCTCTGCAATAAATATGTTTTATGCATATCTAGATTGCATTTCTTTGAAGATATCTTTCAAATAAATAACTTTATTTTTTGGTGCTTCAACATTTTTGAATATGCGTGCTAATTTCACTATCACAAAAGCATCACATACAGGGAACTTGGGTAGTCATTACAATGTTTACCATAAAGCTTTGGGAATAAAAATCATTTGTCCAATGTGTTTAGAAGTGGTATGCCATTATATAAATTCAAGAAGACACTTCCTTCATGAAGGTATGCCTTTAAAATAGATTTATCCATTTTTTTATTGACCTTGAGTGTTAAGATAAAGTTGAATGTTGAATGTAGAATCTTGAGATATAGGTGTTTAATATATTTCTAATATTTTAGAATCTCTAAATCAGGTGACAACTTTTGACAGGTGACTTTGCATTTAATTAAAGCAATTCCATATTTGTCTAATCACTCTTTGCAGGCAGCACAAGAAAATGATGTTGAGCATCATAAATACCCATGTTGTATATCAAATCACTTGAAAATGGATCTCAAATGATTGAAATTTCTTATGTATACTTTTATTATTCACCATGCATGCCTAACTCTTGTTTGTAAATATTTTATAGGTGAAGGTGGACATTAGAAATCAAGCATTGGAGTTGAGCAAAAACAAAAGTGAGATCAAAGTTAAGGATTTGGGCATTGAAAATTAAAAGTCATAAAGCATTTTAAATGCTTTGGGTTTCTATTGCATGCTTTAATTTTCTATTTTAGACTAACTCATTCTTTTTTGGGCTTTAAAATGAATGTTACCAAGGCTTTCAATTTTTATTGCAAAGGCTTAAAATGAACATTAGGACACAAACTAAAGTTGGTTTTGGATTTAAAAAATTGAACAAGGAAAACTATCACATTTCCTTCGGTGCTTAAAATGAAGTCATTAGTGCTTTGAAAGGCTAAAATGAACAAGTGCTTGAATTGTGTGATTTTGTCTTTTCTGCATTTTGAGTACGTATCCTCTAGCCTTGCGCTTCGTGCGATCTAGGGTGCAAGAGAAACAATCAAAATGTATTTTATTGCTTTGAGTCACCTTTAAGAGAGGGATTACTATGAGAAACATCTCACAATAGGAAACTCATAGGAAAGTTCTTGCAAGCACGTTTACCGGTGGGCTATATCAAAAGGTGTGAAATCATGAGAAATTAGCACCAATCCATGCCAACAATAAACTGCACCTAATCCCATGCCTTAAGTAGAACAAGAATAGTTGAAGAGCCTTAAGTGGCCAAGCAGGTGAGTGTTGGTTCCTATGTTCACGGTTTGTTGTCATTAAGAACCTTTTTTGTAGCAACCAACCAGTCCATCCAATGAGTTTATCAAAGTGGTGCATTGGAATTTAGATTCCAAGAAGTTACTTTCCATGTTCGATCTTGGTTAAAATATAGAGGTTAAGACTTCATTCTTAACATAACTATATATATTTTTCCTTGGTTGCATGTAAAATCATCTCTTCTACTATGAAGGGCATGAGGCAAGCCCACCAAGAAAAATGTACCAATTGAGATAGGATGTTATATTGCTTGTGAGTTAGTTTGAAAACATAGTGCTTGGATCCAAAACATTGAAACCAACATTCAAGGAATCATTAAAATTTCAAACTCTTTAGGAGAATTAAATATCCTTGAATGAATTTGCATTCCCTTGCTTGCCCTTGGGATTCATATCCTTAGAGGTTTCTAGGCATTTGGATTTCATCTCAATTTTCTCCTCCTAAAGTCAACAATAGGATACTATGCTCTTGAAACCTTCATTTGTGCATAATGGACCTTGTGGAATGAAAAGGAATTGAAACATAGACATTCAGTTTGAAAACTAATCAAGAAGTGTGTTTGTGGTAAAGGAAAGTCACTAACCAAGATTAACTCAAATTGGACCCCACACATGTGTTTGTTTATCTTTTTATCGTCTTTTGAGCAAACACTAGTCTTTTGGTTTGAACTACTCTTAGAGAAAAGTGTGTTCTACAATATCTTGGTCTAGTAAACAAAGTCTCTTTAAGTCTCTTAGGATTAAAATCAAAACTTTCATCCATCTTTCAAACATCAAAATCAAAATCACCTAATAAACAATTCTTGGAAATCTTGAAAAAATCCCTCATCCTAAACTTTGGGAAAATCATTTGAACCAAATCAAAATCATTTTGTTTGATTATATGTGTGTAGATGAATCCTTCTCCACATATTTAGTCAAATTATTGGTCTTTGTGAACAAGTCTATCCCTTGATAACATCCAACATCTTACGGTTTATGAGTTCACTATCCGAAATCCAAAATCAAATAAAATCAAAATAATCTTATTTGGTTAGCTATGTCCACCTGAATCCTTCTTTACACATTTAGTCTAATTGGCATCTTGTGGATAAATTTACTCTAGGACAACATCCAACCTCTTAGAGTTTATGAATCCAAATCCAAATAAAATCAAACATCAATCCAAGTCCTAAAGTTTCGTATCCTCTTCAAGGTTTCCTAAGAGTTCCAATCATTCACCAAATCATCCATCTTTCATATCTCATCACCATGCTTTTGATCCTTAAAATTTCAGACTTTCTTTTTTGTACCTAGATTTTTGATCAACCCAAAGAACTAGAGGTTCACCTCCCACATTCTTGAAAATTGATCCTTATTTTACGGTCCAAACTAGACCTCAACACAAGAGGAACATGGAATATAAACTTGCTCCATACATCATGAGTAATCCAAATCAATTGAAATTTCAAAGCCTTACAATGCCAATTGATTATCAAAACTCACACTTATACAATCCATACATGGGATAATTACATTCTACAAATGGCAATGGTACAACAAATGTGAGTATACCCAAATCAAAGTTTGGAGCACCTTTCCCAATGGTAGATTTAAATCCAAGTCCAAACCTACAAATCTATCAACTGAACAATCAAGGAATGAGTCTTCAAAAAAATAGAATTATCCCATCAAATCCCTACATGCCAATTGAGAATGTACCAAGTACAACTTTACCAAACATGAATACTTTGAGTACAAACTTGGTAAACTTTGGGATGGATATGTCTATAAATCATATGAATGTTGTTCAAAGTCCAAACAAGATGTTAATGACTTCGTGTATTAATCCAAGTCAAGGTAACACCATGAAAAATCAAAGTTACCTAAATCAAGGAAATATGATTCCCAACATCAACAATGTTCAATTTCAACCTATCATTCCAAGTCTAAACATCATCCCAAATCAGAACATTGTCCAAAATCAATCAATCCAACGAAATCCATCAAGCACCAATCAAATCATTGTATCAAATCCTCCAAATATACCATTGATATCGCAACAACAGGTGGTATCTAACTAAGCAATGACATTGATCCCAACACTGCAAAATGCATTCTCCCAAGGACCCAATACTTCAATCACACAAACCACTATGATCACTTCAAAATTATCTCAACCAAACATCACTAAATCCAACACAATTCTGACTCCACCACCACTACCACCAAAACCAAACACAACAAGACAATATAACATTGCACTAAAAGCTCACCAGGCCTAGGAAAAGGCCATCCAACAATATATGGCCACACAACAAGCAACACAAGCTCAACAAGTGCAACAAGCCTCTCAAGCTACATAATAAACACAAGCACAAACATAAAAAATGATAACTATTGGGGACAATGATTATGATTCGACCAATGACCATGTTGAAAATGTCTCTACATCACCTAAAAAGTTAGAGGGCATATCTTAAGAATCCATTCCAAAGCATGGTCAGGATATTTCACTAAAGTCTAACAATGGTCCTTTCCAAGACATATTAACATCCTTCAACCTCATGATTGTCGATATTGAAGGAATCTTCAACTCAACATTTGATCCAAGTCGACTAAAAATTGAAGAGGATATTGAGCCAATTCCTATTCCCAATGACAATATCCAAGAACCCTTTGTAAGCAATCTATCCTTTAAAACTAACCCATATAAGGAACTTGATCAAAAGCATGTCGAAAGCAATTTTTGAAGTCAATCAAGATCAAGAATTTGTATCCCCGAGATACTACCATGATCTAATGGATACTCTCCTATTGATACCAGATGCCACGAATGATGATCACATCCACATAGCACATACTCCTCCATCTACCCATGAGATGATTTCCATAGATGGACATGTAGATGATCTTCATTCATAACATGATTCCTTTACTCCTGACATTATTACACAAAAAGAGTAGGTTATCGATTCCTACAGTCAAACTGAGTTGTTGACATTAGGATTAGATATATCCCAAATTCAGACTAAGAACATCATGTATGAAGATATCCAATATTATCCACTCAAGGAAACATGTCACATAGAACAAGGTATTTCAGAGTCAGTAGAGCATCTAATTGAAATAACATCATCTGTAGTGGTCATTTATTAGAGGATGAATCCTAAACAAGAGCTCTCAAAATAGGTAGAATCAAAGCATGAAGGTACTACTTCCACAATACTGGGGGAAACTATGTCTCAAGCAAATGTCAACATAGGAAGCATGAAGAGCCCTTATGATGAAACTAGTGTCAATACTACAACCAACCACATCCCGAATCTTCATCCAACCATCATCCCATCCATGACTTGGGACCAACGTCAAAAGAAAGATTTGAATCAAAGTACAATGAATGTTATCAAAGCAAGAGAAGTTGGGAAGCATGAAGGAAAAATAAAATACATATGGATACCAAAAAATACAAAGAAAGATGATCTCTATCAAACTCCATTAGTCAAAGAAACTATGGGAAAAAATAAAAGAGGGAAAAGTATCGATCAAAGATGTCTGCAAAAGAAAAAGAAAGATTTTGAGGTGACGTACAAAGTGTATCAAGCAGTCAGTCCTAATTTCATACACACTTCTGTATCCACCCATCATTTCTCATCTTCCCAAGTTTGGAGAATCAAAGGTGCCAAATTGTCAACCAATCCATTTCCTATCCCTAAACACACTCCATCCACACCTCCATGCATGATATCTAGTTCTCACATTGACCATGTATTTGCAATGACCCTTCATCACAAGGATTCTAAAGGAACTCTATCACGATGTGTGCACAAAGACAATGTTAACCTTGCTATCAATAAAGAAGATAAAGAATCCCAAAATTTGCATTCAAGTGCACATATCTTAGAAAAGCAACTTCTTCAAGTAGGCTATCAATTGCACATCATGATAGCAACATCTACATAAGCACCACCTTGTGGTTCAGTATGAGCTTTAAATCTTTCACAGAAAAATACAAAAAAATAAAAAAAATATGAAATAAAATAAAAATCAGAAAAAGGATTGAAAAAAATAAAGAAAAAAATCATCCTCTAGTGAAAACCGCATAGGCGACACTGTGGACAAGTACCATGATGAAAACCTAGTAAAAAAGCATCATGTGTAGAATCATGCATCTACATGTGCCACTTCAGTGGAAAGCACCTTATCCCATCCATAATAAATCCATCATTCCATCCATCTCAACCATCATAAATCCATTCATCCATGAACCATTTATCCAATCTATTTTTCCATTTGCATTCATAGTCCAAGTTATCTTGATCTTGAAAAATTTTGGTGCACACTTTACACTTGCTTATGGTAAACATCTTGACATGGGTCATTTTCATTGATTCTATCCTACCCAATGTTATCTGGGCCATGAAGCATTATCCAATGAGCATTCTTTATTTGAATACCTTATCTTATTGCAAGATAATCCTTGCATCCTTTGCATGCTTACCATATCCATCTATCCATACACCTATCCAGGCATTCATCCATGACATTCCATACATTGCTAGACACTGGGGGAAGATATTTACATCTTACTTCGAGAATAAATCTTGATCTATACCCTCCAACTTATGTGGTAATCCAAACATTGACAAACATGAAATAAACTTGGTACAAGCATTTGTGGTCCAAAATCCAAATCACTAGCCCATGGCATATTTTGATGAGTGGATGTTCCTTATCAAGCTTCATCTTTCATCGACCATCAATCCAAGCAATCAGTATAAGTCGCATGTAATTTTCACTTCAAGTGTCACATCAAATCATTCAAACATCCTTTGTTCCAATCAAGCTTCATCAATCCTGATCAATCAAATCCAACCAAAAATCATCTTGGGATATCCTTGTGTTGCTTAACACTATCCTTGCATTTTTGTGTATCCTCAACAGTGTTATCATCATCAATCCCTTGTCATCCTTGGGATATCTTTCCCAATCCTTGTGTTTTTTAACACTGTCCTTGCATTGTTGTGTATCCTCAACAATGTTATCTTCATCAATTCATCAATTGGATTAGTCAACCTTAGCTTGGTTTTCAACAAAATCCCAAAATAGAGCATTGATATCATCACACATATCCGTATCCAAGTCATCAAAATTGTGCGAAAAGTCTAAAAAATCCAAAACACATCAAAATCCAAAAATAATCATAAAAACATAAAACATCAAAAATATCGTATCCGAGCTATGTCATCTCTGAGCCTTGAACGTAGGCAAGGTTGATCTTTGATCAACCCCCGAGACACAAAAAAACACCAAAAAATTTGAAAAAGACTTGAAAATCCAAAAACATTCAAAAAAACACAAAATCCAAAAACATTCATAAAACATCAAAATCCAAAAAGCATTTGAAAATTTGAAAAATCAAAACATTTGTAAAATCTTGAAAATACCAAAAATAGCCTCAAAACATTGGAAACATAAAAAACATCCAAATATTTGAAGAAACCATCCATCTCATCTCTCTTTCACTTGAAATAATCAATCATCCATAATAAACTAATTGTAACCTTCATCCTTTGGCAACATAAACATAAACAATCACAATAATCAACAAAAGAAAACTCCAAATGCAAAATCAAAATCGAAACAACAAACCGTTAAATGAAAAATCAAACTCTTGATCATTTTCAAACATGTCAATCAACCTTATATCAACAACCTATCAATCAACTTATCAACCCATCACCATCCTATACAATGCATGTCCTAGGATATATCGTTCTGACAATGGGCATCATTTTGGATATCACCTTGGATTCTTATCCTATCAAAACAAATCCCTTTGGCTAGAGATATGAAGAACATTGACTTGTTTGTGTACTTGATCATTTCTTTTAATTTATCTTATTGTGCTCATGTCAATGACCTCTCAATGATGTCCACTCAAAATGATTTAGAGAGAAAGTAATGGGGCAATGATCATTATCTTTTGTTTGGTGTGCTTGTTAGACGTTCTTGTAAAATAACCTTGGTGAATACTTGCTTTGTTAGATATGTATGGAGGGTGTTTTGGGAAACTTTTTGACTATTGCATTGATAGGTTATACCACTCTGTGTTTTTGTTTGAGGTGTTCCAAACTTCTAAAGTGCATCCTATCAAGGTTTTCATATGTTAGGTGTGAACAAGAATACTCCTATCTATTTTTCAAGTCAAATTCCATCACACTAAGTACAATGCCATCCTCATCCTTTATACCTTGATACATCGTGCTTATGCATGTTATCAAACATAAGGTAAGCAGCCCTTTTAAAATCCCAATTCTTGATAAGCAAATCATTCATCATCATCTATCATCATCATCATCTCTAATAAAGTCTCATCAGATCATGGACTTGTTGGATCCTCTTGTCATCATCTTATTTCTTCTTTCTTCTATCCGCACTAACATAACATCACCAATGCACCCATCATACATCCAAAAATCATTAGAATACATAAATCTCATAATCATAGCATATCACATCATCCATCTCATCCATTTCATGTACATTGCATTATTATTTAAGTTGTTTTGGATAATATAGATTGGTTATTCTAAGCATATTGAAATCATCTCATTTGCATCATCATCATAACCATCCATACATCCATATTTAACCTCTTTGTCATGAGATCAACCCTCAAATCAAATCTTTTCACTTGATCTCTGAAGGGGGCAATGTGCCAGTGTACTTCTTTCCACTAGAGAATTTAAAAAATTTAGAAAAATTTTGAATTTTGATTGCAGAAAGTTTATTCTTTGAATCAATGCAACAAGTAAATTGATTCAAAGAGGGGAAAAATATACATTTTTCTCAAAAAAAAAAACATGAGTATTGTTAATTGAATCAAGAAAATCATATATAGCATCCCTATGAAATAATTGATCATGCTACCTATGCAAACAAAGAAGTAAGATATCAAAATAAACTAAGTGAAAGCATAAGAAAGAAAGAGTCAAACTCTATCTCATAGTGGATTGGTGCTTCTATGGAAAGAAGCCCTTTCCCAATCCTTGCTAAGCTAAATGATGAAAATGATATGAAATTCTATGAAGATGATATGGATTCAAATGACAATGATGCATTTGTGCATGAGATTGTGGAGGAGTCAAACAAATAGAGGAGGCCTCTATTTACAACCAAGAAGGATAGAAGAATGCCCAACATGGAGGATGTGAGACTAAAGATCCACCAATAGGAAGGAGCCACTTGTCACCTTGTGAGTGGATGGAGGATATGCAAGTTTTGGTCAATGTGCCAATAAATGGGATTGGTTGGTGTATACACTTAAAAATGGTCATATCACATTGTCTGGTAATTAATTAAATATTTTTAATATTTAATTAAAATCTTTTGATTCTATCTACGTATAAATAAATTTAAATAATTTATTTATATTGTTCATGATTTTATTTCAATTAAATATTAAATCACCTTTTCATATTCATTTCTTAATTAATTAAATAAATGTTACAATTTATTTATATTAATTATCATATAATCTTAGTTTGAATATTTTATTCAAATAAAGATTAAAATATTATAATTCTTCTAAATATCATTTGTGATTAAATATTCTAAAATATTTGATTATTTCCTCTAATCCAATATTCATTTTAAAATCATTTCAAAATTCCTCCAATTCAATTCAAAAATCTATTCATAATTAAATATTTCCAAAAATATTTAATTAAATTTTTCTAAATATTTCAAAAATCTTCTAAAGCCACATCATGATTAAATATTCCAAAAATATTTAATTAATTCTTCTATAGTTTTCAAAAATCAAAAATCAAATATCAAAAGCAATAAATGAAATTAAATAAATTTAAATATTTATTTAATTTGGGACTTATCTTCAACTCCCGGGAAACAAACTGCCAAAACAGAAAATTAAATTTCTCTGTTCCTGTGCAGGTTTGTTCCCGTGGGTTGAAGACAAGATTCCATTCTTCTCTCCAACCTCTCAACCTCCCCCATTTTCTTCTCCAACCTCTCAATCTCTCACCATTCAAACTTACCAGACAATTCATAGCCATAGATTCTTGCCAGCAAGGATGAAGCCTGCAAAAATCTATAAATACAGCTGCCGGGAGCTCCAAAATCATATAGAATTTTAAGCAAGTAAATTATAGGCAAATTGCAAGTAGCATTAGCATTCATAGAGCATTTTCATAGCAATAGCATAGAATCATAGCATAATAGCAGTAGAATCATGATACATCTCACTCACAGCCCCTGTGCATAATCACAGCCCCTGTCCATATCCGTATCAATAATTTCACTTTCATCAACATATAGAATAGTTTTCCTTTGCATACTCGTTCTGCAGCAGCCATTTGGAGAAGCTTACACAATCTGAGAGCCAAAAGCTTCAAAAGAATCTCTGTGGATAGAGGAAAATGGGACAGCACTGAAGGATTTTGTTTTAATTTAGTTCAATTTCTTTAGTTTAAGGTTTCATTTAGTGTTTTATGTTTTGTTTTACATTTCAATTAAGCATTATACACATTTTTGGCGCCCACCGTGGGGCACTTGCCCCTTTTTAATGTTTTGTTTGCAGTTTTTTTTTTGACAGGTTACAGGAAAAACAACGGAATAGCGCAGACGACACGTTTTCGGAAGAACACTTCCAGTTTAGCGCCCGTGACTAATCTTTCAGCACCCTTGAAGTCTGTTTCAGCGCCCGTGACTAATCTTTCAGCGCCCGTGAAGATTGTTTCAGCACCCGTAAGTCTGTTTTAGCGCCCGTGAAGTCTCTTTCAGCGCCCTTGAAGTCTGTTTTAGTGCCTGTGAAGTTTCTTTCAGCGCCCGTGAAGTCTGTTTTAGCGCCCGTGAAGTCTGTTTTAGCGCCCTTGAAGTCTGTTTTAGCGCCCGTAACGTTTATTTCAGTGCCTGTAATTTATTTTGCAGCGCAAATTTTTAAAGGACTGTAATCTGTAATCTGTAACTGTAATTTAATTTAACTGATTCCGACGCAGCCGCAGACAGTTAATAATTTTAAGCATAAAATTTACCAATCCTAGGGTAGTCATTTAAGGATAAAACAAAGCAATCCTAGGGTAGTCATCTAAAGGATAAAACAAAGCAATCCTAGGGTAGTCATCTAAAGGATAAAATTAACCAATCCTAGGATAGATACTTTATCTTTCAATTTGGGTTTAAAATTGAATTTTCTTGTTATGTGAAGCAACATCTTCACTTAGTTAGAAATTTTTTATTTTGGTGCTTAATAATTGAACCCTTGTTTGCTTTGTTCTCGGTGATAGGCCTATGCTCTCCCCTTAACTGGGTGATCAAAATGCCAAACTCATCAATTTTCTTTTATGCAATTTACTGCTTTATTAAAACCTTGTAGAGAGCCTGCTCTTGTGGGAAAAAGTACTCACCCAAGAGGAACAACTCAAGTGGGTTCAAGCCAAAGCCAGGCTATTCCACCCCACTATAAAATTTAAAGCAAAATTAGGGAAACCCTCTTTTGACAGTAGTGTGCATGATAACCATCCCCAAAGCCTTTGTTCTAAAGGTAGGGAGGTCTCTCGAGGGAGTCTATCATTTGCCGCACCAAACGGAAATCCTTACTACGAACCTAGTGTAGTAACTAACCGAGTCAGTATCCAAACATCATCTCAATCACAGTGCAGGGGAGGGAAGAATCTACCCCCAAGATACTCACCATATAACTGCCAAGGATTGTTTGCTCAGGGGATCCGGTATCCACTTCCGTCACTCTGAGTACGCACCTGGAAAAGACAAAAACACGGGCGCCCTTTCGGGGGTGACACGGCTGTGTGAGTCGACGCAGTTTTAAGATGTGGGCTGTTGATTGCTATGATGACCTACTTGAGAACTAAGAGTGAGTCTGTTTGAAGTGCTTGTCATGTGTAAAACCTGTTAAAACAATTTTTGAAAAACATTTTGGTTACACACTTGATGTTTAGAATAGGACTTAAAACAAACATTTTTAACTTGTTTGATGTGTTTTCATTACATTAATTTAGATAAAGATCATCCAAAACACTCATTATCATATTGATCAATCTCATGTTACGAGATTGGAAATCTACAAAATTTGTAAAGAAATCCGTTTCCAAAAGGATTAAGAAGCCAAAGAAACCTCTCAACCACAAGAAATTATTGAAGAAACAAAAATTCTTATATCAAAGTCGAAAAGTTTTACTTAAATATAGAACTTTTCTTCATAGGTATCATGATTGTGTTAGAGGTCTTTCAGATGATTATGCCATAGAGCCCTTGTATTCACAAGCTTATTTTCAAAGAAGAGCCCTTTCTCAAAGGCATAACCATAGTCAACGCATCCGTTTTAGTTATATTCCCCAACCAGCAATCGAATACTCTACTCGTCCAAATCAAATCTTACAATAGAGAACTTAGAAAACATTAGGCATCTATCATTAAATCCATCTTTTTACAAAGCCATGATCAAAACTTCATAAAGTGCAACAACCATCCTTTTCTAGATCTTTTGCTTATATTCCCACCAACAGGATTTTCATCCTTTCACTTAGGGAACAACACAAGCTACAAGATTAGAAAATTTTGTATAAGTCATAGAATTTTCATTCTATCTTGACCTTCATACATACCACATCAATTGCACTATTTAACTCTTTTGATCAAAAGCGAGTAAAATTTTGATACAAATCTATGCCTGTCTTCACAAGATCTCAAAAACAAATGGAAAAAGACGAGGGAGAAACTACAACTAGTAAAATGGGTGATCGAAATGAAAAAGAAGAGGAAACATTTAATCTTGATGAGATAACGGAAGAAAAGCTTCAAGAAGCAGAACAAGATCCTCAATTCCATACTCTTATGGAGAGAATCCTAGAACGTAACAAAGAAAAATATTTTCTTACATTAGCTAATCAAGGAGCTAAGTTGCCTCACACCTTTGACATAGAGGGGATTAAACAAAATCCTGAAAATCCTCCTAATGACTTTAGTGCTCTTAACCAACAGATAAAAGAATTACAAGGGAAAATAAAGGAAATGCAAGGAGGTACAACAAAGAAATATGTTTTGGAAGACATATCTCCTTATCCATTTGATAGGAGTCTTCAAATGATCCCATTTCCAAAACATTGTGAAATTCCTAAGTATGATAGGTATAATGGAAAAACTGATCCCATAGACCATGTTAGGGATTTCCGAAACATGAGTCTTGAATTCGCCTATGATGATACTTACTTGATGCGATTATTTCCACGAAGTCTAGGCGTACAATCCATGGAGTGGCTTTCAAAAATCACTCCACCTATTAAAACTTTTGAGGAGTTGATAAATCAATTTATCTCACAATACTCCTACAATATTCAACATCAAATAACAATGCTTGATCTTTGTAAAGTGAAACAAAAAGTAGGAGAACCCTTTACTACATTTTTACAAAGATGGAGAAGGTTATTTGCACGATATTCTCGTCCTATTCCTGAAAAGGAAAAGATGGATATTTTTATCAATAGCCTTGATCCAGAATTAAGCTATAGGCTTAACCTTCATTGTCCTCATAACTTTGAAAAACTGATTGAAAATGCAATCACTATTGAAGGGGCCTTGGTTAAAAGGGGAGTGATAAAACTTGATAATCCAAGTACATCAAATCAAAACAACGATAAAACAAGGTTTTGGAATAGAAACAAAAATGTTGTTAATGATGGTATAGTGGATGCAAATAATTTACGAACAAGGCCATCCGTTTTCAATCTATCAAGTGTTCCAAGAAACAATTCACAAGGAAATACAATACAACAAGGAAACAACAATCAACAAGGACAAATTTCCAAGCAAGAGAACATGACTAATCAAAATACCAATCAAAATCATGGTAATTTCAATAATAATCTTGGCAATGCCCAAATATCAAATCCGTCTAGACCTTCATTCTTTTCAAATCGACGGACTTTTACTGCTTTGGGTCAATCTCTTGAATCTGCTCTCAAGGAACTTCTTGATAATAAGGTTATCACTTTACCACCACAAAGAGATTATGAGCCACAAGTTAAACCACCATCATGGAATGACTCGTATTATTGCAATTATCATCGATGTAAAGGCCATAGGACAAACAATTGTCAAGCTTTGAAAAATCTAGTACAAGATTTAATTGACAATGGTACTATTACAATTGAGGGACATCATACCAATGATGATCATCAAGCATTCAAAGATCCTTTGCCAAATTACCAAAAGGGGGAAACATCGGATACCAAAGCCAAAAGCATACATAATGTTGAAGACAATATAATCCGCCATATTTACACAGATGATAATCGGATTAATGTTATCAAAATTAAAGGAAAACAAGAATATCAACAGGTTAATGTAACAACAAGAGGTCAAGCAAAGGTTGTTTTAAAAGGAAGTTCATCTAAAACAACTATTTCTTCTCCAACTCAGTATAATCTGGTTGATCAATTGAGAAAAACATCAGCTCAAATTTCTATTCTTGAACTTCTTAAAATATCCCCTATACACAAAAATATTTTAGAAGAAGCGCTTGTGAACACAACTGTTGATACTGATCTAGATGCAAACAGATTTCAAGCCATGGTGGGACATTTGTCTTCCCCCACTTGTCTTTCATTTTCCGATAAAGATGATGCTTCTATGACACATCCACATAATTCCTCGCTCTATCTTGAAGTCATGATCCATAAACATCGAATTAGACGTGTCTTAATAGATGGAGGAGCCGGTTTGAATATTTGTACCTTAAAATTGATAAATGCCTTAGGAATTTCAGAAAATGAAATTGATTCACGAAGGAAGATAACCATTAAGGCATATGATGATGAAGAAAGAGCTTCTAAGGGATTAATATTGCTACCTATCAGAGTGGGACCTGTTGTGAAGAATACTTTTTGTCAGGTTCTAGATCGAGATTTGTCTTATAACATACTTTTGGGTCGTCCGTGGATTCATGATATGCAGGCCGTACCATCAACATATCATCAATGTATCAAGTTTCCATATGATGGACAAGAAATAACCATACAAGCTGATTACAATAGTACCCAAACTTGTTCCAATCTTAGGGTGAGTCAAGATGTCTTTGTGCCACACAATAGAGAAGCTCTTGTTGTTTCTTCTTCTAATCTACAAGTCCAATTGCAAGAATTGACAAACAATCTTGATACTAAACTGAAGTTTAAAGACAAAGGGGTAGGTGAATATTCACTATCTCTTTCTACTTTACCTCCTTCTCCAAGATCACATGGATTACCAACTTTATCGAATCAAAAGATTGTGACTCCTTCTACATCTCAAACTTCCGTGCCAATCACAAAGTTTGATGGAAAATTCATTAGAGCTAATACCACTGAAGAAGAAGCTGAAGATAGGGACATCCTAAATTGGCTATACAAAGATGAAGATGAATTTCTTTTACACATTAAGTTACCTAAAGAACAATATGGTAAAGGGTACGCTATCATGCAAAAGATGGGTTATGAAGGCAATGGTCCTATAGGGAAACGAAGAGAAGGAATTGTGGAACCAATTCAGCCTATTTCAAAGCATTCAAGTGATAAAACAGGACTTGGATATGGTAAAGATAAAGAAGAACTTACTTCACAGCAGACATCATTAGTTCACAAAGGAGAATCCGTGTCAGATAAATCTCATGAATCAGTTTTCCAATTGCAAAATAGTTCAGATACTGATTCTAATGAATATGAATGGGACACCATTTATAATGATGAATTCTGGAAGGATAAACAAGTTGATACTATACATAAATATGCACCTGTTCTTATACAAGGAGAAGGTTCAAGGCCTCCACTCGATTATATTTTACAAAGCGATCATGACTCAAGTGAGGAAGAATCAGATTCTAACGAGATTGATAATCAACAGGAGAATACCATCACAGACCTTGTTTACCATGAGGATGACAACCACATCATGACTTTGACAATTCAAGACCTTACCCAACCTAATGATCCTATGCCTTTAGTTTATCCAGAACTTATAGATTGGGACATTGATGCACCTATCCATATTCCTACATTCAGTAATGATGAAGATGTTATAACTTTCCTTTGTTCCTCAAATGAAGAAAACAATTGTTTCATTCAAGAATCTTATACTCATAATTTTGACAAGGAGAGTGTCAAGTCTCTTAGCTGCAAAATAAATGAAATAAAAGATGGATATATTGATGAAAACCGAAAAAAGGCAGTGATAGATCAAAACAAAAGAAAAATAAAGAGCGAATCTGACAGTGAAAACCTTTCTGAGGCATTGAAGGATGAGAAACTTGACACTCTTCCCAAGTATTATCATGAAAGATCTTCTATTTTGATTGAACCAACAGAATCAATCAACATAAGTACACCAGAGTAGCCAAAATTTGTGTAAATTGCAACATCATTAACAGTTGAAGAAATCCAGAAATTCATGCAATTCTTGAAGGATAATCAAATTAACTTTGCTTGGTCATATGCTGATATGCCAGGGTTAGATCCTAATTTGATAATGCATCATTTATCTATCAAACCTGGGATAAAACCTGTAAAGCAAAAGCTTAGAAAGATGCATCCACATGTTGCATTATTGGTCAAGGAAGAATTAAAGAAGCTTTTAGATGTTGGATTCATTCGAACTATTGATTATGCAGAATGGATTTCAAACATTGTACCTGTTTCAAAGCTAGATGGAAGGATCAGAGTTTGTACGAATTTTAGGGATTTAAATAAAGCATGCCCTAAAGATGATTTTCCTTTACCTAACATAGATTTGATTGTTGACTTAACTGCTGGACATGCAATGTATTCATTAATGGATGGATTCTCAGGATACAACCAGATAAAAATTGCACCAGAAGATCAAGATAAAACAGCGTTCACATGTCCTTGGGGTACTTATTGCTGGAATGTCATGCCATTCGGGTTAAAGAATGCTGGAGCTACTTATCAAAGAGCAATGACAACTATTTTTCATGATATGATGCATACATTCATGGAAGATTATGTTGACGATTTACTTGCTAAATCTCATACACAAGATGAACACCTAGAAATATTGTCAAAAATCTTTGTCAGAATGGAAAAATTCAATGTTCGACTGAATCCAAAGAAATGTGTCTTCGGTGTTACATCTGGAAAACTCCTAGGGTACATTGTTTCAGAAAAGGGTATAGAAGTTGATCCAGAAAAGGTACAAGCTATAATGGACATGCCTCCACCACGAAATATCAGTCAATTAAGATCCTTGCAAGGAAGATTACAGTCCATCAGAAGGTTTATAGCTCAACTAGCAGACAAAAGCTTGCCATTCACACATCTATTGCATAAAAATGTTCCATTTAAATGGGATGACAAATGTGAAGCAGCATTCAATCAGATCAAGCAATATCTTACACATCCACCAGTTCTAATTCCGCCTATTCCAGGAGAGCCGCTTATACTCTATATTTCAGCAACAGAAGTATCTTTGGGTGCATTGCTAGCACAAGAAGACTCTACAGGTAAAGAAAGGGCTATATATTATATCAGCAGAACCTTAACAAGACATGAGTTAAACTACAGTTTCATTGAAAAAGCTTGTCTTGCAGTAGTGTTTGCTTCTCAAAAGTGGCGACATTATATGTTGACTCATACAGTTAAGCTGATAACAAAGATAGATCCATTGAAATACCTATTAAGTAGAGCCACTTTAACAGGAAGACTTGCAAAATGGGTAATGATCTTAAGTGAGTTTGATATCCACTATGTAGATCGAAAAGCGATTAAAGGACAGGTCATTGCAGATCAGTTAGTTGAAGCTCCTTTACAAGAAGACAATCCAATGCATATTGAGTTTCCTGATGCAGATGTCTTTACAGCAACAATTCAGAGACCATGGGCATTATACTTTGATGGATCTTATACACAATATGGCTCGGGGGCAGGGATTCTTTTTGTTACACCTGAAGGACATACCATCTCACGATCATATCGGTTGATGTTTCCTTGCACAAATAACATAGTAGAATATGAGGCATTACTCATAGGATTAAAGATAGCTTTGGAATGGCAGATTACAGAGCTGGAAGTTTATGGTGATTCACAACTTATCATTAATCAAATTAATGATGATTATCAAACCAAAGATGATAAGTTGCTACCATACAAAAACATGGTGGATGATTATAAGAAATATTTTGTGTCAATCAAATTTTCACAAATATCAAGAATTGACAATAAAGCTGCAGATGCAATGGCTACCATTGCTTCTTTATTACAAATATCAGAAGATCAAACCAAGTATGAATTCTTGGTGGAACAATTGTTTTCTCCTGCATATGATAATCCTGAAACCCAAGTTATATGTCATTTGACTGGTTCAGATTCACCCTTATATGGCAAAACATATACATATTTGAAAGATAACATCTTGCCTTCAGATTTATCCCGAAACCAAAAATGGAATTTCATTCGTCAATCATCCCGTTATACTTTAATTGCCAATATCCTTTATAGACGTGGTCTTGATGGTACACTCCTTAGATGTCTTGAACGTGACGAATCTGAAAAAGCCTTACAAGAGGTTCACGGTGGTATTTGTGGAACTCACTCAAGTGGTTTGACCTTAGCGAAGAAACTTGTCAGAATGGGATATTATTGGCCTACCATGGAGCAAGATTCTTTTACTTTTGTTAAGAAATGTTCTAAATGCCAGATCCACGGGAATCTTATTCATGCACCTGCACAAGAATTGCAGCCTTTTATTTCAACATGGCCTTTTTCTCAGTGGGGATTAGATCTTGTTGGTAAAATACATCCTTCATCGTCAAATGGTCATAAGTTTATCATCACAGCTACTGAGTATTTTACAAAATGGATTGAAGCTGTTCCTCTAACAACAGTGACTGGTAAACAAATATCTTCATTTATCCTGAATTACATTATTTGTAGATATGGAATTCCTAATTCTATTGTTACTGATAATGGAAGACCTTTTAAGAATCAGGATGTTGATGAACTTTGTGAAAGATTTCATATCCAACACAGGTACTCTACACCTTATTATCCACAGGGTAATGGTCAAGCAGAAGCTTCTAACAAAACCATTTTGAAGATATTGAAGAAGACAGTAAATGATGCTGGACGTGATTGGCATGTTCAACTCAACCCAGCTTTGTGGGCATATAGAACTAGTATTCGCACACCAACAGGAGCTACACCATATGCTTTAGTCTATGGAGCAGAAGCAATCTTACCATTGGAAGTTGAAATACCTTCGCTTAGGGTTTCACTTAAGGGATTGATAAGTGATGAAGACTACCGAGTTTCTCGCCTTCAAGAACTCGAACTGTTAGATGAAAGACGCCAACATGCAGCTGATCACTTGAAAGGTTATCAACAAGTCATGTCTCGTAGTTATAACCACAGAGTTAAACCACGGGCATTTCAAGTGGGTGACTTAGTTTTGAGGGAAAATCCACGTAATCAGCAAGATAGAGAAAAGAAAGGCAAATTTGAACCTAATTGGCTTGGTCCATTTGTTATTGTAGCAGCATATGGTTCTGGAGCATATCAGTTATCCACATCAGAGGGGGACCTGTTTGAAGATCCAACCAATAGTATTCACCTTAAGAAGTTTTATGTCTAAAATTCTTGAAAAAATAAAAAAAAATCATAAAAAAGTCCTGAAAAAATCAAAAAAATCATAAAAAGTCCTAAAAAAAATAAAATAAAAAAAATCAGAAAAATCTTGAAAAAGTGCAGTAAAAATAAGTGGTGAAAACTTGGCAAACAAGCGCTACTTGGGATCGAAATGGGCTCCTCCATTTATTAGTTTGTCTTATTTTCACTTTAGGCATCATTCATCCACGTCTATCATCTATATATATCTTTCATTATCCATACCATGTAGTGGGAATCTTTAGGTTTCATCATGGCTTGATAAAATTTGTACATATCTTTTATCTTTAGGTTGTGTTTACATTGGGGGAAAAATGCAGAAACATACAAAAGAGGGGCAACGAGCTTTCAAAATATCACAAGCAGACAAATAACAGCTTGATAAAACAAAACGAACATTGTCAAATCAACTCAATCACAAACATGTTTATGCCAATAACATGATCCAAACAACTATCGAAGTGAGAATATCAATGATGATAACCAAATTGGATGATCTTAATCTGAATAAATGTTTGAAATGCCTTAAGCCGGATTTGAATGGTTGTTTGATTTTTTTTATCATATCTCTGGAGTAATTCGATGATGTACTGAACTAGAAAAGCAAGGAAGGAGTATGATTTTTCTTTGTCTTCTGTTTGTGAGGAAACTCATTAGTACTATGCAAATTGGTCGCGAGACATGCTCTACTATGGATCATGGATGACATTTCAGAATTTGCACGGGAAAAGGGTTAACTCTTGTCTGTTTATGCAAGCAATACTCAGGTCATCTCGGTTCAATTATACCTAGATGCTTGTATTAACTTGCTATATTAAAAATCATGAAAGCAATACTCAGGTCATCACTGGTGCTAACATACCCTTTGATGCTTGTATTAACTTTCAACATTTCAAAGCTCTATGATGATACAAAAAGCATACATAAGCTCTCCAAATGGCAATATTGTATGAATGTCCTGCATGGTTAGTATAGATTGCATTCATGTTAGAATTTGCATCTTGCATTCATAGATTCCTAAAAGCTGGCAAAAAAAAAAATCAAAGATTTATATCTCTTCAAATATGACTGAGTATATTTTGACATTCACAAAACATCATACATTCATTCATTTATCATAAACATCATTTCATAAATTATTGCATTAGAAAAACATTTATCATAAACATCATACATTCATTCATCTCATAAAATCATGTATATAAATATCATAAATCATGAAGCCATCATATAGTACACATCATATATATATATCATGTAAAATCATCTCTGCATTTCATATATCTCAAAATGAATGTCAAAATGTACAAGGATGTCAAAATACAAATGATATAATATCATCAAAAATGTGATCATCTAACGGTGTATACAAAATGTCTCAACAGAATGTCATGAAAGAGATCATATACAATGCACTAGGCAGAGCTATCCTGTGATGGAGCTGGCCTAGGACCTGTACCACCTGCCCCTGATGGACCTGCTCCGCCTGACCCCGGTGGCCCTCTAGGAGGTAATGGCTGTGTCACACCCCTGCTGGTAGTACGAGAGCGACCATGAGTAGATCGTGACTGAGTGTAGCTCTCTCTCTGCTCAGCTGGGACTGCATCATGATATCTGGTGCGATAAAACTCTGCCTCTCGAGTAGCCCTCGTAACCTCTCTCATCATATCACCTGGAAAAGTGCTACCTGCCACTCTTTGTAGGCTATCTGCTAAGGCAATGGCCTGCTCACCCCGCTGTCTAGCTGCATCTCTCTCGGCAGTGATTGAAGTCACCTGACCCTGCAACTGTGAAATCAAGGCCTGTGCCTGTGATAGCTGAGCCTGCAAGCTCTGTACTGTGCTCTGCAAAGAGGATATCTGACTCGCTACTGTCGGATCCACTGACGGAGATGGGTCAGTATGCCTCATCCGTGGTCCACCTCTGCCTGCACTACCTCCTCTGCCACCTCTCCTGCCACCTCTCCTGCCGTCTCTCCTGCCACCCCTACCATCACCACCATCATCTCCATCTGAGTCATCATCTCCACTACCCTCCTCGTCCTCACTATCCTCTGAATCATCATCACCTGACTCTGAGTCTCTCTGTCGACGTCTCTGTCCAATGACAGGAGCAACAGCCTCATCAGGATCAAACATACGTGGAGGAGGATGCTGTAGAACATACTGCACATACTCTGGTGTCGCCCCTGCATCCAGAACATCCGCCTGGTAGTCCCACATCTGTGCACCTAAACTGATAAACTCTGCAACAGCTGCATCATAAGAGATCCGTGGGCCCCACACTGCAAGCTCTGCCTGTCGCCGTGCATAAATAGCTGAACCAACAGGCATACCCTGAGTCCGACCAAACTGTCGCAATACACGTCCAGCAAGAAATCTCTCCAAGATCCATGTGGTCCGTCCAATCAAAAATCTGGAAGTGCATACAAAAGGCATCTCCCTCGCATCCTCTGGCCATGGCTCACAATCCAAATATGGCCTCCAGAATACTGTGTCCAAACTATCTAACAACCGCTGCCAATACACTAGTTTGCCCAGTCTAGGCTGAGCAATAATATGTGCATATCTCCATCTGTATGCTCGACCAGCTGGTCGCTCTCCTCGAGTCAATGGACGTAATACTGCAAAATGCTCCCATGCCCATATCTGTAGTAATGAGCATCCAACCGCAAAACTCCGGCCTCTACCATATACGATGTGATGTAGCTCATCATATAGGTGGGCTAGCATACAGGTACCCCATGCATATCGCGTGCCCTGCATCACCATGCTCTCTAAGAAACGACCCCATCTGATCGCGAACCCCTTCGACCTATGGTCGGGGCACAACACACCTCCAATGAATCCTGCAAGCACAGCTGGTAAAGGTGGATAGCTATCTGTAATCTCACCCCATGGGATGAAGTATCCGGCAATCTGATCATCTCTAAATATCCGTCTCAAAGCAAGAGTACCTCCAGCCTCTCGTCTATCAAAAACAACAATCTCTCCCATCACTGGGATCCGTAGGATGCGATATACATCCTCGGGAGTCACTGTAATCTCGTCGGTCGGTAAATGAAAGGTGTTGGTGTCGCTATGCCACCTCTCTGCAAGTGCTGTCAATAGAGCCCTATTGAGGCGAACCTCGGGCATATCAAGTAATGAAGTCAAACCACAAGCATCGATCACATCTCTATCAGACTGTAATAAATGAGGAATCAATGACCATGTGCTCGGGAAAGTCTCTCGTACCTGCAAGACACCTAGTCTCTCCTGCTCACATACATTATCAAAACAACATCAATATCAAATCATCTTAACGTATCAATGAATCAATCAAATTATTTGTTTTTCATCATCATGGAACGCAAATAATCAACATCAAGTTTCTTTCTAACAACTTTAGGAGAAAACTTATCTATCCTATTTGTTTTTAACAACTTTAAAAACAAATTTATCAGCTACTATTTGTTCTCCAACAATTTGGGAAACAAATTTATCATGTGGAACAAAAAGCGCTACAGAACTAATTGTGGGTGCTACAAAATTCCTTATCAGCGCTAAAGAAACTTTTGCGCTACAGAATCAATCAAGAGCGCTACAAAACTTATCATATGCGCTATGAAATATTTGGCGCTACAAGACATATCAAAAGCACTGTAATAAGTTTCAAGTGTGCTAAGAAATCAATAGCGCTACAATACATATCATATGCGCTACAAAATAGTTCACGGGCGCTACGACATTGTATGCGCTATGGAAAATTTCAAATGCGCTACGATACGCCTTAAGGGCGCTACAATATTAAACGCGCTACGAAAATTATTGCATGCGCTACGATACACCTTAAGAGCGCTAAAACTCAATGTTTTTAAATTAAAACATTAAAAACATGCGCACATTTTTTTTTTCGAAAGACAGGAATTTGTGAGACACATACCGGAGGTCCGTAGTGCGCTGGCCGCTGATGACATCAGATACGCTCGAAACGGTGCAGGTGAACTGGAAGTGCCATGATTATCCACTCAGAGCTCAATATTTGCAAATTTTACTAGGTTAAAATTGAAAATGACATGGAAAATGACATTTTTAACCTATATAATGGAAAAATTGGGGCATTTTATCATATTTTCACATACCAGGGGCAATTTCTTTATCAAATTTTCATTTCATATCTTATCAGGGCAATTTCTTCATATCATAAGTTTCGAACGACAAATCGATATCTTAAAAATCATCAAAATTCAAAAATTCAAATATCGATTCATCGTTCGCGGGGGCATACACATACATCTATTAAATGTTTCAAATCAATATTTGGGGCAAAATTTCAAAAATTCTTTGAAGTAATGCGTAAAACACATCACTTCAAAGAGGGGCAAAATGTATACACTTAAAAATGGTCATATCACATTGTCTGGTAATTAATTAAATATTTTTAATATTTAATTAAAATCTTTTGATTCTATCTACGTATAAATAAATTTAAATAATTTATTTATATTGTTCATGATTTTATTTCAATTAAATATTTAATCACCTTTTCATATTCATTTCTTAATTAATTAAATAAATGTTACAATTTATTTATATTAATTATCATATAATCTTAGTTTGAATATTTTATTCAAATAAAGATTAAAATATTATAATTCTTCTAAATATCATTTGTGATTAAATATTCTAAAATATTTGATTATTTCCTCTAATCCAATATTCATTTTAAAATCATTTCAAAATTCCTCCAATTCAATTCAAAAATCTATTCATAATTAAATATTTCCAAAAATATTTAATTAAATTTTTCTAAATATTTCAAAAATCTTCTAAAGCCACATCATGATTAAATATTCCAAAAATATTTAATTAATTCTTCTATAGTTTTCAAAAATCAAAAATCAAATATCAAAAGCAATAAATGAAATTAAATAAATTTAAATATTTATTTAATTTGGGACTTATCTTCAACTCCCGGGAAACAAACTGCCAAAACAGAAAATTAAATTTCTCTGTTCCTGTGCAGGTTTGTTCCCGTGGGTTGAAGACAAGATTCCATTCTTCTCTCCAACCTCTCAACCTCCCCCATTTTCTTCTCCAACCTCTCAATCTCTCACCATTCAAACTTACCAGACAATTCATAGCCATAGATTCTTGCCAGCAAGGATGAAGCCTGCAAAAATCTATAAATACAGCTGCCAGGAGCTCCAAAATCATATAGAATTTTAAGCAAGTAAATTATAGGCAAATTGCAAGTAGCATTAGCATTCATAGAGCATTTTCATAGCAATAGCATAGAATCATAGCATAATAGCAGTAGAATCATGATACATCTCACTCACAGCCCCTGTGCATAATCACAGCCCCTGTCCATATCCGTATCAATAATTTCACTTTCATCAACATATAGAATAGTTTTCCTTTGCATACTCGTTCTGCAGCAGCCATTTGGAGAAGCTTACACAATCTGAGAGCCAAAAGCTTCAAAAGAATCTCTGTGGATAGAGGAAAATGGGACAGCACTGAAGGATTTTGTTTTAATTTAGTTCAATTTCTTTAGTTTAAGGTTTCATTTAGTGTTTTATGTTTTGTTTTACATTTCAATTAAGCATTATACACAGTTGGCCTCTTCAAAATTCAAATTTGGCTTGTTGGAGGGAGAAAAGGAGACTTCAATGCCAAGTGGGGGACATGTAAGAGAGAAGTTTTTGCCATGTTGGAAGGGACAAGTCAACTTTCTTTTATATTCAAACTTGATGAATATTCTCAAAAGATGATTTGTTGAGGGAAAATTATGATTTTAATAAATGAATTAAAATTCTTTATTGGTGCAAGTGGGAAAAGCTAGAGGATATGATGGGTGGTTAGATTAGATTAATCATAGTTTGATTAACTTTGATGATGATTAGATGCTTTTGACCTATTTGATTTAAATACTTTGATTTATTTAAATCAAAGGGGATGGAATATGAATTTGGGATTTAATTAAATAAAGTTTTTGTTTATTTAATTAAAAGGACGATGCAAGACTTAAATTAAACAAAGTTGATTTATTCAATTTAAATGGAGGACCTTAGGAGATTAATCAATTAAACTTGGTTTATTCAATTGATGAGCGAATATGATTATATATGATGTCAATTTTTCATGTCTACATATAAAATAGTGAAATGACATATATCAAACGTAGCCACCAATTATGTGGTAAATTTTTAGGATGTGTATAGAAAATTCCACTCATCTTTCAATGTCAAAATAAATTCATCTATAAAGGGATGAGGCTTTGCATTATCGATTCCAACTTTTTTGGCTAATATCGCAAATGTTCTAGATTTGAAGAGTCAAATTTTACACTTGTAGTTAGCCTAAGCAGTCTTGTGAAACCTACAAAGAACAAATTATCTTATGTGCACTATTTAGCTCTCAAGTAGAAAGCATTGTGACTGTTTATCTATATATTAGATTCTAAAGAATCCTAATTTTGACAACAAATGCTTACATTATCAATAATCTTGTGTGATGTCAAATATACGTGAATACCAACATTCTTTTGCATTTCTAGCCTAGATTTTTTCAGTTGTTCAACCATTAAAATAATTGTTAGCTACTTTTAATGAGACAAAATTTTGTAGGCCCTAATGCATTATACTCAACCCAACCTCATTCCTTTATAGTTGAATTTATTTAGTTAAAGTCCACACAATGGATAAAAAATAACCTTGGTCATTAAAACCTTGGTGCATCATATTTGTTTCCTATATCAAACATGATTGTTAACAATGTGAAGCCTCCAAGAAAAGTGAAAGCAATACTCATCAAATACTAACAACATAATATTTTTATCCACTGTCATAAATTTGTTTTAACTAACATCCATCTTGCATTCACAATATCAATAGGACCATATCCATCCTACATCCAAAATGTCGTCAATACATATCATGATGATAATAAAACAAATGAAAACATCATGTATCATGTATAAACGACATACATCATATATCAAAATGATATATTGATCATCCATAATAAAAAATCATATGATATAAAGGATGATCCATCCATCCATGTCATATGCATACATTAGAAAAGTACAAAATCACATATATAAACATACATCATCATACATAGTCATCCTGATCATTAGATAAGCATATCAATGAGCTGAATCGAAGAAGGTATATCTCATATATATCATCATCAAAAATGGAGAATGTCATAGTACACCATCAACATGTCAAACAAGTGTGATAGGATGATACAAAATAGTGCATATATACGAGGCCTCAACTAGGCCGATAAATATATATACAAAAATCATGTCTATAGTATATCACTAAAAAAAAATCATAAAGATCAAATTACATATATAACACTTCCTGGTAGGAAGGGGGGACTCTATAGACCAAGCTGCAGACCATCATCTAGAACAGGTTATCTAACAAAATGACCTCCCAACTCAACACCATCTCTCGTAACACTATGCTCTAGGAACAAAGGAATCATAGAGAGTCTAATAATATGTAGACCTCTATAACAACTGATGTCACTATACATGAAGGGTATCAAAATTTTCTTTGAGAGTACCTCTCTCTATCGTAATCACCTATAATTGAGCCTTTGCAGCATGTCATCGTCCACTCTCACTGTCTCACTCTTCCTTTGGTCTATCCCTCTAAATACTCACAATAGCAACTTGAGCCTTCATGGCCTGTCAGCACACTACCTCTACATCCCTCATGGCTATCATATATGCTAACAATACTGCTCCATCTCCTAGTGGAGGAGGGGGACCTAGAACCTATCCATGAGCCTAAGGAATCTAATCACCCTATGCTTGATCACCTTGAGCTCCATCCTATTGGGCCCTGCCTATCTACTCTGCAAGGACCTCAATATGCCACTGCTACTTATGATGACCTATGATACTTGCTCTATCAAATGTAATATCATCACCAGGATCTATGAATCTTGAAGGAACATGACATGTCCACCACTAATCAAAATCAGGAGTGGTACTTAGATCTTCTAGACCCATTGGCCAACCCCATCCTATTGGTGCAAGAGCTTTGAAAGAAGCAATGGAAACATCTCTATTAGCAAAATGAACCAATAATTGGTGTTTATATAAATAAAGTCTTGTACCTAGTTAATTCATTACTAGGGGACTTATTTAGATCCTAGTTAAGTTTACTTAGGTCATAGGAATGAATCTTTCTAGAAGATGTTAGTTGTCATTAGTTGTTATCTTATCCTTTGAGAACTAATACATGTGAACTTAGGTAAGTGTGATTAGTTGTCTCATGTCATATGATTAAGACACTTGTCATAATCCTATGACATCTTGCATCTCACCTTGGCTATATAACCAAGGGGTTTCTCTCATTTGTAATCACAATCATATCATTGACATTGAATATAGTTTATTCTTGTCATATTCATCTCTCTCTTCTTGTGCTTTATATTTGGTCTCAAGATCTTGGTAGCCATAGCCAATTCTAACATGGTATCAGAGGAGATTGGGTGCCATTGGAGAGTCTTTTTCTGAAGAGAGACTCAAATTTGGGCGTGTTCTATTTTGTGGCTCTTTGTTGCAGGTTCATATTAGACCTTGTTGGTGCAAATGTAAGCTCACCGTTGTGTCTGGAAGGTTCGAGATAGTCAATTTTTCCTTTTGTTTTATCCAAATCAGACATACGAGGCCAAATCTAGGAGGGTTTGAAGCTGAAGAGTGGTTGTTAGATCCAAAAAGTAGCTACAATTTTGGAGCATTTTGGGTCAAATCCGACCCTACCATTGCGTCTAGAAGGGCCAAAAACCCTAAGATCAACTATCAATTTATCCAAATCAAGGGTACTACAGATTTTTGGTACCCCATAGTACCAGTTAGTCTACCTCTCTACACATGGCGGCCATTCCACCGCGTGCCCCTGCGGGCCATCCCATTTCCAGCTGGTTGCTGTTCAGAAAACCAGCGTACATTTCAACCGTTCAATAAACCCACAATCAACATAATCTAGCAGATAGGATTAAAAATTGTTTGCATATTCCTTGGAGATTCTTAGAGGTCGGTATAGGTGAATATTCCATTGGCTTAAGAGAATATTCCATTGAGGATTCCAGAAATCAGTCGTGGGAAAATATTCCGGTTGTTGATGGCATATTCTGATTCTCAGAATATTTTGATAGGGAGGAGCAATGATGATGGTGATAGCTAAACAACCATCAAATTTAATCAGGTGGATTGCTAACATCATCCTTGTGTTAGCATTTTCAAAAAAAAATTGCCCCCATCTCCAATTGCATTTCCAATTTTGCATGAAAACTTTGGAGGCCCATAACTCAGTCGTTTTGATTCCTTTTTTGAAGCAATTTTTTTTTATTTGGGATAATTTTTCATGCTCTTCATAGTGGTGCAATATTTTTTTTAGTTTTGGTGCCTGATTTTTCCAAAAAATTCATATTCTCACAAGTGTTGCTGCTTTGTCCTCATTTTGGGAACTTTGGGAGCTCATATCTAGCTCCTATGGTAACATTTTTGGGTGCAATTTTTTTTGAAAGTGCATGATTTTTTTGTGTAATTATTAGTGGTATGATCAGATAGATCTCATTGTGGTAAAAAATTTTAGGATCAAGATTCATCAAATCATTATCTTGATCCTAATTCAAGAGGAAGCTAAGTTAATGAACATGGGTCTAATAAAGTCTTCCAAACCACAAGAATTGGTGGCTAATGATTCTAAGGTACAAAAATAATCAGGGAATCTTGATAAGAAGCAAAAGAAGAAAAAGAACAAGCCACATAAAGAGTCAGAATCCTCATCCTCAAAAGGAGAAACATCAAAGAAGGAGAGACCTTTTTGTGCATATTGCAAGAAGGATGGACATGAAGAACATTATTGTTATAAGAAGGATATTGATGAGTTGAAAAATCTTCTCAAAAAGAATCACATTGATTTTCCTTCTAGAATGTCTGAATCTTCTTCTCCTTCTACTTCAACAAAATCTAAAAAGGACAAAGGTCAAACATCATGATATAAAGGACAAGATCTTTGCGATCTTTTAGGTCCAAGATTAGGGAGATGGCTTCTAGATTCAGGAGCATCACATCATATGACATCTTCATAGACTATCTTCTCTTCATTTCAGCCTTGTTTTATGTCTCCTATCTTGATGGGAAACAATACATACATGAGTGTAATAGGGAAGGGATCTATTAGCATTGGGGAGAACACTTTTCAGGATGTTTGGTGTGTTCGTCATTTGAGGAACAATCTTCTTTCCATTTATCATATTACACATGGTGGAGATGGGAAAACTATGGAGTTCACTCCTAATTCAGTTATCATTCAAGACTTGGAGACTCAAAAGATCATTGCTACTGGGCTGGTTGATCATTTATCTTGGTCGTATACCTTTAATAGTTTTCTTCTGATGATGACCTTATTCCTATGGCTATTGATCACATACACCATGATTCAGAGGAGACATTTGGCTTTCTGAACTTGGAAATTCTCACATCAGATCTAGTCCTTAAGCCATGCATTTTTTCTTCTCCATCTACTATTGTACTTGATGATTCTTGTGTTGCTATAGTTTTGGCTCCTATTGATTCAATGCAACAAGATCCTGATAGTCTTCCAGATATGGCTACATTGGATGGATTCCCGATAGCTATTTCAGACTTGTTTATGGAGTCTCATCTTATAGATTTGGAGGACACCATTGATGACATTCATCTTCTCTTTGATGGAGAATAACCTTCTTTAGTTGTTGTGAGGGAACACCATGACTCTCTTGTTCATTATCTACATGATCATTCTTCACATATTGGCTTGAGTGTGGATTCTTTTGGACAACATTTGGAGGAGGCTTCTTTTTCTTCAGAGGGGATTTTTTTTTCTTTAGATTGTGCTCTACATTCTTCTCTACTAGATGTTGGATTTTCCTCTTCATCATTGTGGCCTAGAATTCATGTTTGCAGTGTGCCATCTTTTGGCATTGACATGGAGACAGTTAAGCATGCTTCAGAGACATCATACAATGTCTATATTCTTGACATCCTGCATACATCCATGGTTTTGTTTCTTCCTAAGGGAAGGAACATTGTTTGACAAGATTGGATCATCTTCAACATTCAATATCAAGCTTCTACCATCATTGCAGGAGACTCAACATTGAGGGGGGGTTGTCTTGTCTCTCTTCTAATTCTCTCTTATGGGGGGGTCTTTTTCCTCACATGGGGTTTCTACCTTCTCATTCTTCATTGAGAGCATTTCTTTTGTATTTCATCTCTTTTGGGGAGGATTTTTGTCCCATTGGATTTTCTCCTTTTCTCCATTTGTGAGTGATTGCATTGCTTTGCATTGTACATGGCTACCTAACATGGCCTAGTAGCTGGGACCCATCATTGCATTTTTGTGTCATTTGCATAATAATTTTCTACTCCCTAAGTTGCACTTAAGGGGGGATGTTGGTGTAAATAAAGTCTTGTACCTAGTTAATTCATTACTAGGGGACTTATTTACATCTTAGTTAAGTTTACTTAGGTCATAGGAAGGAATCTTTCTAGAAGATGTTAGTTGTCATTAGTTGTTATCTTATCCTTTGACAACTACTACATGTGAACCTAGGTAAGTGTAATTATTTGTCTCATGTCATAATCCTATGACATCTTGCATCTCACCTTGGCTATATAACCAAGGGGTTTCTCTCATTTGTAATCACAATCATATAATTGACATTGAATACAGTCTATTCTTTTCATATTCATCTCTCTCTTCTTGTGCTTTCTATTTGGTCTTAGGATCTTGGTAGCCATAGCCAATTCTAACAATTGGACCTCTCTAGTGATTTGAATGAACTGAGCCTCATATGTATTGGGAAACCAGTCGTCTGTTTCCCGAACCTCCAAGTGTTTGACACCCAACACATGTTGCATGGCATAAGTACCTAGTCAAACATGGTACATCACGAGCTCATCATGGATAAGAATGAGGAGAATCCTCCACACATCCTCGAGGGTAATGGTGGCCTCCCCTATAGGAAACTGGAATGAAGAAGTCTCTAAATGCCACCATTCCACAAGCATGGTCATCATACTAGTGTGGCAATGGATGGTACAAATATGTAACAAATGTGGTGTAGCCCGACCATATCTAGAAATTATTTCTCCAAAACATAAAAGATAGAAATTGGATCAAATAGATATCGAGGTCATCTCTCCCTCGACTGCAACGGTTTAAGGACCATCTACAACCATAGAACCCACAATGTCAAGGGTGCACTCTAGGAATGAAAAATGAAATGAAAACAATGAAGAACAAGACTTAGGGTTCCAAATAGAAAAAAAGAAAGCAAAAATGAGAAAAAGTGAGGAAACTTTATCAAAAGCAATGAAAATAGTCAAAATGAGGGGCAATTGCAAGAGTGAGAGGATCAAAAAAGAAATTTTTTCACAAAAGCGCAAAAATAGATCAAGTGCGTAGAAAACAAAAACAACAATCAAAAGAGCAAAACAATTCAAATGCTAAAATAAAAGGCACAAATCTAGATCAAATGTGAAAAAATAAAGCAAGTGTGGAGAATTTTTGCAAGTGCGAGCTTTCTAAATTGACAGATGCACTAAAATCAATGCAAGTGTGCTAAAACTCTAAAAATATCACTTCTGACTAGTTTGACTTTATATACGAATTACAAGAACATAAAAAGATGAAAAATGAGAAGAGGGTACATACCAAGGCACCAATGCTTATGAGCCATCTAAACTCTTGAACTAGTTCTGAATGATGTAGGGCTCCTTGAATCCTTGACATTGCTCCTCAACAATTGACAATATGAGAAATCTAGAGGCTAGAATTCACTATAGGATCAAAGTGAAAATGGTGTAATTAGAACCCTAATTACTAATTTTAACCCTCCAAAACCCTAATTTTTACCTAGGAAACCCTAATTTCTACTTAGGCAACCTTCCTACATTCAAAATAGGACTTCACAAGAACATTGGAACAAGAAAGGAGGGACCTATAGTCTTCATTTTTTGTCCTCTCCATAACTAAACTGAAATAGAACAGTATCATGAGCCTGACCTCAAAATAAATTTTTTTTAGCCAACCTCTCGAGGGGGCAACACAACATCCAACAATTATTGCACCAACTGCTGGGGCATAGTGGGGCATAATTATTTTTCAAAATGTTGATCTTAATGTAGAATATTTGAAACAAAGCTTCTAACCCATATTTTGTATCAAAGAGGGGAAAAATATAGACATGTAAAATTGACCTAACACCTATTACATACTGTAAATTCCATGTTCACATCATCAACATCATTATCATCAAAATATCAGTGCATTTCACATCAATTGCATCCAAAATCCTAATTTCCCCTGTTAATTGCATAATACGATATTATTTAATTAATTCACTTTTTCATCATTTTTGACTAATTAAATAAATTCCATTTATTTAATAGTGTCCTAAAAAACCCTAGTTTTGTTATTAATTGAATAATATGACATTATTTAATTAATTCGCATTTTATCAATTTCAAACAATTAAATAAATTGCATTTATTTAATAAAGTCCTAATCTTCACCTTATTCTTCCTAATTAACTAAATAACACAAATTATTTAATTACGTTGCTAAATCATTGTATTCCCCTAAGTCGATTGAATTATTAAAAGATAATAATTCAATTAACTCACTTTCCCTCCAAATTTTACTAATTTGAATAAACTATTGAAATTATCATAAAAAATCAAATCAAACTAATACAACTGCTTTTGCAAAACTCAAAACTTGATTTTCACGTTCAACTCCGAAAAGGGTTAATTAATTAAATTAAATCATCATCAACTTTGAGCAAATTTCTCTCAACATGATTTCCTCACCAAATTTCTTCAATCTCACAAATCACACTACATAATTTCCTCAATCCCATTGAAGGCTCAAATTGATTTCTTCAATTTCATGAATTGTTCCACCTATTTCATCAATTTCACAAATTGCTCAACAACATTTCTTTAATCACACTAAACATTTCTTCAATCACACTGATCATGTAATATATTTTTCACAAATTATTCATGTCTCAATCCTCTCAACATTTTTCGACCGTCAATCAAGATATTCTACTATGCAACCTTAATTGTCCATTTCAAATCACAATTTATATATGACAAACCTCTTTCCTCACAAAAAAGATCAAAAAATTAACTCATTTAAAAAATTAAGTACTACCAATATTCCTAATCACCATTGATAAAGCTTCAACATATCTTCAACTAACCAACACATGCAACAAATCAATGCTTCGTGCATGCAACAATGGAGGCTTTGTAGTGATATGAACAACCCAACATCATGCAAACACACTTTAAAATGGGATGGTAACCTTTACTTTTCTTTGAATTTCATTGTGATAATTGTAGGATTTTAATTGTGTTTTCAATAGCTTAGAAAGTCATTTCATGAGTGAAGGAATAGATCTAGATTTACTATTTTTAATTTAGATTAGCTTCTATTTCAATTGCACTTCTCTTGCATAGACTCAATGATTTTCCCCTTCACACAATAATATATTATAGATAATAAATACTAAGAAAGATTAAGATAATATATATTATATTTAATATGAATATTTAATGCTATATTAAATATAAATATAATATTAAATATATATTTAATCATATAATATATTGTATTCCCTCTTTCTCTTTCTCTCCATCTACTCCTCCTCTCTCTCTAAGGCTCTCTTTAACTACCTCTCCTAACTTACATCTCTCTATCTCCCTCCCACCTTACCAATCCCTATCTCCCTCCTTCCCTCTTTCTCTCCCTTCCTTAATTCCTACTTCCCTCTATATCTTCTTCCACCTAGCCCTCCTCTACCTAACTCTTTCTATAGCTACTCTACTACCCTACCTCTCTCCACCTACCCATCTCTTCCTCCATAACTCACTCTATACACATCCCTCATATCCTACCTCTCTCTATCACCCTCCTTCCATCCCTTTGTTCCTCCCTCTCACCCTACCACTCTAAAAAACTCTATCTCCCTCCTTCCCTCTCCCACCCTCCCACATTACTAATTCCTATCTCCCTACCTACCTCTCCCTCCCTCCCACCTTACCAATCCATATATCTCCCCTTCCCTCTTTCTCTCCCTCACTCTAGTCCTTCCACTCTACCACTCCCCATCTCCCTCCTTCCCTCTTTCTCTCCCTCCACCTATCCCTCCCTCTCTCCTGCCCACCCTACCAATCCCTATCTCCATCACTCTATTCCTTCAACCCTAAAATTCCCTATCTCCCTCCTTCCCTCTTTGTTTCCCTCCCTCCCACCTTACCAATCCATATCTCCTTCCTTCCCTCTTTCTCTCCCTCCCTCTATCTCTCCCACCCTACCACTCCCCATCTCTCTCTATACATATCTCCCCTACCCTAATACTCTCGACCTACCCCTCCCATCCTCCCTAACTCCATCTATACCTATCCATCCTTCCCTACCTCTCTCCACCTACCCTTGCCTCTCACCTTATCTCTATCTATACATATCTCTCCTACCCTACCACTCCACCTACCCCTACTATCTTACCACTCCCTATCTCCTTCCTCACATATTTCTCTCCCTCCCTCTATCCCTTCCACACTACCCCTCTCTATATCCCTCCTTCACTCTTTTTGTCTCTCCCTCTCTCCCTCACACCCTACCACTCTCTATCCCCTTTCCTTTCATAGCATTTACTTGTTGAAGCACCTATAAATCTGCAAACATTCTAAACTCCATAAAGAAAGTTATTTCATGCAAACTTACTAAATGCTCATATGAAATAATGCATCATGCCTTCATAAATAAGATAACAATACAAAATAATTGAGAGCATAAAAGCAAGATACATATCTATCCCATAGTTGATTGGTGCTTCTTTGATGTGGAAAGAAGCCCTTTCCCAATCCTTGATAAGCTCAATGATAGATACCTTGAAGATGGATTAAAGTGGACAAAATTATCTTTCAATTGAAGAGAGTAACTTTTCTTACAAATTGTGGATGTTTTGTTGAATAATGAGGCTTCTACTTATATACTCTCAAGTTGAAAGAGTGTTCAAAAGGGAGAAATGTGTGATAAAGTTTTAGCCAATGAGATGGAGCCACTTGTCACCTTGTGAATGGTTGGAGGATGTGCAAATTTTGGTCAATGTGCGCAAAAATGAGATTGGTTAACCTTTTCAAATTTCAAAATTTTCTTGTTGGAGGCATAAAAGGAGACATTAATGCCAAGTGGGGGACATGTAAGAGGAAATTTAGTGCCATGTTGGAAGGGACAAGTCAACTTGCTTTCAAATTAAAATTTGAGGAATAAAGATGCTTTGTTGAGGGAGAATGTTGATTTTAATACATGAATTAAAATGCTTTATTGGTGAAAGTGGGAAAAGCTAGAGGATGTGATGGGTGATTGGATTAGATTAATTAGGATTAGATTAGTTAAGATGATGTTAGATGCTTTTGACCCATTTTGACTTAAATATTTTAATTTTATTTAAATCAAAAGAGATGGAATATGAATTTGGGATTTAATTAAATAAAGTTTGGTTTATTTAAATAAAAGGTTGTTGTGAGACTTAAATTAACCAAAGTTGGTTTATTTAATTTAAATGGATAACCTTAAGAGACTGAATTTAATGAATTTGATTTACCTGATGAGTGGATGAATGCAAATTTGATTTATTTGATGATTAAATGGATATGAATTAATTGAGTGCATGATGCTAATTTCGCATGTCTACATTTTCCCCCTCTTTGAAGCAATGTACTTGTTGTGGTTTTTCAAGGAATAACTTTCAGTGATCAAAATTTAAAATTTTTCTAATTTTTTCGGATGCCCTAGCGAAAAGAAGTACACTAGCACATTGCTCCCTTGAGAGATAGAGTGAAAAGATTTGATGAGGGTCTATTTCAGGATAAAGAGGTTCAAAGTGGATGGTTATGATGATGATGCAAATGAGATGGTTTTAAGATGCTTAGAATAAACAATCTATATTATCCTAAGCAACTTAAATGATGATATGATGTGATGATTGATAATGTGATAATGCTTATATGATTATGCAATGATTTTTTTATGCAAATGTATAATTTTATGAGATACTTAGACTAACAGATCTATATTATGAGGATGATAATTCATGGTGATATGATGTGTAGAATGTTGATGGTTTAATGATGTAGGATGGATACACTGATGATGATGATTAACTATTCATGATATGATGTTAGTGTGGAAAAGAAGAAATCAAGTGATCTGACAAGAGGATCCAACAAATCCATGATCTGACAAGACTTTATTAGAGATGATGATGATGATAGATGATGTTTTGCTTATCAAGCATTGAGGTTTTTTTTTAAAAATGGCTACCTACCTTATGTTTGATAATACACGTTGATACGATGCATTAAGGTATAAAGAAATAGGATGGCATCGTACCTAGTGCAATGGACTTTGACTCAAAAAATAGATAGGAGTATTCTTGTTCACACTTGACATACAAAAACTTTGGTAGGACGTACATAACAAAGCAAGTATTCGCCAATTTATATTACAAGAACGTCCAACAAGCACAATAGACAAAAGATAATGAACATTGCCCCATTCGTATCTCTCTAAATCCTTCATTCAGATATCATCGAGAGGTCCTTGGAATGAGCGCAATAAGATAAATGAAAAGAAGAGATCAAGTATGCAAACAAGCCAATGTTCTTCATACCTCTAGCCAAATGGATGTGTTTTGATAGGATAAGAATCCAAAGTGAGATCCAAAATGATGCCCATTGTCGAAATGATATATCCTAGGACATGCATTGTATAGGATGATGATGGGTTGATAATTTGATTGATAGGCTATTGATATAAGGTTGATTGACATGTTTGAAAATGATCAAGAGTTTGATTTTGCGTTTAATGGTTTGTTGTTTCAATTTTGATTTTACAACTAAAGCTTGCTTTTGTTGAATGTTGTGATTGTTTATGTTTATGTTGCCAAAGGATGAAGGTGATCAATTTATTATGGATGATTCTTTATTGTGGTTGAAGGCGAAATGAGATAGATGGATTTTTTCAAATATTTGGATGTTTTTGACATTTTTGGAATGTTTTGAGGCTATTTTTTAGTATTTTTGAGATTTTCAAATGTTTTGATTTTTTGATTTTCCAATGTTTTGGGGTTTTTTGAGATTTTATGAATGTTTTTTTTATTTTGATGTGATTTGAATGTTTTTGGATTTTGATATCTCGGGGCTGATCAAAGATTAGCCTTGCCTACATTTAAGCTTAGAAATGAGGTAGTTCGGATACCATGTTTTTGACGTTTTTCTAATTTTGACTTGTTTTTTTGGATTTTTTGATATGTTTTGGATGTTTTTGGATTTTCGCATGATTTTGACAATTTGGATATGGATATGTGTGACTATATCAATGCTCTATTTTTGGATTTTGTTCAAAACCAATCTAAGGTCGATTGATTGGATCGATGGATTGATGATGATAACATTGTTGAGGATACATAACAATGCAAGGATAGTGTTAAGCAACACAAGGAATAGGAGGAATATCCCAAGATGATAAGGGATTGATGATGATAACATTGTTGAGGAAACACAACAATGCAAGGACTTGATTGATTAGGACTAATGATGATAACATTGTTGAGGATACACAACAATGCAAGGATAGTATTAAGCAACACAGGGATTGGGAAGGATATCTTGAAATGATGATGGACTGATTGGATTTGATCAATCAAGACTTTGAAGCTTGGTTTGAAACAAAAGATGTTTTGGATGATTTGATGTGACGTTTGAAGGGTGCATTAGATGTGACTGATAGTGACTATTTGGATTGATGTTCAATGAAAGATGAAGAATGATAAGAATGTCTTCTCACCAAAATATGCCATGGGCTAGTGATTTGGATTCTTTCTCACAAATGCTTTGACCAATTTTATTTCACATTTGTCAATGTTCAGATCACCACATAAGTTAGAGGATATAGATAATTATTTATTCCTGAAGCAAGATGTAAATATCTACCCCCAGTGTCTAGCAATGTATGGAATGCCATGGGTGGTTGCTCAGATAAGTGTATGGATGGATGGATATGGAAAGCATGCAAAGGATTCCAAGGATTATCTTGTGATAATATACAATGTTCAGATAAAGAATGCTCATTTGGATAATGCTTCATGGCTCAAATAATGCTGCATAGGATAGGATCAATGAAAACGACCCATGTCAAGATGTTTACCATAAGCAAGCGTAAAGTGTGCACAAAACTTTGTAAAAATCAAGATAACTTGGACTATGGATGTAGATGGATAAAGACGGATTGAATAAATGGTTCATGGATGAATGGATTTATTATGGTTGTGATGGATGGAATGTTGGATTTATTATGGATAGGATGAGAAGCTTCCACTTGAACCAGCGCACATAGATGCCCGATTCTACACATGACACCTCTTTTGCAGGTTTTCATCATGGTACCTACCCAAAGTGCCACCCATGTGGTTTTCACTAGAGGAATATTTTTTTCTTTACTATTTTCAATCATTTTAAAAAAATAAAATTGGATTTTCATATTTTTTGATTTTTTTGTATTTTTTTGAAAGATTTTAAACTCATGTTGAACCTTCTGGTGGTGTTGATGTAGACACTTTTGTCATAATGTTCCATCAATATCCTTCCTCAAGAAGTTGTTTTTCCAAGATACATGCACTTGAATACAAATTTTAAGATTCCTAATCTGCTTCATTGATACCGGAGTTGACTTTGTCTTTGTGCACACATCACGATAGAGATCCTTCTAAATCCTTATGATGAAGGGTCATTGCCAACACATGGTCAATGTGAGAATTGGATATTATGTGTGGATGTATGGATGGAGTGTGTTTAGGGATAAAATGTGTATTTGTTGATAGTTTGGAACCTTTGATTCTCCAAACTTGGGTAGATAAGCAATGATTGGTGGATACAAAAGTGTGCTTGGAATTAGGACCAACTGCTTGATACACTTTGTACATCGCTTGAAAATATTGCTTTTTCTTTTGTGGACATCTTTGATGGATTATTTTCCCATTTTTATTTTTCCCCATAGTTTCTTTGAATAATGGAGTTTGATAGGGATAATCTTTCATTGTATGTTTTGGTATGCATGAGTATTTGATTTGTCCATTATGTTTCTCAGCTTCTTTTAATTTGATAACGTTCATTGTGCTTTGATTCAAATATTTCTTTTAATGTTGGTCCCAATTCATGGATAGGATAATGGGTGGATGAAGATTCGTGATGTGGTTGGTTTTAGTATTGACATTAGTTTCATCATAAGGACTCTTCATGCTCCCTATGTTGACATTTACTTGAGACATAGTTGCCCCCAGTATTGCAGAAGTATTACCTACATGCTTTGATTCTTCCTATTTTAAGAGTTCTTATTTAGAATGCATTCTCTGATAAATGATCACTATAGATAATGTTATTTCAATTTTCTGCTCTGCTGACTCTGGAATATCCTATTTTGTCTGACTTGTTTCCTTGAGTGGATAATGTTGGATATCATTATTCATGATGCCCTCATTCTAAGTTTGGGATATATCTAATCCTAATGTCACTGCTACATTTTGAATCAAAATCCAACAAAAGTTTGTCAGAATTTTGAAGAAATTTCATCAAAATTATTTTGCCAATTTTCTCACAAACTTTGAAATGTTGAAATTCTGACCGAACCAATGATGCTGGGCCAGAATTTTGACATTTCAAAGATCATTGGAAAATTGATGAAATTATTCTGATGAAAGTACATCAAAATTCTGATGAACTTTTGTCAGATTTTGAGTCAAAATGTATCAGTGTTTTGACAACTCAGTTTGACTGTAGGAATCAATAATCTACTCTTTTTATGTTATAATGTCAAGAGTAAAGGAATCCTATTCTGAATGAAGATCATCTATGTGTCCATCCATGTAAAGCATGTCATGGGTATATGGAGGAGTATGTGCTATGTGGATATGATCATTTGTGACATCTTGTATAGATAGGAGAGTGTCCATTAGATCATTATAATATCTTGGAGATACAAATTTTTGATCTTGAATAATTTCATAATTTCTTTTGACATGCTTTGGATCAAGTTCTTGACATGGGTTACTTTAAATGATCCTCTACCGTAACATGAAAAACATCATGAATACATGAGATATGTCAGTGATGATATGGTCTAAGTACTGATACATGAAAAACATCATGAATATGAGACAAACTGGGTGGTAAGGCGAGTCGATACGCCACGGACCAATTCTCTCTAAGATCTCAAATGGTCCTACGAATTGAGGTGCAAGCTTAGAGCCTTTTCCATAATGGATTGGACTCTTTCGTGGTCACACTCGAAGAAACACTCTATCACCAACAACGAACTGTCAATCATCCTATGCGCATTGGCATATTTATTTTGCCTATCCAGCTGCTATAATGCTCTCTAATACATCATCCCGTGCTCCATATTACGGGCATCTCGGCCCAAGTAATACTCCCTCAAGTCGATCCTAACCCCAAAGGAGTTCGACAAGGATGATCAGATAATGCCCTGAAATGGTGGTGGCATACCTATAGAACTCTGATATCCGTTGTTGTAAGCGAATTCTACTAAGTACAAAGTAATCCTCCCAACGTGATTGTTGGTCCATTACGTACATCCTAAGCATATCCTCTAATATTTGGTTAACTCTTTTAGTTTGACCATCAGTTTGAGGATGATAGGTCAATCCAAAGTTCAACCGCGGCACCTAATGCACGCTAAAACGTAAGGTCCATAAGGCGTTAAATAAAAAGATTCTATCCGATATAATTCTACGAGGAATCCTATGTAATCTAACAATGTCCTCCATGAATATTCTAGCTACGGATGAAGCATTGTAAGATGATCGTACTGGTGAAAAGTGAGCTACCTTAGTCAAATGGTCAACAGTTACCATAATGGCATCATGTCGACGTGATGACGTAGGTAACCCTACAATAAAGTCAATGGATATAATATCCCATTTCCATTTGGGAATGAGATGTGGCTGCAATAATCCAGCAGGATGATGATGCTCAGCTTTAACTCACTGGCATTCAAGACATCTTGATACGTAGTCAGCAATATCATGTTTCATACCAGGCCAGAAATACAATTGCCGAAGATCAGCATGCATTTTCTTAACTCCTGGATGAGCTGAATACAGAGCTTGATGAGCTTTAGTCATGATTAATGTACAAAGACTCTCAACATGTGGTACGTAAATGTGACCTAAATGTCATAATATACCATTTGACTCTAAAACATAACCTGCAAATCAACCTTCTAAAGGTCTACCCGATTCAATCTTTGACTTCGCTTCCTGATATAATTTATCATTAGGAAGTGCAGCTGCTATTTGACCTCTCAAATCTACTTCAAGAGTAGTAGCAAAGATCTCATGTTGACATCGGCTAAGAGTGTCGGCCACTACGTTCTCTTTGCCTTGAACATATTTTACTTCAAAATTGTACTCACACAAGAACTCCATCCACCGTCTTTGCCTTGCATTTAAGTTAGTTTGTGTAAAGATGTATTGCAAACTACTGTGATCAATATGAAGTTCAAAGCGATGACCTAATAGGAAATGCCTCCATCGAACTAATGCATGCACTACCGCAGCTAGTTCTAGGTCATGAGTAGGATAGTTTAATTCGTGGTCTTTGAGTTTGCGAGACTCAAAAGCAACCACACGCCCATCTTGCATCAACACTACTCCCAAACCTTCTAAGGATGCATCCACACATACTACAAAATCCTTAGTAGGATCAGGAACAATGAGTATAGGCGCATTAGTTAGCTTTTCTATAAGAGTCTGAAAAGCCAACTGACACTGTTCTGTCCAAACAAACTTCTTCCCTTTCCTCTGAAGAGAAGTTATAGGATGACCGATTCTAGAAAATCCCTCTACAAAATGCCTATAGTAACCAGCTAGACCCATAAAACTACAAACTTCACCTACATTAGTAGGTGCGGGCCAATCCACAATAGCTTGGATCTTTGAAGGATCCACACACAATACCTTTACCAGATATCACATGTCCAAGGTATTTAATTTCAGTTTGAAAGAAGTCACACTTCTTCAGGTTTGCATACAATTGAATTTCTCTTAAACATTGCAATACCTGTCTCAAGTGTTCTTCATGTTCCTTCATGTTCCTCGAATAGACTAAAATTCATCGAGAAATACCAGGACAAAGCGATCAAGGTATGTACAAAATACACCATTCATTAGACTCATAAATACTGATGGTGCGTTTATTAACCCAAATGGTACTACTGTGAATTCGTAGTGCCCATAACAAGTTCAAAAAGTAGTTTTATGAATGTCTGCTTCAGCTATACGCAATTGATGCTACCTAGATTTTAAATCAATTTTAGAGAACACATTAGCTCCCTTTATTTGATCAAAAATATCATCGATTCTAGGAAAAGGATATCGATTCTTAATCGTAACCTTGTTCAATTGACGATAGTCAATGCACGGCCTAAGAGATCCATCCTTCTTCTTTACAAAGATCACAGGTGCTCCCCAAGGGGAAACACTAAGATGAATAAAACCCTTTTCTAAAAGTTCCTCTAACTGGATACGAAGTTCCTCTAATTCCTGAGTCATCATTCTATAAGGAGCTCTAGATATAGGCTCAGCTCCAGGAACTAGATCAACTCTAAAGTCAATATCCCTTTTTGGTGGCATTCCAGGAATGTCATTGGGAAACACATCTATGAATTCCCTAAGAATAAGATGATCATCAAGAGATACCTCTCGACTCTCATCTTCATCTAAATCAGTAACTATTGTTGCAAACAGTTGAAATCCCTGACAAAGGCATCTCTTTAATTGCATAGCAGAAATCATCCGCAAAGAGATAGGTCTTTGAATACCTACGATTTCCACTTTCGCACCTAAATCATTAATGAAACTAACCATCTTAAGTCGATAGTCAATTATAGCATGATAAGATGCTAACCAATCCATACCTAAAACTATATCATACGATCCTAAGGGAGTAACATATAAATCTACTAAAGTAGTTAACGTACCAATTTTAAGTTCACAGTTATGTACTATGTTTTCTACTACTACTTTCACCCCTGAGGTGAATTCAACTTGCCATTTACTACCTTGCTTTGCTGCCATAAGACCACAACGGTCTACAATGGTCGGTGAAATAAAGGAGTCAGTGGCTCTGGAATCAAAAAGTATAGAAACACTAACACCATGTAACTTACCTAAAGTCTCGACCACTGTGTTCTGGTGATCGGCTTGGCGGTCATTAACCGCTGCATATACTGTATGTGCTCATCCTGCATCACCCACTATAGGCTTTGAAACTGTAGGTCGAGGCCCATAACCAGTAGAACCTCTCATCGGACACTTCCTAGCTATGTGCCCATGCTACCCACATGAATAACAACCTATGCCTGTGCCTCTACCAAATCCTTTGCCACCCGAAGGTGCATTGGACTGCTGAAAACTACCCCTACTAACGGTAGACTGAGCACTCTGCGCAGGCTGATCTTGCCTATTGCACTTGTTGCACCACCAGTTACAACCCTTTCCTATTTGAGGACTATTTTGTTGTTGTGGTTGAGGGTTATTGTTCTTTTGAGGTGTTCTTTGTTGCTGCCCACCCTTTGTGGGTGTCTGTTGGTTCTTGGAAGAACCACTTGTCTGTGCCTGTCCACCTCGTGGACTAAAACCTGTTGCAAGAGCACTCCCAATCTGCACTCCTGTGTGCCCACCTAAAGCCATGATAAGGTTCTCCTCAACTATGCGAGCCTTCTCCACTGCGACTTCCATAGTCTTTGGCTCAAAGACTCGGACACCACCACTAATGCGGGCATTTAAACCCCTGATAAAATGCTGAACTAGCATAGGCTCATCATCGCCAATACCAGCATACTGCTTGAGTTCATAGAACCTATGTTCATATTGCTCTACAGAAAGAGCTAACTGACGTAGATCATGGAACTCATCAGCCCTACGCTGCCTCCAGTGTTCTGAAAGGAACCATGCTCTAAACCTCTCGAGAAACATCTCCCAAGACACAGAACCAATATCTATATGGAGCTTTTTCTCCTCTAGGTGCCACCAAGTAGAGGCGAATCCTCTCAAGTGCATAATAGCACATCTAGCACAGGTATTGCTACCATAAGGGTGCATGGCAAAGCATCTACCCAAATCCAGTAGCCAGGTCTCAGCCTCTAATCCTCCTCCTGAACCATCAAAGGTAGGAGGGTGTGCTCTTAGTAAATCCCTCATGTGACTTGCGATGATAGCATCCTGATGTGTTGTGTCCTCTACTCTCCTAGGGGATCTATCCCTCTCTCTCACAACCTCCTGCTCATCTACCTGTCTAGGTCCAAGATAAGCTAGGACCTCCTCTAAAAGTGGACGTATCTGAGAACCCTCTATTGCTGACTATTCGGGATTCTGTCCCTCATTCCTTTGACCCATCTATTCCGCCTGATCACTGTGGTGAGGGATAGGAGGGGGAGTAACCTGAGGGATTGGCCCACGGCCTCCACCTCGACCTCTACCACGACCTCTTCCTCCTCGCCTAGGCATGTTCCTACACATAACAATTATGAGTCTTAGATACTATTCAACCAAGGTTATCAGTTGCGACACTACGTACTAGGTCAACCTAATGGGCTCTAGATTACCCAGAGCATCCAGTGTTTGTAACCTGGCTCTAATACGAATCTGCAATGCCCCGTCTTAATAACCTAAGAATGTTGCAAATGTGTTATAAGGGTGTAATAATTTTTTTTTAAAGTATTAATATTAAGTTAATTAATTGCATACATTCTTAGGTTAAGCGACGTTACACTACTTTGAGTTTTCCATAAGTGACTTAAGTATTTCGCATTGCACATTTAATTAATAACATAAAGATAAACATTGCATAATAATAAATTTCCATTCATGTTAACATAATAAAGTACAAACATGTTTTTCCATACATTGCATTTGATATGATATTACAATACTCATCCAACTTGATGAGGTAGTTCAAATAATAGTTACAATTACAATTACATTGTTCACCTCTTATACAATTGAGGGATGTTTTCAAATACAAGTTTACAATATACAATGTTGAAATAAACATAAGATCCAAGTGCGAGCTCTCCATCCATGAAGCTCTAGATGTCATGATCATAATGGGGACCCAACGGAGTAAGGTGCACGTTCCACCCAACCATGTGGTACCGGTAGGTCCACCCCCGTGCTAGGAGATAGTAATAAGGTTACCTAGACCTAATCTACTAACCCTAGACACTAGTATAAACAATCTATTGGTTACATTGCTTCCAAATTTTGACAATTGATTATACCACAAACATAAGGTTATCTGTTATTTTAGGTGGAGTGTCATCACAATGATGCAAAGGTTACCTTGGTGTTTCTTCCTAGGTTCAGGCCCCCAATCCTTGGGTTACCCTAGTAACCTCTTATGAAACCCGGCCCCTATTGCATACTATTGTGGAATCGTATGTCTTTTAGAGGAACAAGACATAGATTTTCCATTCCAGGCCTTCTCATCTTATACTCATGACTGAGGTAGCTCAAGAGTCATAAGTGAGGCATGTACATCTTGTTAAGTGTTTTATATCTTACTACTGTGTTCTTTAATTATCACTGACTTACTAACTATTTGTAAGTTACCCTGACACCACTTTGTGTGTCGGCCCTTACAAATAGCCACTCCCCTAAACATAACATGGGAATTCTATGTTCTCTAACTAAGGTTTACAAATGCACAAAGTTCATCTCATACTAACACACACTACGGTAACAAACACCAAAGTTAACATGTGCACAACCCAGTTATCACAAAAAACATATTTAAATAATAATACACCCATACTTAACAATTCTTTCTGGAAGACTTATACAACAAAGACTTTCCCAATTTTTCCCTAAACATAACGCATCTGAAAGAAAAATAAGAAAAGTGAATATCTACTTGTTCGGATATCCTAAATCTAATCAAACAATATAAATTGCATACAATTGATCAACATGATAGATTTTCATATTCAGACATTTTAATATAAAACCTTCACAATTTCCTATCTTTTAAAGGAAAATAACTTCAATTTGTTAAAAGAAATTATCCCATCTAAGTAAACCAAATTCTATCCATACTAATATTATTATTCTAATTTAAAAATACAATAGGAAAATAAATGAATTTAAAATAATCATTTAAATGTTTTATTAAAATCATTATTTTATCATGATAAACCATTTAATAATTTGTATAATTTTATTAATTCAAATTACTTAATTATAGTAACTTAGATAAATATATATTTATATCAATATATAATATATGTAATATTATATAATATATATAATATATTAAGATATATTATATATAATATATAAATATTAACCATATATTATATTGCAAGAAATTAAATAGAATACAGTCGCAAATTTTAAACTCCAGCGACTAAAATATCAATTCTGCCGCAATCCCTATGCCACAGCCTCCCTTATTGGGTGGTTATAGCCCTACTAGGACTGCACCCAGCGCAGTCTTGGTGGCTGCGCCTACCAACATTGGGAGCTCACAGCCCTACCAGGACTGCGCCCAGCGTAGTCTTGGTGGCTGCAACTTCCAATATGGGGGATGGGGAGGGTTTCGGCCCTCCCCTAAATTTTGATTTAATTTTTTTTTAAAACAATTTTTACACACAGAAAAATCTGCGGAAAAATACTTCCACTTAGGGTTTACACTCTAGATTTTTAAAAAGAATAATCCGCCTGTACGACATACGAAATTTTAAAGAAGATTTCTCATAAATATAAAGCTACATTGTCAATCCAATTTATATATATATAAAAATTTCAACAGGGTTTTTGATAGAGAAGTAAATAATATTAAACTGTACTAAATATTAAATTGTACTGGGGAAATAGGGAAAATAAACAAAATTTCTCAAGGTTTTCAAATGAAATCATGCACAAAAATTTTATTTCATAACCCAAATTATTCCCTGTAAAATCATTTCCCTTTTTAAAACAAATATTTCCCTTTGCAAATTTAAAATACTTTCAATAGAGAAATTTTTTTTAAACAGAGGCTTTCTGAAGCCATGAAAAATTTTCACAGCAAATATCTACAGAAGCTTTCTTTTCCAAAACCAAATAAAATAATTACAAGAGGATTACCTAAATTCCTTTGCTTATTGATGAAGAAATCCTTGTAGCCTCTATTGCCTATAGCTACCAAATCCTCCCCGAGAACCAATTCCAAAACAAACCAAAGCCAAAGATCTTCCAATTCCAAAATCATCCAAAAATAAAACATCTTCCACAAATTTGCAACAGAAGCATTTACCAAAAATTTTTACAGAGCCAAAACCAATTTCCCGTGAATGAAAAAGACATCCTCCGTAATTTCTCGAGATCCAAAATATCCTCTCCGTAACAAATTTTCAACAACCCCAAAGCAATAATCGCACTGGCACACATGTCGAGAACTAGTTATGAAAATATCCTCTCCACTTCTCGGCAATCTTGCCAATTCCATTTTGCATGCCATTTTCAATTTTATTTAATTTATTTTTTAAAAATCAATTTTCCATTCACATGCATTTTATTTCAATTTTCTATTTTTTTAAATGCAATATAATTTACACACTTAATAATTTAATATAATTAATTAATTTATTTAATTATAATAGTTTAATCTTTTTAAGACCAACTATTTAACCAAATAAACTAACTAATGAATTAAATTATCAAGTAGGTAAATTTCAACCACATTTAACATTAATTAAATAACAATAATTTAAAACACAATAACTAACATTAAAAATTAAACAAATTTATCTTTCAACAATTTTTTTTTCAAACAGAAAATACAATACAACCTACGACTCAAAACTGAAATAGACAATGTACTAAGACCAGGGTTATAATCTAGGCTAGGATAAACCTAACTACTATCTCCTGATCAACATTTCCGTTGAGTCTTGACACGCTTAGACCTGATTACACAGGTGGAGTCGGTGTCATGTAGCTGCAAATCCTACAACTAAGCAAATAACGTGCATACATATACATATATATTAAAGCATTAAACAGACACACCATGCAGAGAAAATCACAGATAACACAGGGCACTCGCAAGCGAGTGATGCGATTCTGTTCTCCACACCAATACACTTCACAGCAAACTGACGAAAATGAATAACTGTTAGTCCATCATAACATGTACATAGCAATGATCAATTGAAAATAACATATACGGTAAATCATATCATGTCTGAAAACAATAATCATCAAACAAAGTATCATCATGTCACAGAATAATCCACTATCGCTCAAAACCAGCGATCATAGTATCTAAACAAAACATCATAGGTCTAACAGTGTGAAAACATAACAACAAAAAGCATAAACATAAACGGAGGGGTACTACAGTCAATGGCTGTGAAATTTTTTTAAAATTTTTTGTTTGTTGTTGTGGTGTGGGTGGTCAAACCCCATTGCCACCACATAGGCCATAGCCGTAAGCCACAGACTGTGTGAGGAACACACAAACCACGGCTGGAATAGCCACGGGTTGTGTGAACCCCAACAGGCCACGACTGTAAGCCATAGACTGTGTGAAGCTCACACAGGCCGAGGCCAGAACAGCCATGGACTGTGTGAGGCTCACACAGGCCGCAACCTTTACGGCATCGTGGATTTCCAACGAAACTTTGGATTTAATTTTTTTTATTTTATAATTATTTTTAATATTATATTAATATTAATATATATAATAACATATGTATATATTATATATATAATATAATATTATTATAATATTTAAATAATATTTATTTAAATAATAATTAATTTAAATATATATATATATATATATTGAATATGAAAATAATAGGAAATTTAGAATAAGTAAAATGAAATAGATGTTAGTTGAACGACTTTATTATTTGTGTTCGATTATAATTATAGTTGTGAAATTGTGAATCAATGAAAGATTTATTTTAATCAAATGATGTTAGTTAATAAATTGTTTGATTATGATTTGGTTGTGATACTAAGGATGAAGGAATGACTTGATTTATTGCAATGACGTGGAATGAAATTTAGAGTTTTAAATAGATAAATGCAAGTAGGGAAAAACTATGATTGCCTAGATTTAGGAAATCCGAATATTAGTTTATTTAATTGCTTGAAATGATTTTAATGTTTATTCTTTCTTGCTTGATGTTGAGAGTATAGAATCATTGAGTGAAGTCTTCCAGATAGGGGATTTGTATTCTAATGTGAGTTGTCTTTATGATTAGTCAACTTTTGATGTGTTGTGGAAAATGTGCTTAGTTACAACATGTTGTTTCACCCGGTTTTCACGAATGAGGATGATATGTGTCTCCTTGGGATTAGGAGAGAGTTATGTAATTTGTGCCTCCTTTGGAAGGAGTGGGGGTTGGTATTTTGTTTCCTCCAGTGTTTGGAGTGATTTTCTATTTTTCGTTTCCTCCTTGGATTGGAGAGGTCGCTTTTCTAGTTTACCATTGGATTGTGGTTTTGTATTGTGGTTGTGTTTTCAGTAGGAGAGTGGCTCTTTGTGGGGGTTCGATGCCCAAAGTTGTGTTAGGGTAACTCACTTAGAGTTTAATCAAGTGATAATCTAAAAGAATTAATGGGGAACTTCACAATAATAAAGTTAATGAATGCCTCTCTCATGAATTATGCATTAGTAAGGCTCGAGATGAGATGAGATGCATAGTTTTGCATGAGGGTCCAACGACCAGTAGAGGAAAGCTAGGGTAATCCATGATGGGGGTCTAGTAGCCTAGGAAGGTTGAGCTAGGGTAACTCATGGCAATTTATGTATGACACTCTCCCTATGTCAACAGTTAGTCAGTTATTGTGTGTTGTACAATGGTGTACTTGTCCTATGTAACCTGGAAGCAATGTATTGTCTTGTGAGTTTTTGTACTATGTTAAGTGATGTTGTTTGGTATTTGAGTTGGTTTAGTTATGTTTAGCCTTTGTCTAGAGGTAGTTGGTCTTGACCATAAATCCTTGTTACTATCTCATAGCACGAGGGGTGAGCCTTTGGGTTTCACTTGGTTGGGTGGAACATGCACCTTACACCATTGGCTTTGATCGTGATCATTTGGACAAGACTTTCATGTTAGGTAGCTCGTTGATTCCTGTTACTCTTCTAGTTCTTTCATTCTAGTTATTATTGCATTTCATTACCCCTCATTTGTATCGAGGTGGAAATTGTAATATATTATCATGCTTATTTGATTTACCTCATTCGAGAAATGAGTGTTGTAATTATATTGTAAACAATCATTATTGGATATCATGTTGTATCTATTAGTCCTTGATGTAATTATCCTGTATGGAATGTATGTACTTTAATTCCTTAATTGAATGATGTTATGTTTTCATTCCTTGGTTGTTTAATTCGGGTTTAAGTAATCTTTGTCTCGTAGCCTTAGGGGATGTTGGCAATGTGTACCGAACTTGTACGTCATTGCACCTTATTAAAAAAATATATTTATTGCATTTGGTTAGTGTATTGCAACTTCCCCTAGGGTTGCGTGGCAGGGAATTACAAAAAGAAACTTGTACAATTATTTCCTAGATCAATTTCTATTATCAACAAATGAGAGAAGGAAAGCTTTGGTGTTGATGCGAGGGAAAATCCTAGGGGAGGGGTTGGTGTGTAATAATTCCAACATTTTTGATGCTAGGGTTCCACTCATAGGCTTAGAAATGCTCAAATTATAGTATGGATAGAGGAATTTTCCTCATCCTTTTTCAAATAGATGGATGTATGACATGGGAAAGCTAGTTGTTCCAAATGTGTTCCTTAATGTGGACTTACTTAGAGCAGTGGCCAAAAGATATGACCCTATCACATAGGTAATCAGAGATAATGATGGAGGGGTTCTATTAGAAATTAATAGAGATGTTATCCAATAGACTTTTGATTTGAGTGAGCCAAGTGATGACTTGTTTCCTATTAATCTTGAAGAAATGAAGCAGGAGTATACAAAATTGAAATCTCTTTTTCGGGTTAAGCTACTTCCACCTCATCTAGTTAAGGTAGGAGGTTCACAATTTCACATCAGCCCTAGTGACCAGGAACCCTTCAGATTGAATTATTTTGGAAAGCCTTTCCTGTCTACTTTCTATTCACTATGTCAGATTTTGGGTTTCAGCCCTGGTGCAGTAATTCCAATTGCATACATGTTCATGGGGATGCAAATACAACACCCTAACTTCTCTATAACATATGAATTTTCTTCTTTTTTGGTGGAGAGGATAGATGAAGGACTGTCGAAGCTGCAAAATGGTGATACTGGTACTCAATTCTTTTGGTATTCCATGTTGATGCATATGTTCTTGTTTAAGAATGCTGATTTCTTTGTTGAGAAGATGAACTTAAGACAATCAGTTAATGGTGAAAGATTGCGAGTATAGATATGGGCTGCAGATTTGTCCTATAATAAGGAAAGCACTAGTTATGTGCATTTTGATAATTGTTTTGCTACAAGATTGAGGACTAGATTGATGGTAAATGTACCTAGGATCCCTGAGGAAGTGCATGATTTCCTTAGGTCGAAGGAGAGGAAACCAAAATTGAGGGTTTTATATAACTAGGGTGACATTATCCCATATCCACTTAGCACTGTCTTGAGAATATATGGATCTCAAGGAACCCTGCACATACTTCCATATAATGTGCCACCAAGACTAGGGTTTGTAGAAGTTATGTGGCAGATGGGGTGTATTCATGATGATAACCTAACTAGAAAGGGGAAGGGAACATTATTCCTTGATTATACAGTAGTGTCTGACTTTACATTTTCAAAGGGAGGCTGGACACATTTTGATAGATTTTTTATTGATTACCATTTGAGATTTGGTCCAAGGTGACAACATGATCCTGAAGGTTTTTTTGCTCTTTTCAAACAAAAAATAAAAAGTGGCAAATTTGCATATGAGTTCAATTTCTTTGAGGACCTGATCAGGAATGAATTTGATTTAAATAGACAAGAATTGAACAAGGAAAAGTGGATAGCTTATAGTAAGCTACTAGATATTGTGCATGAAATAGATCCGATGTATGATCCATTGATGGAATTCACTCTATACCATAAGAGAATTGATTTTTTAATGAAGAATTTAAAGGAGACAATGGACACCTTGACAAACAAAAAGATAAATTTAAGGCTAAGTCTGAATATGCAAGGACAAAGTGATATGCCAATTGAAACAAGGCCAGTATGTCAGTCTACAGAAAGGTGACCCATCTATAGGAGGAAAAGGGATACTGGTAGTGATGAGGAAGAAGTAGATAGAAAAGGGAAGGAAATAATGAAGACGCCTTCATGACCAAGCCAAAAATTCAAAATACCTGGGGCTATCAAAATCATTGAATTAAAATCTTCACCAGAGTGTAGTCCCCCATCACCACCACCTGAGCCAAGCCCTAAGAGGCAAAGAAGTGATCACCTACCTGAGGATCTCACAGATGAAATTATTGTTACTGATCAAGACATGCAGGTTGGTATGTCATCCCCTCCTAGGTCATCTGAATTGGTTCTATCCAATTTGGATATGAAGGGTAAGAGTGTATAGGATGCAAGAATGGAGGCTTGCAAGGAGTTCTTAGATGACAATGCATTTGTAAAGACTCCTGTATTCTTGCAATTGGCATGGAGGATGAAATTTGAGGAATATCAAAATAAATGCAAGGAGAGAAGAGAACTAAGGCTTGACAAGTCAGATCAGGAGAATGATAAAGAAGTGAAAGATGAACTAATGAAAGAGTTCAAAAACATCACTCCTAAAGAAGGAAGACAACTAGTGAATTAGGCTGGTGTTTTGATTTTTCCTGAATGGGACATCATAGATGTAGTGGATTTCAATGCTATTATGAAGTCCAAGAATCCTTTTCAGGATTCTAAAGAAGAAGTTAAGGTAGCATTACAAAACTCTGCCTTCAGTGAAGAATATGAGACCTTGGCAATTTGGGCATTGGCTCCACAAGGAAGAAAGCCAGACATTCCTAATATTAATCCAAATTTCAAAGAAGGATTAATAATAAAGAGGGCTTCATAGACTACAACAACCGAAGCCACTAGTTTAACTATGAATGTGGCCAAGTTGGCCCAAAAGACTACTGGAAGGGAGGAGGCTGAAAGAAAGAGCCTAATGGAGAAGTATAACATTTTAATTGAAGAATATAGTAAAATGCAATAGAGGAATGTTGAACTACAAACTAAAGTAGAAAGGTTCAAGTATAGACATATTGGGGAAACATCCAATGCTCCAAGAACCAACACATCACCTTCCACAATAGGGTCAATGCCTCCTGCTTCTCCAAATGTTTCTACACCAGGGTCTCTCATTCAAAATCCTGCTCTTACCCCTCCTCTAGAACAAGCTGATGAAGAAACAAAGTGCTCTGTTGATCCAACAAAGAGACAGCTCATGGAAAAAATTGATCAATTACAGACATCATTAAGGGTAAAAGATGAGGGTTTTCTTTCAAAAAAAAAAACAAATTGTTACTCTTGTTTTGGAGCATTTAAATGAAAAGGTGGATAATAAACTACCCTCTATACATTCTTTGTATTCTTTGCTATTTGAAACAATAAATAATATTGATAGGGATCAGGGGATAGTGATTTCAATAATTCAAAATTGGATCCCTAGGGAAAATAATCTAGATGTTATGAACAAAGCCTCAAGGTTTGATGTAAATAACAGGCCCCAATCATTGAAGCCTACTTATATATTAGTTAAATCATTGCAAGGTTTTCAGACCTTACCAAATGATCTAAGTAGGAAGATTAGGGAATTGGTAAAAAACTTCAATGATTGGGCTAACACACTATTACCTAATATAACTGATGAGTAGGGGGGAATCAGAACACTCCAACAATGGTAGGATCAAGCAAGTGAAGTCATCAATAATTAAATTAAAATAATTTTTGATGACTCAAATGATGATTTGTTGGTAAATTGTATGGAAAAGATTATTGGTACTACCTCATTTTTGGAATCTTTTGAAAGAGATGCTAATCAGGTAGCAGTAAAGTATTTTCCTTATAGTACAAAGGTAAAAGAGATGATTAATTTTGACTATCCAACTGACGAAGAATACCAGAGGTGGATGGCTAAGTATTTGAATGATGATGAGTAAAAAGAGTGGGATACCGACATGTGGCAAATCAGATGTTGCAATTACAATGTTTCCAGTTTTGTATGGATGACTTTCTTGGCGTGGGTTTCACGTGGTTTTTTGTTATTGCATCAACCTTCCTCCGCTGACATGATGAACGAGAATATGCTCTAAGATGATTGTTGTTGTAACGATTTTTGAACAAGAATATTTTTCAAGGTGGTGGTTGTTGTAACAAATTTTTGAATATCACTAGGTGCTCCAATTGACTGGTGACAAGTGTACTTTTTGGCCTGATGCTTGTTTGCTCCTTCATTTTCTATAAGAAGGATTTCAAGGCTAGAAGTATAGGTTAGCAAGTTAGATAGTTTTTGTCAAGTCTAGGTGAAGTTGCACAGTGAATTGTAAAGTCTGATGGTTTTAGAGAAATGAAATTTAGGTTTAGAGTCATTATGTAACAGGTTTTGAATTCATAGAGATTTAATGTTGTATAACAGTACTAGCATTTGAGTTGAAATGAAAATTCAAGCTCATGTCTCTCCATTGTACATTGCATATCTAAACTTTCAATGAAATAACTAAGGGTTGTTTTATCCATCTCACTATTGTGGTGTGTATGATTCTATTTTAGCTTTAATTCAAGGAATTAATCAAAATGCTTGAATGGGATTATAGGCAGATTTGTGTTGTATAAGGATTTGATAAGTAGTCCTAGGTTAGAATGCACACTGATGAAATTATAATGCAATATTGCCAGGAATCTTATATGTGATGTATTAAATATGTTATAAACCTCTAGATGCTTATGAATTTGACTCTTGCAATGGATATATGGCACTGATCTAAGTTGTAATTATTCATGTAGTTCAGTATTTGTTTGTCTTTTCCTAGAGCTTGCTACAAATTGCAAATCATTGACTATCTTATATAATGGATTGTGTTTAGTTATCTCATGCTCTAGATAGTTGATATTGTTTATGAACAACCAGTTCTAGTTGATATTATCTTATCATGTTGAGCTATTAAGTGAGATCATCTACTATTCTTAATGTTGTTTATAATAATGGTGCAAAGGTTGTAAACACATTAACGGATCACCCTCCTGGGTCTTGTAGAGCCCGAAGTGTACGAGGCTTTTAAAGTCCTTGTCACTTGGTCTAGGTCCTTCGAGTTGCCCTCGATTAGATTTGGAAATTCCATAGATATATCAGAAGACAAACTTGGTAACATTGTAAAAAGAACCAACATACATGTCAACCACTGAAAAACCACCTCTACAACTGACTTTTTAATCTTTTATGATCACATGAAACATAAAACACACTAATTTCAAGGTTGTTAACATCACTATTGAAATGTTTTAATTTTTTGACCTTTCAAACATTAAAAAGTACATCATTAAATTAATTATGTATTGGCATAAAAATTAAAAACATCATGAATTAATTATGTAACCACATAAGTCAAATATATAATTCTATCAAGAAATTAATATCAAATAGATAATATAATCGCATAAATTATACATTTCAATGTCATTGATCTTCTTCTTCATCCAACTCTTTGTCTGTATCATCCGATCCAAATTTGACATTGTAAGGATTGGTCATATCATCATCGTCATCAATATCAGTTTTGATAATGTCATCATCCACACAGATGTCATCTTCATGAACATTAACTCCTACATCATCATCATCTAGTTCCTCCTCTTTAACATCTTTGTCGGGGACATCATCAACTAACCGTTGATCCTGATCATCATCTACATCATCTTCTAGTTCTTCGGTATCTTCTTCTTCCACCACATTATACTTTAGGCCTTCCTCTTGGATCATGTCTAACAAAAATGACCAACCCGGTTTACTTGGAACCTCGAGTAAAATACCTGCTCACATTGGCTTGGAAGAACATAGGGCTCATTTCCAGCTCGCTCGATCAACCTTGTATTAACCATGGTAAATCCATTATCATGTTCAATAACAGTTCTCTCGGGATCATTTTCATTCAATCATAGCCTATACCATAGGACCGAACAAAATTAATCTGAAGGACTTAAAGTCACACTCAAGTATATCATCCAAAATCCCATAGTATTGATTTTGAGACTTTTGGATGTATGTCGCTTCTAGATGAAACATTAGTCACCTAAAGACTGTAGTTATACTAGAATCACAAGTTTTCTTCATGTCATCCAACATTTTGATTCAAAATTTACAACCATTGCACCACATAGCCTTGTGGTGTTTCACCTGCAATATGTCAAACATGTAAAAATTATTGCAATATCGTCAATTGATAAACATATTTATTCTTGGCCGAATGTATGCAAAGAAAATAATCTCAAGATATATATACATCAATATACTTGAAAATAATTAAATAATATGGGTGATTAATATATTTATATGTACCTGTTTATCTCTTAAACCATATGCTAAATCAATTTCCCTTTGTGTAACATTGGAATCTCCATTACGATAAGCTTCTTTAACCAATGAAGCCACACCTTCCCATGTTAATGTGGGACTAGATTGTTGACATCGTTCAATCCATACTGTCATCCAATCAAGATTGTTGGTGATGCACAAATGTAGTGCATCCCACTCTCGACCAACTGTACCAAAATAAATTGAAATTCACAAACGACGTATAATTAGTTAAATACCACAGTATACGACCTTAATTTATAATTGATGTATATTGAAGATTAAAAATTAAATAAGTACAATATACATAAAAACTATATGTAAAATACATTTGAATTAATCTCCATGACCATCTTATAATTACCTCTCACTTTTCTCAATCTACCTTTCCCCAACAGGTACTCCCCTTCGAATTTGTTAATGGAGTTGGGATCCCAAATGTGATCTAAATGGATATTTGCTGCAAACTTAAGAAGATATTCACTAATGTACACCATGGTCTAGTATACCATATATCCCTCCACCATAGAACCCTTAGGATGTGATCTTTGTCTAACCAAAGCCTTCAAAAATTTCAAGTGCCTCTCAACCATCCACATTGACCTTGTGTGTATAGGTTCACACAATTCAATCTCCTCAACTTGGTGTATGAGGTAGTGTTCTTGTGCATTGAAAAATGTTGAAGGTAGACACTTTTTCATTTCACACATTAGATGAGAAATTTTTCTCTTCCAATAACTTATATCTTCTTTATGGATTTCTTTAGATGATAGCTATCTACAAGTGATTCAAGGCACAAATATATTAATGATATTTAACAAAAATATATAGTATATTACATAACAAGTAAAACAAATAGCAATTATAAGTTGTATACAACGAATTGAACAAATCTCGCTACTTACCTCATGTATTTTCCAAGATCATATATAACTTGCTTGACATTGTTGTCAAAATTGTCTAGGAGAGATAGAGGTAGAATGTACTGCAACAATTATAAAATGATATTTTCATTATTTTTTCAAAAATAGTAACACAATACAATGAAAAGTACATGCATTATACAAGTGTATATAATATACCAGAATAATTACCTTAATGAAGGTATGTCAATCATGTGTTTTCATGCCTGACCCAAATTCACCTTTCTTTGTTATTATATTGTTTATGTTCACAACAAATCCTATGGGAAATCAAATTTTTTGTATGAATTCTTTTATAGCATTGCTTTGCTACTCTGTTAATAACCAAGGAAGGGAACTTATATTAATTTGGTCTCCATCACTATTTAATTGAGTGAAATTTTTCATTGCATGATTGGCTTCCTGAATGTCACTACAAATTTTGACAATTTTTTCTTTGTCATGCCTTCCATCCAATATTTTCCATAATGTTTATGTTATATTCTTTTTGATATGCATTGTATTAAACAAATGCACAATTTGTAGCTGCTCATAGTAGGGCAACCTACTAAATTTTCTAGGATAACTTTTCAGTCCCTATGGAAGCTGGCCATTAATGCCTTGATGACCTTCATGAAGCATATAAGTTAAACAAATTAATAATGAAAATCATTGTCAATTACAACATGAGTAAACACAACACAATATAAAAATATAAATTCAAAACATATCATATATGATAGATAAACAATTTGATCCGATGTATAACCTTGACGATTAATTCTATTATATTCCAACTTCCATACGAGGTGACATTCTTCATGTGGTTTTGATGTAGTCTCCTCTTTCCCATTGAAAAGATGTTTTTCATTGGTTAGATACTTATGATTTCTATGGAGGAAGTGCCTATACTCATCAAACACCTACTTTCTAAACTTGTTGAGCGACGAGATTTCATCTTTGGACCACAAATTGGACATGCAAATTTTCCCTTTGTTTGAAGACCTGCAAGATGATATATAATTGGATTAAATATGTCAATTTTTATAATTATATATAATGAATAGATTATTTTAAAAACATTCATGATATCTACTTTATCAAATTAAATATTGTTAAAGTGCAGTTGAATGTTATAACATACCACAAAAATGTGTTAGCCCTGGGGCATCATGAATTGTCCATACAAGCATTGCATGGAATTGAAATTGTCTTTGTCCTATTGGTTTGGAGACGTCATATATAGTGACACCATTCCATAACTTTAGTAACTCGTTGATAAGAGGCTCGATATATACATTCATATCTTTAACTTGGCACTTACCTAGTTGAATGAACATAAACATTACATAATTATTATAACCATTTTAATGCAATATATATAAATTAATGTACATGACTATTGAATGAAAATAATATAAGTCATTATGCAACAAATAAGATAAATGAGATGCTACTACGTTAAATAAAATTGATGTAAACAAATACTTGGAACAATCATTGACAACATTATGTGCTCCCTCTTTATTGACATCCATGGAGGATTGTGATTGTTGATGACAAAAATAGGCCACACTGAGTAAATAGATCTTAGCTCTCCATATGGATTGACACCGTCTGCTCCCAATAAAAGCCTGAGATTATGAGATTCTTCTTTAAAGTGTGGCCATTTTTCCTCCATGTCCCTAAATGTAGAACTATCTATAGGCATGTGAAGAATTTCATCTCCACTTCTATTCTATGCATGGTAATCCATCAATTGTGCTAAACTTTCGCACCTAAATAATCGTTGCATACATGGAATAATAGGAATATAATGAAGAACCTTGTGATGTACCTTTTTTGTTAGTTGATCTGTTCGATATCTACTGATATGACATTCTGGGTATTCTGTTGCAAATTCTTGTTGTTTATGATATATAATATGATCATTGGGACATGCATCTATTGCTTACTACTCCATTATGATATCTTTCATAATGGCACATAAATCTTGGTATGAGCGAGGTAAAATATTTGATGGTGGTAACAAAAATTCACCAATTAATCTACAACAAAAAATAATTTGTTTATATAAAAAATATTAATGGTACATATTTCATCCTTTATTTACTAGTGATGAACTAACAACAATTAAAATAGATGAAAAAAGATGACATATATGACATACCTTAACATCTATGAGACTGCTATGTTTGATAAACCATTCATAACTTTCAAGTTCAACAACAACAATATAGTAGAGAGAAGAGTTGTGTCAGAGCCTTCGTAAAGGGGCTCGTATGACTTGTCAAATATAGGTAAATCATAAACATCATCAAGTCATCTTGATCATCATGATCAGCTCTACCACTAAATATGGCATGTATCAATATATTCATACCATCATCTTCAACTGTGTTTTCTGGTGCATGATCATCTTCTTCCATAGGATCATTAATTTCACAACTCCATGTTCATCCGCTTGCAAAACCACATTCTCTAGGCTGTGATAATCCATATCATCTACCCTAGGGTGCCCCACCTTTATAATAATGATAGACACAAATAAACCATGATCATGATCAAGTGATTATATATATATATATATAAAATGTTAAAACAATATAAACATTTACAAATTCAATCAGTATAAACACATATAATGAACAACTTACCAATGGATGATAATCATGCCCCCCTTCAACATGACCATGCTGCCTACAATGTTTCTCAGCTGTTGTAATTAAAAGTCATTTCATCTTTAAGCCATTGCAATTATTGCAAGGACAATAACATTTTCCATCACCCCTTCTTTTCAATCTAGCCCACAATCTATCAAGTGTCTCTTCATTTTGTTCTGGACTAATATTATCTGACATGATTTTTCTTTACCAAGCTTGACTATTTAGATCTTCAAAAAATATTAAACTCACACTCCAATAATTTTTATTCATAGATAAGTAACATAATCTAATAATTCTGATATTTTACACCAAAAAAATTTGACATACAACCACCCCTGCTAAAGAGAAGATAGTCTGAAGTTAATGACCCCAAAAAACACTTTACAATGCTAATTCCAAAACTTATTAAATTCTGATTTTACTATGATTTCCAACCGTTAAGACTCCTAAAATCAGAATATTGAACTTGATCGTAAAATTCCTACAACAATGGAGGTAGCGAGCTAGTAAGAGCAAGTGACCCATTCCTAAGGAGCAACAAGTCAGAATCATCATTGCTAATGTCAATACGGATTTATCCTTGTAGTTAAAGATGCAATGTGTCACTTCTTATGATGAGCTTATCCCTAGGGACCTCAACATTGAGAGAGACCTAATAAAAAATAACAAAAGCATTGGTAAGAGCATGATTAGGGTACAAACCATAGGCCTCCATAGAAACATAAACAATAACTATAGCGGATTAGTGAGGTTGCAATACCAGAAAGATTGAGACATTGTAGGTAATAACAAAATATTGCAATCTAAAGATTGTAGCCAATAACAAGCACACTATGTAGCTTAGTGACATTTGTAAATGCAATCTACAGTAAGAAGAATGAAAGTCACTTGAGATGTGATAGTCAAAAATAGGCTAAGCAGTGACAAGATAATAAAGTTCAAACCTTGCATAGTAAAGTGGAGATTTTAACAGTTAGTTTCCTTACCCCCTTACTGACCTTAAGGGTTTTTCAAATGCTTTTGGTAGTGTTAGACAAGGCAAATGCAATTAGGGAATGATTTTCCAAATGAAGTAACAGTGGTAATCATAGGTTCAATGTTTCTTCTTAGCCATTAATATTGTATAATGGAGGTAGTGGATTGCATGTTTGAGCAATGTTTTGAGACTCACCAAAGATGGGAGAATAGTGAATAATACCTTGTAGACTATGAAGTAGTGTCAATAAGGTTGAAGGATCTTAAGAACTACAATACCATGAAACAATGAGTCCCCTGTAGTAAGTAGGCAGTCTATAGGGCATAGTTTGATTTTAAAGAAGGATGCTCATGAAAGGAATCTTCAAGTGATAGTGAGTGAGTTGTTTGAGATAGCAGCTGAGGGTGCAATACCCAGTCTTACAGGAAGTTAGCAAGCAGTAAATGTGCAAGAAAATTGAATCATACACAACAAACAATTCACAATGTTATCTTCCATAATGCCTTGAGTTTGAAGACAAAAATCTCATTGTATCTTCATGATGAAAGTGGTGACCTTAATGGTCAATCACTGGCAACCATGATTTTAAAACATGCTATTGTGCTTAAGGAGGCAACATTTTAAGCAAGGCAGTGAGTGGTGGTTTGGAACAATGGCAGGTATGAAGGACTTGCTTTATATGCATATTATGTAGTCTAGCTTAACGTTCTTAGAAGAGATTGAAGGTGGATTATGGAACTCAAGGGTTACCATGAAAAGGATTAAAGCAAAGACTGATATCTATTTAAAAGCCATTGTCATGAAGATATTAAAGATGTCACATGCAAAAACCTAGTAGCTGGAGTAATGAATATAGTGCCAAAGAGGATAGTGTGTTGGGGTAGATTTAGGAGATCTCCACATTATCTAATTACAGGGAAATACATCATTTATTTATTTTTTTAATTAAAAGAAATCATTCTAAACCCTATATAGGATACATTGATACTTCAAAATCCTCTGAAGGAATTTGAGATTATGCAAATATATGTCAAGTAACATTCATAAGGTTTAGAAAATCTTGATCACTCTCTAGAATAGCCCATTAAACATGGGTTGTGCTTGAATGCACTACATAATTGATATAACACAACCACTCTGCATATCAACTAGAGTTATAGGCTCTTTATTGCAGCAAGAGGTAATCACTCTTTGATCATGCTATAATTACATCCTAACCTGTTAAACTTGAGACAACCTAAATGCACCCAATGATGATTGACACCTACATTATACAACTTGAATTAACTACATTATATGAGTGCCTCCATTTCTATCACAACATAGCCACATTAAACTTGGGTCACACATCAATGCATCATGTATTTGTTATAGCACAGTTGTGCCACATGACCAATAGAGTTATGGATCACATAATTACAGTCACAAGAATCTATTCCTCGATTGTGATCTTATGGTGATTCCACACAACAAAATTTGGACATGAAATTCTCAAAACCCTTAACCTCTAAAAATGAAATTTGATGAGATGTTGCTTTAAAATATGATTTTCAAACCTGGAACTAAAAATCTAACTTCACAACTGAATTATGCAAAAAGATAATGACTACCCTCAACCTGGTGATATCTTCTTGAATTTTTTCTAATTTTTCCCAAGAAAATCGTCCTTAGTTCTCCACAAACTGTCTCAAGTAGAGCAAAACACTGTTGCAATATATCAGGTGTGAACTCACTTTTCTTTATGTCGGCCATAATTTGATTATTTTTAATTTTTCATGTTTGTCGTAAATTTGACAAAAATAATAGCTGACATTTCGACGAACCCCAAGTTCATCAAAATTTCAATGAACATCAGGGATAAAATTTCAAAAAATTGGAAATTACACATCAAATTTTACAAGCACCTAACGAACATCAAATTTTACATATTTCATCAGACAGTTTCATCGTATTTTGCAGTCAAATGTATTAGTGCGAGTTACCTCAAAGAGATGTGGTCTTTATGGACTACAACAATCACAAGATATCCACAAAATGGATTAGATTTCAGAAACATTTACTTATATTTAGATTGATTTAGCCTGCAAAAAACATAAATGAGTGACGCCATCATAATAAATATGCTTGCAAAAAAACATAAATGAGCAACCCCAGACAATAAATAGACTTCAAATGTCATATTTAGTAGCACCCTAAAGTCAAGATTGATAGGTAGAAAATATCAGATTGTATCATCACTTCTTAACAGTGATCTTATCATGCAATCTTATCATGTAATCGAGGAAGGAAAGACATATACCAATCAAACATAAAAGGACAACAATATTTTTTTCCATAATGAAATCACTTCTAGATAAAACTAGTTCTGTAGTTCGCCTCCTTGACCATCTTATGAATGATTGACTGCTTGAAGACTTCATAGGGTGCGAATAGGGAATCAACAAAGAAGATGATACATGTATCAGCGCGTGGTTTTGTTCCACTTCATGTCTAAGGTGAAAAAAATGAATGCAACATATTGAATGTGAATACAGTAAAATGACAGTGGAAACTAGTCATAAGTACATTTATCCAACATATTTAAATGTGAATACAAAATTGAAAATGAATGCTATTAATTCATAAATATGCATTTTCATTTCAAGAAAAGGGAGGAGATCACACCAAAGATATTTTGGTACCTTTCTCTGCAAGAAAGGAAAGATAAAAAGAGTGGAGTTGAGTTAGAGAAACCCATGAATAGAGGAAATGTATCATTTTGGTTATTCTCCTTGGCCTACAAGCATAGGAAATGCATGGAAAAAACAACTATAGTGTGTGCAATGCAAGCTATGAAACATATACAAGTGTGTGCCATGAAGATGAAAATGAGGTATGTGCTTTAGAAGAAGCAACTCTACATCCAACTGTAGCTAGTGTTCACATTTTAAGGGTTGAATGTGAATGGAAAATGTCACTTTGGGGAGTTAGAAGAAGCAACTCTAGGTCCAACTATATCTACCTCTGAATTTCCATGTCAACTGCCCTTGATCTGTCATATCTTTCAAACATATATATAGCCAAAACTCACATCTATGACTTCAACATATAATTGCATGAATGGACCCATCATATTTATTTTCCTCTTGGTGCATGAAACTATGATAATCCATTGGACAAAGCTATGCATATAGATCTAGGTTGGTGCCTACTTGTAGTTTTGGTGAAATATAAATTCAAGTTTTGAGAATTTGTTGTTGCAGAGATAATGAAGAATAGCCCAAATATGCAAATAAATAGCAGATTGCTTTGATCAAGATTTGGAAAGAATGAGGGTATGGTTTATTCAAGAGTCATGTTATTGTCAGCCTACATATCAATCTAAAGCCAAACAACAACAAATAAAAGACACCCTATGCCATTTCATGGTTTACATGGATAATACTTGGTTGCACTGGTAGAGGGAAATAGCATAGTAAGAGCAACCTGCGTGATGGAAGCAACAACATATTGTAAAACCAACATATCAACTCAAGTTAAAATGAAGATAGGCTTAGTTTCAAAGCTCACCACTTAGGAAAAAAATTACAGCATACACACACATTAAAGATACTTAAAACCGCAAACTTTTTGGAAAACCATTTTTATACGTATTAACAATTCATTCTGCTAAGATTCATCTCCCAATGTCTTCTACATTAAAACAAGTTCCATTCAAATACCTCAATAGTTTTCCAAAAAAGTTAGTTAAAGACTTCTCAGTTGCATCCAACCATGATATATCTCAAAATGAAATGATTATGTTAAAATAAAATCCATTTATGACTGTATGAGAATCCTCAATAAAATATTAGCTAAAATATACAGGCCCTCATTCTAGCGTGGTAATGAAGCACCCATAAATCTGTAAACATTCTAAACTCCATAAACAAAGTTAGTTCATGCAAACTTACTAAATGCTCTTATGAAATAATGCATCATGCCTTCATAAACAAGATAACAACACAAACTAATTGAGAGCATAAAATCAAGATACATATCTATCCCATAGTGGATTGGTTCTTCTTTGATGTGGAAAAAAGCCATTTCACAATCTTTGATAAGCTCAATGATAGATACCTTGAAGATGGATTAAAGAGGAAAAAATTAGCTCTCAATTGAAGAGAGTAACTTTGTTTGAAGGTTGTGGATGATTTGTTGAAGAATGAAGCTTCTACTTATAGACTCTCAAGTTGAAAGAGTGTTCAAAAGAGAGCAATGTGGGATAAAGTTTTAGCCAATGAGATGGAGCCACTTGTCACCTTGTGAATGGATGGAGGATGTGCAAGTTTTGGTCAATGTTCCCATAAATGAGATTGGTTGGCCTTTTCAAATTTCAAATTTTTCTTGTTGGAGGGAGAAAAGGAGACTTTAATGCCAAGTGGGGGACATGTAAGAGGAGATTTATTGCCATGTTGGAAGGGACAAGTCAACTTGCTTTCAAATTCAAACTTGAGGAATATTCTCAAAAAGATGCTTTATTGAGGGAAAATGCTGATTTTAATAAATGAATTAAAATGCTTTATTGGTGCAAGCGGGAAAAGCTAGAGGATGTGATTGGTGATTGGATTAGATTAATTAGGATTAGATTAGTTAAGATGGTGTTAGATGCTTTTGACCCATTCTGACTTAAATACTTTGATTTTATTTAAATCAAAAGAGATGGAATATGAATTTGGGATTTAATTAAATAAAGTTTGGTTTATTTAATTAAAAGGGTGATGTGAGTCTTAAATTAACCAAATTTGGTTTATTTAATTTAAATGGATAACCTTAGGAGATTGTATTTAATGAATTTGATTTACCTGATGAGTGGATGAATGTAAATTTGATTTACTTGATTATTGAATGAATATGAGTTAATTGAGTGCATGATGCTAATTTCACGTGTCTACACCTGCCCACCTTGATGTGTTTGTATACTTGGTTTCGCTCCATGCTACACAAAAAAAAACTTCTTTCCATATTTGCATTACTTTCCATTGATAATTTTTGCAAAAATGAATTTGACACTGGAACACACAAATGATGTTGAGTTGACCCAAACTGAGAGAGGTTGGTTTGAAGGGATTTGGTATCCACCTATAGGTCAATACAAAGCATTCCTACATACCACGAGTTCTCATAATGACTTCATCAAAGTTTGATAATTTAAGGCTTTTATGGCTCTTAAGAGACTACCTCAAAAGGAGCACCCCAGAATAATTAGGTGACTTGGGCAACAAAAAGAGACCTTCCCTAGTATTTACTTTCCTACCTCAATGTGTCCACATCAGTCATTTGTCAAAACTACTAATTTTTTCATAATTTTTGTATTTTATAATATTCATGCTTAATTTTAACCATTATTGAGTTAATGGTAGATTCAAGTTTATGTTTCTTAACAATTTTTAACAAATGTAGGTCATTTTGTGGATAACACTATTGCATCAAGAAGTGATTCAAAAAATAAGTTATAACATTTTTCTTCAACATTGAGGACACATTCAATATAATTCATAAGGAGGTATCTTATTCATATACTATAATCTCTTAATTTATATTTTGCATTTGATTTCAAAGAATGACCAGTTGACTTTGTTCTTCATGTTGTTTATAATCTATACTTTTCTAATATTTATATGTATACATTGCTCAACACGAGCTTTGAATAGGATGTGAGGTTCAATGGTAATGTATCCAACATTGGAGTTCATGTTGCTTTCATTATTCACTATTTCTATTTTTTAACAGTTTTGTAATATTCCAGTGAAGGTGTTTGTGAGAATAGCATTGATTTGAGATGTGTGTTACAGAGTGTGGATATCAAGGGAAAATATTATTTATGAATCTACGATATCTTGATAGCAATATGTATCGATGTATTTGTACATGGGGACATTGATAAAATTATATGGAATTATTAGTTGTATTGATGATTATGATGGTTAAAAAATGATGAAAGATGTATGTGTACATGAGGGCATCAAAGCAATGATATGCAAGCATTATTGGTTATATTGATGGTAAAATATATTTTGTGTTATTCTAATTATGAATGGCATGTGTATGTTAAAAAATATCACATGTATGTGTATAATCAGCATATCAAGTGTGTTGAACTATGAAATTAATGATGATTATTATGAAAAGATGCATGGACTAACAAATATTATGCATATAAACCTACTTATATATGTTCATGAATGTCACGTGTATAAATTTTCACATCAAACTCACTCACACATTCCTTCATTGGTTCATGTTGGCACCTACTTAATACTCATGACATGGTAAATATTTTGGACTTGTATTTTAGATTTCAACTCTCTCTCATTAGTCCTTAGGATAACAACAATCTTTTATTCCTTGTCATGATCTTTTAAATTATTTTTCATATCTTTTACTTTAAGCTTTGGAGAAATTTCTCCCTCATCAACCCTTAGGACAACAATGTCCATTTATTGGATAGATTTTTCAATGGCTTGAATACTTTTATGTAGCACCGTAACAAATTTTTAATCAACTTTGGCATTGTCTTTTTTATTACAAAATGCAGATGTTTCTTTTAACAAGTTCCTTGAGTATAGTGGAGGAACTAGTAGTAGTTTTCCTTCTATTCTAGTTCATGAGGTTCCTACATAACTAGTAGTTTTTGCAAATACCATAACCATCATCATAGGGATTATATTTTTGGTTTCATTGTTGAAAGTTTAGATTGATTAGATAAGGGAACCATGTGCATTCTCCTTTGGGATTCATTTTTATAATTCCTCATTATTTCCAAGCTATTTAAATAATATTGGGATAGATACTTAGCTATAATATCCCCTTGTATCCTTCCAAACATTAAATTGACCTTATTTCTTACTATCAAAGCTCCTAGAATCATTGGTCTCATATTTCTAGGCCTATTTTTAATGAATTTTTACTTCCCATGGTTTTATAAATATCTCTCGTATTATCTTATTTTGAAGCAAGCTTTCTTGTTACTTTGTTTCATTGCTTAATTTTTTTCTGACTTTATTTAACAACTCAATTTTAAAAAAAACTTATCTTGTAATTTATCTCATTGATTCCATCAACTCATGGCATAGTTTGTACATCACATAGCTTGCATACGAGGCATATTATAAATTTTGTAGTTTTATAAATTGTTGCCTTGCAAACTCTATTTTTCACTTTTCTATTTGTGAAGATTATTTTCTTGTCTTATTAAAAGAATGGTAATTAGTGAACTTGTATTAGTGAAAGCCTTAAAAGGAATGTCATTTAGGAAATATTTGTATTCCTAGTTGCATTCATCTTATCAAGAGAAAATAAAGGAATATTACATTCTTGTACACAATTTACTTTCATAGTTTAGATTTTCTCTTCATAATTGGAACCATAATTTTTGGCATCAAAATAATTAAAAAATAAAAAAATAATAAAAGATATCAAATATATCAAAACATAAAATAATATTATTGTGCATCCCTTGCACTTTGATATGTCTTGGGTATAGACCCAAGAAAATCCATGAATTGTTAGAAGAGGGCATTATCATTCGTACTAATCCTATCATATTTTTTTCACAACTTGGTGTGCTTAGAGAATATTTGTTCCCTCATCAAATTTAAGAGTTTGTTCCCAACCTAGGCAAAGGTATAGGCACCCCAACATATGTCATTTTTTTGATACACTAATTTCAAAAAGAAATTTCAAATTAAAAAAATATCCATCAATTCTAAAGGAGAAATCTAACTTTATTTAAAGGATAGATACCAAAATGATTTTATATAGATTAAGGATGTCAACGGATCAAGGAATCAATTGGTAAATGGTGTTGCAACTATAGAGACTAATGATAAAGGGATCAAATTTGATGATGTTTCCCAAGGAAACCAAATTTAATAGTACTATAACATGAGTGAAAATGATATGTAATTCATAAACTATAAAAGTGTAAGATTGCAAGAAATCAATAGATAGAACATGTTATCCATTGTAGCTCAACCATTATAAAGTGACTATACATTTAAATTTTAAGTTTCAAAATAGGAAACCATGCAAACAACAAACAAAATATGTCGAATATCAATTTATATACATATAAAAGTGTAAAGTAATTGTGTGTGAAAATATACAACTTTGGATTACATGCCAAATTAAAACAATATTTACAAAATGTGGCATGTGTCATCTCATGGTCTATATATACAATGCATATCTCAAATGGCTATTCCATACCAAGAAAAAACTAATCTTGTGATAGATCACCAAAACATAGCCTCTTAACACCACCTAATGGATGAGAAGATGCCTACACAAAAAAAATTTGAACCACAAATTAGATTAATTAGCTCTCAATGCTAAATAACTTAGACTACTAAATAGAAACTTATCTACTATTTTTAATAACTTTGAAAGTAACATCTAATCACTATACTAAACCATAAATTAAAGTCAAATTCAATTCTTTATTGCCTCAAGGATTTTCTATTTGGCTGACATGCATTCAAAAAAACATAGTAGGAGTCCTAACATATTGTATTCATCCTTGATCTACAAACGTGGATGGATGATCCCACAATACTGTGTCTCACTTTTTTCCAACGATGGTAATTTACATAAAAAAATTTAATTGAATCTTCATCTATAGTAGCTAAATTGTTAAGAATGTGAAGATGATGCGAACTAGTGATTTGTGGCAGTTTTTGTGTAGATTATAAATATATATATATATATATATTATTTTCTAAAATAAATCACGAATCTTTCAAAATCTCCTTTAATAACAATTTCTAAACAAAAAACAACATTTTTAGAAAGTAACATTTGTGTCACCCAACATAAGTTTTTTTCTATATAAAGGATAAAATTTTATTTTTTGAAATATAGATTCTCAACATCAATATGGAGGGAAAGGATTTTTTTTATAATTTTTGGTTACATTTTTTTTAGTTAGTTTCTAAAGTCACTATAACTATAATTTGAACATACATGTGTGTTGTCCAACATAATTTTTGTATATGTCAAAATAAAAATATTTTTGGTGAAACAATAACAAAAATATTAAGGGAAATGACATTTTTAAAATTTTTTTAACACTGTCTTGCTATTTTTCAACATCTACATAATGAAGAGCTTGATGCTCGAAAAAAACCTATGTTTAGTAAAAATTAGAAATTAAATACATGAAAAAATAAAAACATATCAAAACTATAGTTTTTGGAAAGCTCATTTTGAGGGCTACAATCTTGCAAAATTTCTTGTCAAGTTAAGCTCATTTGAAGGTCCAACCCATGGTTTCAAACTCAATTTTTAGTGAAATTGTAATAACCCTCGTGGTTGTTAGTTGGACTCAGTAGTGTTATGTTTTGTTTTGCTACTCAGATACTATGATGAGACTGTTATTGTTTGATTTGGTTAGTTAGATGTTAGATGATGTTGTTATTTCATTATGGACATGATTATTCATATGACATTATGGTTGGTTATATTAGTTGATTTTTAGAATTATGATATGATGCAGTGATTTAATTTAATATGTTATGAGATGATTGTTAGTTAGAAATGTTAATTTAATGGTTATATTATAATTGTTAGAATAGGTGTGATGAAGGACAATATAGCATCACTCATTCGCGAGTGCCCTGTTATGTTGCGATTCCTTCTCACAATGCAGCGTTTTGATTTAATGCTTCGATGTTTATATATATATTTATATGTATGTACATGTGCACAACTTCACTTGTATGCAGGATTTGCAGGTACAAGTCTCAATTCCACTTGCTTCGGCAGGACAGGGCGAGCACCAATAGCCCAACGGTTAAATGTTGAAATAGAGGTGACGATGAAGTCATCCCGTCCCATGATGTCAGATCGTCTCGTTTGTTTGGTATTGTTTATTTTGTGTAATTTTTGTCATTTGTGTTTTGTGTTATGTGTTTGTCGTATTTTATTTAAGATGGCATTTTATAAGTTATGATTTATTTTAATGTTAGATTAAATTGTATTTAAATATTTGAATGATTTAATTATTTTTGAAAGTCATCTTTTTCAATTAATTGACAATTAAATATTAAATGTGTTTTAATTATTTTAATCAATTATCTGGTGGAGGATAACTATTAGAATAATTTATTTAAATTAAATAAGTAATGTGATGTGCAAGTAAAGTTGCAAAAATAGAAATTAAAACAATAAAAAAACAAATAAAAGAATGAAAAGTTGTGCAAACAAATAGGAATACAGATCTAATTAAAAAGCTTGCTTTTAAAAGAATGATTTTCTTTTAATTTTGATTTTTAGAGTTTTTGAAGGGAGGCACATTATTTATTTTTATTAATTAAGAATTTTTGTGAGTTTTTAGACACACAGGTTATTAGTGACAGAAGTTGCAGAAGATATTAGTGGGTATTCTAAAATTTTAGAGAGGATATTGGATTCTTTTATTTTATTTTGAGGAGAGTTCTTGAAAGGGATTGGAAATCTATTACTGGGTTGCGTTGGAGAGTTTTCTGAATAAAGAATTGGATTCGAGTTCGAGGGAAAAATTATGTAGAGGATTTGGAAGCATGAACAAGGAGCTCTTCGAAGTCATCAGAATAAAATGGGCTTCAGCAGATTCTCACAAGAAGCGCAGGACTCCAGGTTTCCGTCTCTATCTTTGATTCTCTGAATCTGCAAAACAAACAAAAACTATGATTTGAATGAATTTGTGTTGCAAATAAACAAAAAGAATCTGTCTGTGACTTATATTTAAAGGATTTCTTTGAGATTAGAAAATAAATAAACAAATAGGCCTTCTTAAAAAGAAAACCCATGTGGAAATTAGAAATACTGTTGTAAACAAACTGAAAGGAAACTCTTCAATTTCTATTTGGATATATTCAACCTCTCTATTATTTATGTGGAAAATAACGATCTTTGTTGTTTTACTGAAATTGAAATATTATTTTCAAAATCAATAATATATATTTAAAGTTTTGGGTGATTCTGTTTAGTATACAGGAAATTATGTTCCCTATGTTTAAATCACTATTTTTCTATTTTTATTTGTTTATATATATATTTATATATATATATATATATATTAAATACATATATATATTTATATACATAATTCGTATATATATAATATATATATATATAATATATATATATAATATATATATATATAGTTGATATATTAATTCAAATTGTTATGTTTGGCGTTCAAAAAGAATCTCTGTACATTGTAATTTTTCGAATTCTGTGATTCGTACTGGGCGAGTGAATTCTTCCGTGCTTCAAATATATATATATATATACATAAAATTAAATTTTTAAATGAAGTTTGGAAATCAATTTTTTTTATTTTAAATATAAACTTTATGGGGGTTTGGGGAGGGCACGATAGCCATACCCACCCCGCGCCCCTCTGTGGTGGACTGCCACAGTAGTCCTACAGACTGATGTGCGCAGCAGTCCGCAGGGCTGCTGCGTACAACAGCCCGTGGGGACTGCCGCACAGTCCCCACTTGGCCTATGTAAGTTTAATTTATTTCATTTTTTTTAATATGAAATTATATATATATATTATTATTATTAATATTCATTTAGTTTATTTTTGTGTTATTTCTTTTTATATATATAATTAATTTTTTAAAAAATATATATATATATATAGATATAGAAATAATGAAATGTGATTTCCTTTATAAATAAAATATTATTGATTTTAGTATAATAGAATTTAATGTATTATTTAGATGTTTATCTGATGTGCTTTGTTATGAATTAAATATTTGGTTGTAGGATTATATTCTTGTGGTGTTCTTTATATTGATTCTTTATCTACATTCGAGTGAATCGTTTTCTTTTAACTGTGAAAACCTGTGGTTTTGTTATTGTTTCCTCTTTATATGGTTGTAAACTTCACTTGTGATGTGGGAACTCTCTTGTCTTGTAATCCTAGTCCAGAGGCATGTTTAGTTTTGAAGTTGTCTTTATCTTATTCATACCTTTGGTTTTGAAGCTTAATGATTTATGCTTGGAAGGGTTGAACGTTTCCTTATGGTAGCTTGTTAGGGGTTGTTGCGAGAGGAATATTACCTTGCATGTATGGAATTGAGTATTATGTTTTATATGATCTTGTTCAACCCTTGTCGATTGAGATATGTTAAGGGTCATAGGGAGAGTGGCTCTTCGTGGGCGCCGGCGCCTCGGAATGAGGAAGGGCTCAGGATAACCCACGAAAGAGTAGTTAAACAAGTGATAACCTAAACAATAGAATCTAGGGGGTTGGGTAGTAATACACACAAGATAATTAAAACTGGTTTCCTCGTCTATGCATTAGGGCTACCGTAGACTAGTGATAGTTTGAGAAGGCCGTGGTCAGCATAGTCATAGTCTCGTTTTCATGAGAGATTATCGGCTCCGCATTAGCTACCCTATGGTGTCAGTGCCTCAGTTAGGAGGAAGGGCCAGGAAATCCATAGATGGGTGTCGGCGCCTCAGTTGGAGGAAGAGCCAGGAGAATCCCATGAGAGCTATGCGATGACACTCTCCACTTGACACCCTTGTTCTTGTTTCTTGACGCCTCTGGATATTGTATCTTTATGATGTTTTTTAATTCTTATGAATTTGTCTCGTGACTGTTATTGGTGGTACTTCATGTTATTGTGATGAATTCCATAGTTCTAACTTGTTATGTGATTTGTGAACGTTGTTGGGTGTTCATCGTATGCTTTGAGTTGTACTTGTTTTGTATCATGTTGTTGTTGAGTTGGTTTGACATTCATGGTCGGGTTCACTTCCTCGTCACCTCTGAGCACGGGGGGTGAGTTACTTGTAATTCACATGGTTGGGTGGAACATGCTCCGCACCCGTTGGGTTCCCCATTAGCATCCTATCTTCTCAGCATTTCTGCGGTGGAGTTGTACCAGTATACACTTGTATTTCATATTTCATTATTCTTGTATCAATTCCCATGTTGGGAAACTCAATGTAATTCAATTATCCAGAGATTGTAATGTAACATTAAAACAATGATGTAATAGTTAGGATCATTTGTATCTTTGTTAAGAAAATTACTATGGATGTATTATGTGATGTTTATTATACTCGCATCATGGTTATTGGATGTATCATTGTTTATGGTTATTATAAAATAAATGGTTATGTTGTATTCTTTATCTTTATTTATGCTTAGTGTTGCGAAGTAACCTCGCATGCCCCAGAGAACTAATTGTGTCAATGCTATGTAATACACTATGTGGTTATGGTTTAATGTTATTGCATGTTTAATTTAATTGTTTTAAAAATAAATAAAAATTGTAAATGTGTGTGTTCTCTGGGGTTTGCACGACGGGCATTACAAAAATTCTGATGCAGATGCTAAAGTTTCCTAGCTAAGGACCTTTGGTCAAAGGTACCCTCGATCAAAGATTTTACCTTCATTCGAAGGTACCTTTGACATAAGGATCTTATGATGAACACAAAATATTATTTAATTGACTTCACTTGAAGGTACCATAGTAAAATAATATTTATTTTAATTAAGCAAATCAAATAGAACATCCCTATGAAATACTTAATCATGTTAAAATATGCAAACAAAATAAGTAGAATAAAAACAATTAAATGAAAGAACATAAAAACAAGATCAAACCCTATCCCATAGTGGATTGATGCTACTTTGATGTGGAAAGTAGCCCTTTCCCAATCCTTGTTAAGCTCTTGGATGATGGATGAAATTATTTGAAGATGCTATGTGATATGATAAACAAGATGCAAATGCTTAAGATTGTGTATCAAGTTGTGTCCCTAAAATCAATAGAAGAATCCCCTATTTATAGAATAGAAGGATAGAATAATGAAATATAGGAGGAATGTGGGATAAAGGAAAATTGAATCACATTGTGGCACTTCTCAACATTCCAATGGAGGGAGGTTGTGTACATTTTGGTCATTGTGCATGATAAATGCTATTAGGTGGATTTTGAAATTTGAAAGTTGGCTTGTTAGAGGGAGAAGAAAGAGTCTTAAATGACAAGTGGGAGACATGTAAGAGGAGTTAATGCCATGTTGGAGGACAAGTCCTTTTAGAGGGACTTTTTGAAATTTGAAGCATATTCCCTAAAGATGCCATTTTGAATGGTTAGAAGAAATGATAAATCAAATAAATTGATTTATTATGCAAGTTGTAAAATATAGAGAACTGAGGATTAGTGTTAGAAGTTAATCAAGTTTAATTAACTTTAGATAGAGATTTTTTGACATGACATTTGATTTAGATTTTTAGATTTATTTAAATCAAATGGGAGTAAATAATTGATCTGTATAGGATCTAGACTAGATTGCAGTATTTAAATGCTTAACTTTTACAATGCTTTTACAATGATTATTTCAAGTTAATTAAATCAAAATTAACTTAAGGAAATAACAAAATGAAAGTAATAACAAGGTGATTATAACAGAAATGAAGGAAATGAGAGACAGAAAGAGAGAGAAGAAGAGAAGTGCAAACAACGCTTGATAACGGAGTTCGTCACGAAAGTGACTACGTCTCCGGGTCCACTCCAATAGAGAGACTGATCCGATTAACTCCAAAATCGATTACAATTGATGCACCAAGACCATCAATTCGGCAGCATAACAGGGCTCCAACATTCAACAATGGCTTGAAAAATCTTCAACAAGACCCCTCTCTTACGTGTTGCCTCAGCGTCAAGACTTCATCACCTGAAAAAAAAACTTCCATTACAACTCTCTCCTCAAGCCCCCTTTAAATACATTAAATTTTCTCAATTTGGCTCTCAACCAATTGATTTGAAAATATTCCCCAAATCCACCTTATCTCTCCAAAATACATAAAAATCTTTAACAATCTCCCTTTTACAAATTAAAATCTTCAAGAATATCCCCTTTTACATAATAAATCTTTGATAAATCCCAAAAAAATAAATCTAAACCCTTTTAATTATCCATTTCTGGGCTGATATTGTTTTGATGGTTTTTATCTAATCCTTTAAAAGGATTATTTGTTATAGTTTTAATTTCAAATTAGGAGTTTGTTTAAATTTTGAGATATTCGGTTTTCATGCATTCAACAAAACCGACCGAATGCAATCCCATATTCCACACCCGCCTCGTGGCTTGTTGGTTTCCCACATTTTTGGGAACTCGGCGGTTCCAGGTTCCACTCCCGGCCGTCGGTGTTTTACCAAAAAAATTCTAACAATATAACAAAAATAACCACTACTCTATTAATAGCAGTGCGCGCTGTGTGGTCTATTGGTAGACCGGCCGAATAGGGAAGATGTGGTCATGGGTTCGAGCCTTCCGCGGGCAATTCTAACAATTTTGCAACCAAATACAAACCAACGCCGACCAAAGGAAGAAGACGGGGGACACGTGGCTCGCTGAGGATTCGCCACGTGGCGAAACTTGACTCGCTGACGCCGCTGAGTGTATGATGATGTGTAAGCAGACTACGAGCCGACTGGAATCCGACGTGTCTACCACTGCGCGCCGACATGTAGCTGACGTGTCTGCCACGTGTCCGAGAACAATTCGCCGATGCCGCTGACGTGTGTGTTGACTAGGGTCTGATTGGATTCCACGTGTCACAGGACTATTCGCTGATAATGCTGACTCACAGCCGACATGGACGCTGACGTGTTATGCTGACTGTGCAAACTGATTGGGCGCTGACAGTGCTGATGACGTGGCATACGGATGCCACGTGTCATCCTCCCATTGGGTCCATACTATGATGATAGAGATGCCACGTGTCAGATCTCGGTTGGTCTATTTCGGATTTGTACGGACTGCTGACGTCATCTTGTACGGATGATGACGTCATCACTGTATCTTCAACTCCACCAAGTCAACCTGAAACTTTGACCAGCTGTATCTTGAGCCTCCGATGTCGGATTTCGACGAAACGAGTTGCATTGGAAAGCTTGCGACGAGATCTTCCCGATGATGCTGACTTCGACAACTTTTGACGACGTCATTTTTTCCGCTTCCTGGACGCCCCTGGTCCTAGTTTGACCGAAGGTTTGACCGGCCATAACTCGTTCAAACGGACTCCTTTTCGCTCCGTTCGAGTTGTGTTGAAACTAGGACACTGAGATCTTTCTGATGGTGCAGATTCTGGAGAGAAACGAGACACTTCAATTTCCACTGAAACATGTCCACCGGATCAGGCCTCCCCATTGAAGACCTTTTGGACCTCCAAAAGTGGCATTTACTCTGACAATATGTGAGGACTTGGCCTCCCCACTTGTCCTGTATCCTCTGTACATCTGAAAACCTGGCTCACAAGCACAATAAAGACTGCAACAATGTTGTTGAACATAAACATAATGTTATCACTTCCATAAACATCTACATCAATTGCCATAGCTGCTAACCAACAAAAATTGACTAGTATCAAGCTGAACATCAATGCAGAAATGAAAGAGAATAAGTCAACATGATATCAATCCTTTACAATAGGAACATTTTTACCCAAGGATTCATCAATGCTTTCAAGCATCCTTTTCTCATGCTGTACTGCAAGTGCATCCTGCAACATCTGACCCTGGTTAGCTACTCCAAGTTCAAGTGTAGAACCACCTGTACTGACAGACATAAGAGTTAAATCTTTACTTGCATTAATTACCCTCTTTAACTGCCCTGTGTTTGCAAAAGAACGATCAGTCTTTACCCTGTGAGAATGTACAATGTACTGAATGCCATCCTTAAACAAGTGATAATGATTTTGTTGCCTGTAGAAGATTGCTTTTCTGTCATAAAGATAAGGGCTACCAAGCACTATCCCACAGATATCCAGTGGAACTACATCAAACAGTACTTCATCCACAAATTTACTAGTGATTGTGAACCTTTAGGTGCATTGTTTCATTACTTGCAACTTATCATTTTCACAAATCCAACCTAGTGGATAAGGTTTCTTATGTGGTGTAGTTCTTAATCCCAAGTTCTTTACAACACTTTCTAAATTAAATTCACTTGAGATCCACTATCTATGAGTGCATCAATTTTACTGTTCTTAGCCATAACCCTTAAATGAAAAAGCTCATTCCTCTTAACATCTTCAGAGAAATCATTAACTGTAGAAGAAGAAGCACAACTTGCAACAGAAACACCAGAAATAGAGGCTTTACCTTTTAGACCCATCGCTGTTATCTTAGTCTCATCATCTGAATCTGAGCCAAGATCCATAACAACATTCATGGATTTATCCTTACCTTTCTGTTTCTGATTACGTCTTTGAGCCCACTTAGGCCTCAGTTCTGGATGTAACTTCCAGCAGTGATTTTCATCATGACCTTCTTTGTCACAATGAGTGCAAGAAAGTTTCTCATCCTTCTTGACTGTAGCTGCCTTCTTTCCTTTCCCTGTCTCTGCATTCTTAGAAGATTTCTTTACATAATTATCAATAAAAGATCCTTTACCCCTTGACTCTAAGTGTGTAGCTTGAACAGACACTTCATCCAAGTTACAAGGGTTCAAAACTAGGATAGAATGCCTAAGGTAGGAATGCAAACCTCCTATGTACTTCAACAACGTGTCTTGGGTGTACAAAGGAACATTCAAAGCAATAGCCCTTTTCCTAAATTCATGGGTGTATTCTTGGACAGTTTGACCCTTCCCTTGCCTAAACATTTGCCAATCCATCATTAACTGTTGCATATGTCCTAAGGGATAAAACTGCTTCTTAAGTGCATTAACAAACTCTGCCCAAGTTAAACTGACTCTACCATGTTGTGAAACTTCTGCCTTAGACTCTACTCTCCCACCAAGTTAAGGCTGTACCTCCTAAACGAAGAGTAGCTAATTGGATCCTATCAACATCATCTATTAGGTTTTGGACTCTACAGTAGACCTCTATTTGTTGAATCCAATCATCCAATTTTTCAGCATTAAGTTCTCCACAATATTTAGGTAAATCAAATTTTACATCAAGTTTAATTTTTGGCTTATACCCACTCTTGAAAGGATTAGAAGAAATAGAATGAGGAGAAGATGGAGAAGAAGAAGAAGGAGAAGAGGGAGGAGAAGAAGAAAAGGGATGATCTTGTTTCTTGCCACCATCTCCATGTTGTTCCTCTTTCTTGTCTTTGCAATCTTCTTGCTTCGACGAACCTTCTTCACGTGCCTTCCGTTCTTGTCTCTCCTAAAAAAGAATGTCCACCTTTGCCTTCATCTCAAGGAATGCTCTTCGAAACTCCTGCTCACTGATTTCTTCAGGAACCTCCATTCCAGAAACTGACATCTTCGAAAATGTTCTACGCTTCCCGATCTCAGGATCAAAGTCTTCGAGCTTTCCTTCACCTTTCTGAATCCTGGATCTTGTTAGCATTCAAAAACAAATAACGCAATAAAATTCACCCTAAAGCTCTGATACCAACTTGATCTGTATAGGATCTAGACTAGATTGCAGTATTTAAATGCTTAACTTTTACAATGCTTTTACAATGATTATTTCAAGTTAATTAAATTGAAATTAACTTAAGGAAATAACAAAATGAAAGTAATAACAAGGTGATTATAACAGAAATGAAGGAAATGAGAGACAGAAAGAGAGAGAAGAAGAGAAGTGCAAACAACGCTTGATAACGGAGTTCGTCACGAAAGTGACTACGTCTCCGGGTCCACTCCAATAGAGAGACCGATCCAATTAACTCCAAAATCGATTACAATTGATGCACCAAGACCATCAATTCGGCAGCATAACAGGGCTCCGACATTCAACAATGGCTTGAAAAATCTTCAACAAGACCCCTCTCTTACGTGTTGCCTCAGCGTCAAGACTTCATCACCTGAAAAAAAAACTTCCATTACAACTCTCTCCTCAAGCCCCCTTTAAATACATTAAATTTTCTCAATTTGGCTCTCAACCAATTGATTTGAAAATATTCCCCAAATCCACCTTATCTCTCCAAAATACATAAAAATCTTTAACAATCTCCCTTTTACAAATTAAAATCTTCAAGAATATCCCCTTTTACATAATAAATCTTTGATAAATCCCAAAAAAATAAATCTAAACCCTTTTAATTATCCATTTCCGGGCTGATATTGTTTTGATGGTTTTTATCTAATCCTTTAAAAGGATTATTTGTTATAGTTTTAATTTCAAATTAGGAGTTTGTTTAAATTTTGAGATATTCAGTTTTCATGCATTCAACAAAACCGACCGAATGCAATCCCATATTCCACACCCGCCTCGTGGCTTGTTGGTTTCCCACATTTTTGGGAACCCGGCGGTTCCGGGTTCCACTCCCGGCCGTCGGTGTTTTACCAAAAAAATTCTAACAATATAACAACAAAAACAACCACTACTCTATTAATAGAAGTGCGCATTGTGTGGTCTATTGGTAGACCGGCCGAATAGGGAAGATGTGGTCATGGGTTCGAGCCTTCCGCGGGCAATTCTAACAATTTTGCAACCAAATACAAACCAACGCCGACCAAAGGAAGAAGACGGGGGACACGTGGCTCGCTGAGGATTCGCCACGTGGCAAAACTTGACTCGCTGACGCCGCTGAGTGTATGATGATGTGTAAGCAGACTACGAGCCGACTGGAATCCGACGTGTCTGCCACTGGGCGCTGACATGTAGCTGACGTGTCTGCCACGTGTCCGAGAACAATTCGCCGATGCCGCTGACGTGTGTGTTGACTAGGGTCTGATTGGATTCCACGTGTCACAGGACTATTCGCTGATAATGCTGACTCACAGCTGACATGGACGCTGACGTGTTATGCTGACTGTGCAAACTGATTGGGCGCTGACAGTGCTGATGACGTGGCGTACGGATGCCACGTGTCATCCTCCCATTGGGTCCGTACTATGATGATAGAGATGCCACGTGTCAGATCTCGGGTGGTCTATTTTGGATTTGTACGGACTGCTGACGTCATCTTGTACGGATGATGACGTCATCACTGTATCTTCAACTCCACCAAGTCAACCTGAAACTTTGACCAGCTGTATCTTGAGCCTCCGATGTCGGATTTCGATGAAACGAGTTGCGTTGGAAAGCTTGCGACGAGCTCTTCCCGATGATGCTGACTTCGACAACTTTTGACGACGTCATTTTTTCCGCTTCCTGGACGCCCCTGGTCCTAGTTTGACCGAAGGTTTGACCGGCCATAACTCGTTCAAACGGACTCCTTTTCGCTCCGTTCGAGTTGCGTTGAAACCAGGACACTGAGATCTTTCTGATGGTGCAGATTCTGGAGAGAAACGAGACACTTCAATTTCCACTGAAAAATGTCCACCGGATCAATAATGGACATTAGTAATTTAATTAAATACATTTGATTTAATTAAATGAAAAAAATTTAGGAGATAATTAAATAAAATGATTTATTTAATCGAGGAGGAATTGTTATGGATTAATTAAATAACAATTATTCAATTAATTGTTTAGTAAATGATGGAGGAAATGGAGTTAGTGAATTAGGATCAAATGCATGTATTTTTTATGTGTCTACATTTTTCCCCTCTTTGAAGCAATGTACCGACTACGTTGGTTCAAAGAATAATCTTGCCATGGTCAAATTTTAAAAAAAATTAGTTTTTTTTCAGATGCCTTGGAATGGAAAGAAGTATATTGGTACACCTACATGGATCTAACTAATTCTCCTACAAATAAAACTTGTGACCAGAAATCCAATTAATCTAATAGTTCACATGTAAAACTTTTACTTTGTTGAAAAAGTAGGAATGCTGACCTCCTTAGTGGTAGTTTAGATGACACAACACACTCAAAAAAGATAACTAGAAATTTGGTGAAAGATTCATGTACAATTTACCTAGGATTTAAAAGCATTTTGGTTTGATCTCTAATGGATATCCATGTAGTCATAACTTGGGCTTCCATTTTTGTTGTCTTCTTTCTCTCCTTTCAAGCTCAAGTTTTTGTATAAATAATCTAGAGAAATAAGACTTGTTTCTTAGTTTTGTTCATCTCAAGTAACAATAAATTTTTAAAATAAAGAAAGCATTAGGTAGTTTCTAAAATTTTTTTGAATCACTTTCCAATTTCTATGTCCATATGTTATGCTTTTCCTATTTTTACTTCTCAAATTTCCTAATTTTATTTCTAGATTGTGTCTTTAGTCGAGAAACTCTTTTAAGTTAGTTATTTTAGGTTAGGTTCTAGTCTAACAAATGCTTAGTTAGGTTATTTTTAGGCTCTAGATTGCATCTTTAGGAAATTAGGTTATTAAATTAGTTAATGATATATGAATTGTGTTGGTGTTTTAAATAAACCAAGCTAATCTCACAAATAACCTATGGAATTTCCATCTTCCAATGGTTAGCTATTTGAAGGGATTTCCCAATGAATGAGTGAAAGTTGAAATAACTTTCCTCTTGCACTTTGGGCTTTGCAAGACCCAAGAGGGTGATCCCAAATTGTTGGTGTAAATAAAGTCTTGTACCTAGTTAATTCATTACTAGGGAACTTATTTACACATGTTCAGTTTACTTAGGTCATAAGAAGGAATCTTTCTAGAAGATGTTAGTTGTCATTAGTTGTTATCTTATCCTTTGACAAATACTACATGTGAACCTAGGTAAGTGTGATTAGTTGTCTCATGTCATATGATTAAGACACTTGTCATAATCCTATGATACATTGCATCTAACCTTGGCTATATAACCAAGGGGTCTCTCATTGTAACATCAATCAATCATATCATTGACATTGAATACAGTTTATTCTTGTCATATCATATTCATCTCTCTCTTTTGTGCTTTCCAATTGGTCTCAAGATCTTGGCATCCATAGCCAATTCTAACATGGTATTAGAGCATGTTTGATTCTAACAAGCTCTTTGTACTCTTTTAGGTCCAAGATCAGGGAGATGGCTTCTAGATTCAGGAGCATCACATCATATGGCATCTTCACATACTATCTTCTCTTCATTTCAGCCTTGTACTATGTCTCAAATATTGATGGGAAACAATACATAGATGAATGCAATTGGGAAAGGATCTATTAGTTTTGGGGAAAACACTTTCTAGGATGTCTTATTTGTTCCTCATTTGATGAACAATCTTCTTTCCATATATCAGATTACACATGGTGGAGATGGGAGAACTGTGGAGTTCACACCTTATTCTATCATCATTTGAGACTTAGAGACTAGAGAGATCATTGCTACTGGGGTGGTTGATCATTTATCTCAATTGTATACCTTCGTACAATTTTCTTCTGATGATGACAATGTTCCTTTGGCTATTGATCACATGAAGCATGACTCAGAGGAGACAATTGGCTTCTTGAACTTGGGAGTTCTCACATCAAATCCAGTACTTGAGCCATGCATTCTATCTCCTCCACCTATTGTTGTAGTTGATGATGCTTGTAATTCCATAGTTTGGGTTCCTTGTGATTCAATGCAGCAAGATATAAATAGTGTTCCAAGTATGGCTACTTTGGATGACCTCTTGACAGGTATTTATGACTTGTTTGTGGTGTCTCATCTTGTAGATTTGGAGGATACCATTGATGAAATTCATCTTCTCTTTGATGGATAAGAACCTTCTTCAGTTGTTGTGAGGGAGCACCTTGACCCTCCTGTTCATTCTCTACATGATCATTCTTCACAAATTGGTGTGAGTGTGGATTCTTTTGGACAACATTTGGATGAGGATTATTTCACTTCAAAGGGGATATACTTGTCTTTAGATAGTGCTCTACATTCTTCTCTACAAGATGTTGGATTGTCCTCTTCAGCAGTGTGGCCTAGAATGCCTATTTGGATTGTGTCATCTTTCGACATCAACATGGAGACACTTGGAGCATTCTTCAGAGACATCATACATCATCCATATTCTTGATATCCTACATACATCCATGGCTTTATTTCTTCATAGGGGAAGGAATGTTGGTTCACAAGATTGGATCATCTTCAGCATTCAATGTCGAGCTTCTACCATTCTTGCAGGAGAATCAACATTAAGGGGGGGCTACCTTGTCTCTCTTCTACTTCTCTCTTATGGGGGATATTTTTCCTCAAATGTAGTTTTTTCCTTCTCATTCATCATTGAGAGAATTTCAATTTTGTATTACATCTCTCTTTTGGGGAGGAGTTTTGTCCCACTAGGTTTTCTCCTTTTTTCCACTTGTGAGAGATTGCATTCATTTCTTTTGCATTGTAAATGGGTACCTAACATGGCCTAGTATCCGGGACCCATTCTTGCATCTTTGTGTCATTTTCATGATAATATACTACTCCCTAAGTTTCACTTAAGGGGGGTTGTTGGTGTAAATAAAGTCTTGTACCTAGTTAATTCATTACTAGGAGACTTATTTACACATGTTAAGTTTACTTAGGTCATAGAAAGGAATCTTTCTAGATGTTGTCATTAGTTGTTATGTTATCCTTTGCCAACTACTACATGTGAACCTAGGTAAGTTTGATTAGTTGTCTCATGTCATACATGATTAAGACACTTGTCATAATCCTATGACATATTGCATCTCACCTTAGCTATATAACCAAGGGGTCTCTCATTGTAACATCAATCAATCATATCATTGAAATTGAATACAGTTTATTCTTGTCATATCATATTCATCTCTCTCTTTTGTGATTTCCAATTGGTCTCAAGATCTTGGCATCCATAGCCAATTCTAACACAAATAATGTTCTCAAGATTACTTGTGCCAATTAAAAAAGTACATTGTAAATAATAATCTGATTCTCATTAATTTTCTCAATAGATGGAACCTTTCAAGGAGTTGGCTTGATGCAAGAGCATCTAGTGGTGTGAGGGAAATCTTGCATCACCCAAAAAGATGCTTTCCATTTTTATTCCTATTGTTTTCTTTTTGTAGATGTTTTTGCATTTCTAGATACCCTTTTCATCGATTAAGAGTTTCCAAATTTTAGAACTGCTTTTCTGCTCATCTACTATTTTTAGTAGGTGGGAATTTTAAGGCGTGGGAAGACAAAAATTTATGGGAAGGGTCATGATGGAAAAATAAGCACTTTGGTGAAAGAATCAGATCAAGATCATTCACGGTTTGAAAGTTATTCAAGTTCCAGTTTTTGCCTGCTTTTTGCCCTGAAAAACCTTCTAAGTTTAGTTTGAGCCACTAAACGGTCCCATACGGGCCCAAAAATCATCATACCTAGCAGAGTAAGTTCTTAGCACATTCTTCACTCTAAGACCTTTCCGATGGTGCAAACGGTTCAAAAAATGGAGTCCCAGATCAAAAGTTATGGCTTCCAGAAGTTGACCAATTTTTGGAAAATTGCCAATTTTTGAATTAAGGCTTAGTTTTTGAATTTCAAATTGTACTTTTTGGCACCAAATTGAAAAAATCTTATCTTGAATGTTATTTTTGGCTCCAAACTGAAAAGGGGCTATTTAGGGGTTAATTTCTAATTTTTGGGTAACTTTTTGGGGAAGGAGTTCGCATGTTGCGAAAAGGGGGATTTTCTATAATTCTATAATTTTTTTAAACTTCTATAATTTGCATGTATCACAGAGCTCGAGGATTTGTGATCCTCTACATATAAGAATTTCATAATATTGAATAAAATATTATTCTTTATTCTATGAGTGTTGTTTTTTTTTTTTTTTCTGTGTCTCGGGTTTACTCCCTCATGAGGTGGTATCAAAGCGGGTTTTCTTGAGCGTGTGAACAAATCGCTGATCATGAGGCAATTGGCACCAGGACCATGGTTGTGGGTTCAAGATCTTCAAGATGCCTCCAAGAGTGATTCCTGGTAGGTGTGGTGGTGCCGGAGGTGGCAGAGGTGGTGTAAATCCTAGTGGAAGAGATCCATTGGTGATCGAGGGTTTTAGAGCCCTCCAAAGACAAATTGATGCATCACATGAACAAATGAGAAGAGGGTTAGACCCAGGAAGGAGAGGAGAAAGTGAAGATGAAGAAGAGGTGGAAGATTCAGACATAGAAGAGGAAGAAGAAGCAATTGATCAAGATCATATGTGGTTGATAAGGGCCATTTCGAAGATCAGAAAAAGACCCAGAATAGAAGTCCCTAGTTATTCTAGAAGTTTGAACCCAGAAGAGTTGATTGACTGGATCAATGAGCTAGAAAAATATTTTGAATATGAAGAAGTAGAGGACCCAGATCAGGTTAAGTTTGTAAAAATGAAGCTAAAGGGCCATGCCAATATTTGGTGGAAAGAGGTCCAGTTGGAGAGAAATTGAAGAGGAAAAGGAAAGATCAGTAGTTGGGATCACATGGTGGAGAAACTGAAGAAGCAGTTCATACCAGTAGACTACGAGTTAGATTTGTTGTAGAAATTCCAAGGGTTGAAGCAAGGAGGTAGATCTGTAAAAGAATACATAGAATAGTTTCACAAGATGATCATCAGAATGAGCCATGTAGAAGCCAACAAGGAGAAGGTAGTCCATTATCTTAATGGGTTATGGCCGATCATTCAAGAGGAGCTAAGCCTAGTCAGAATGACTACCAATGAGGATGCATACCAGTTTTCTCTGAAATTTGAGGAGAAGCTGAACAAAAGATTTGGCAGCAAGCAAAAAGCCCGAGGAGGTCAAAGCGGAAGGGGTAGTGGAAGATCTTCTGGGGGCCAAAATGAGGATGAAAGGAAAAATGAAGATGTGGGTACCAGTCAAAGCCATAGGAATGATAACTTCTACCACCCTTGTGATCAAAATAGTGGTGATCAAAGAGGCAGAGGACGAGGAAGATCTAGGCTAGGACCTGGAAGAGGTGGTTTTAGAGGAACTTGTTTCCATTGTGGTGAAGAAGGGAATCAAGCCTATGAATGTCCACAACACCAAGGAAGGACAGACAAAAGGCTAGAAGGTCATGGAAGGGTTGCACATGTAGATGAGGAGGCTCAATCTGAGCATTCAGATGATGCAAAAAAGGGAGAAGCCCTAGTCGTTAGAAGAGCCCTGGTGACTAAAGAGAAGGAGCCAGAACAAAGGAAGAATCTGTTGCACACAAGGTGCAAGTGTGAAGAAAAATGTTTTGAGGTCATTATTGACAGTGGGAGCATCGATAATCTGGTGTCAGAAGAGATGGTTATGAAGTTGAAATTGAAAAGGGAAAGGCATCCACACCCATATCAGATTGCCTGGTTGCAAAAGGACCACAAAGTTTTGGTCAATGAGCAGTGCCTAGTGAAGTTCAAGATCAGAAGCTATCATGATGAGGTACTTTGTGATATCATCCCCATGGATGCATGTCACATGTTGTTGGGGAGGCTGTGGCAATTCGATAGGTGAGTTGTACATGATGGCCATGCAAACACTTATTCCCTGATGAAGGATAGAGTTTGCCATAAGTTGAAACCCCTGAAGAAGGATGAAGAAAAGGCATGCAGTAGTGCTAGAATTTTTTTTGTTGATGGAAAGAAATTTTTAGAAAGCACGAAGCATGAGCGTATGCGTTATGCATTGATTCCTAGAATGGATAAGGAAGATAGTGATGAGGTACCAGTAGAAGTTTCTGGGTTATTGAATGAGCTTTAGGAGATTATTTTTTATAACGTACCTGAAGGTTTACCATCAATGAGGAAGATCAGTCATCAGATTGACTTGATCCCTGGAGCTAGTTTTCCGAATAAGGTATCTCACAGAATGACTCCTCCAGAAAATGAGGAGTTGAATAGACAAGTTCAGGAGTTGTTGAGGAAGGGTTTGATTCGAGAGAGTCTGAGCCCATGTGCAATACCTGTAGTACTAGCACCAAAGAAGGATGGGGAGTGGAGGATGTGTACAGACTCCCAAGCCATAAATAAGATAACAATCAAGTACAAATTTCCCTTGCCAAGGATGGATGACCTAATGGATTGTTTGAGTGGAGCACAGTACTTCACAAAGATTGATCTAAAGAGCAGATATCACTAGATCCAGATTCGTGAGGGAGATGAATGGAAGACCACCTTCAAGACCAAAGAGGTCCTATATGAGTGGTTAGTCATGCCTTTTGGGCTAACCAATGCACCGAGCACATTCATGCAGCTCATGAATGAGGTAATAAAAGAGTTTCTGGGAAGTTTTGTTATTCTGTATCTAGACGATATATATTTTTTATTAAGACCTCTGATGAGCATTAATGCATATTCTTAGGGTTTTTGAGAAGTTGAGAGAGGAGAAACTATTGATAAATTTGAAAAATTGTAGTTTTGTAAAGGAGTTAGTGTACTTGGGGTTTGTTTTCTTGACAGAAGGTCTTAAGATGGACCCAGAGAAGGTGAAGGCTATTCTAGAATGGCCTACCCCAAGAACTACTACTGAGGTGAGATCTTTCCATGGTTTGGCCAGTTTTTATAAAAAGTTCATTAGAAACTTCAGTAGTATTTGTGCACCTCTGACTGAAACAATGAGAGGGGATAGAAAAGAGTTCAAGTGGAGCACTGGAGTAGCAAAGAGTTTTAATATGTTGAAGCAGAAGGTGACAACCAGTTTTAGCCCTCTCGAAATTCAATAAGGTGTTTCAGGTGGATTGTGATGCCAGTGGTTGTGCCATTGGAGTAGTGATGAGCCAAGAAGGTAAGCCCATTGCCTATTTTAGTGAAAAGTTAAATGATGCAAAGAGAAAGTACTCTGTATATGATCAAGAATTTTATGCAATAGTTCAAGCATTAAAAAAATAGAGACATTATCTATTGCCAAAGGAGTTTATTTTGTTTACTGATCATCAAGCATTATAGTACCTGAGTAGTCAGGGAAAATTAAATCAGAGGCATATGAAATGGGTAGAATTTTTGCAAAGTTATACCTTTGTTTTAAAGCATAGGAGTGGTAAGTCAAATCAGGTTGCAGATGCCTTAAGTAGGAGGGAGAAATTGTTGACAAAGATGCAAATTGAAGTGGTTGGGTTCAATGAACTCAAGATGTTGTAGCCTAAAGATCCTAATTTTGTAGAAGCTTGGAAAGCTTGCAAGGAGCTTGTTACAGTTGGTAGGATGAAGTGGCTAGATTTCATAATCTAGGATGGCATGTTGTTTAAGGGAATTCAATTGTGTATTCCGAGGAGTTCCATGAGGGAGAACCTAATAAAGGAGAACCATAGTGGAGGAATGGCAAGACATTTTGGTCAGGATAAGACCATTGCCATTATCAATGAGCATTATTATTGGCCTCGGTTATCACAGGATGTGAAGAATTTTGTGCAGAGTTGCAGGGTATGTCAGATGGCTAAAGGAGTGAGCTAGAATACTAGGTTGTATCAGTCCTTACCTGTACTAGAGAGGTCGTGGGAGGATATAAGTATGGACTTTGTTCTTGGTTTTCCAAGGACACAGAGAGGGAATGATTTAGTATTTGTGGTAGTTGACAGGTTTTCAAAGATGGCACATTTCATTCCATGCCAGAAGACCCATGATGCAGTCCACATTGCTGACTTGTTCTTCAAAGAAGTGGTAAGACTACATGGTTTGCCAAAGAGTATAGTCTTAGATCATGATACCAAGTTTGTGGGATACTTTTGGAGGACCTTGTGGAAAAAGTTGAAGACAGAGTTAAAGTTTAGTTCTACACACCATCCACAAACTGATGGGAAAACTGAGGTTGTGAACAGAAGTTTGGGTAACCTATTGAGATGCTTGGTAGGAGATAAACCCAAGGGATGGGACTTGATCTTACCCTCGGTAGAATTTTCTTACAATAATTATGTCAATAGAAGCGTTGGTAGATCACCATTCCATATTGTGTATGGAGGTAGTCCCAGGACTGCTCTAGAATTGAGGAAGATGGACCAAGAGAAGAAGACAAGTGCCAAAGTCAAAGAATTTGCAGGGCACATCAAGCATATACATGAGAAGGTAAGAGAACATATTAACAAGATGAATATGCACTATAAGGTTAAGGTAGATCAGAAGAGGAGGTATAAGGAGTTTCAAATTGGTGATGAAGTGATGGTCCACTTGAGGAAAGAAAGGTTTCCAGTGGGAACATCTAACAAACTGAAAATGAAGAAGTTTGGTCCCTGTAAAATTTTGAAGAGGCATGATTCAGGGAATGCATATGATGTAGAGTTGCCAAATGGATTCAACATTTCCCCTGTGTTCAATATTTCAGATTTGACAGAGTATCATGAAGGTGGTGTAGAGGAAACACCAACAATGGAACAGTTTGGCATTCCAGCACCTACTTTAGAGAAGGAGGAGATTGAAGAAATCCTGGATAGTCATGTGGGAATGAGTATCAGAAATAGGTAGTATGAAGAATATTTGGTAAAATGGAAAGGAAGGCCTGTGGAAGATTCTTCTTGGTTGTATAAGGCAAAGGTTGATCGTTTGGGTTTTCCTCAACCATCAGAGACATGACGGGGTCACTTCTCAAATTACCCTAGGTGTCTGATGCAGGAGCATCCAGTGGTGTGAGGGCAATCTTGCATCACCCAAAAAGATGCTTTCCATTTTTTTCCTATTGTTTTCTTTTTGTAGATTTTTTTTTTATTTCCGGATACCCTTTTCGTTGATTAAGAGTTTCCAACTTTTAGAACTACTTTTCTACCTTTTTTGCTCAACTACTATTTTTAGCAAGTGGGAATTTTAAGGCATGGGAAGACAAAAATTTATGGGAAGGTTCATGATGGAAAAATAAGCACTTTGGAAAAAGAATCATATCAAGATCATTCACGGTTTGAAAGTTATTCATGTTCTAGTTTCTTCTTTTTGCCCTGAAAAACCTTCTGAGTTCAGTTTGAGGCACTAAATAGTCCCGTAGTGGCCCAAAAATCTTCAGAACTAGTAGAGTGGGTTCTTAGCATGTTCTTCACTCTAAGACCTTTCCAACGGTGCAAATGGTTCGAAAAACAGAGTCCTGGATCAAAAGTTATGGCTTCGAGAAGTTGGCCAATTTTTGGAAAATTGCCAATTTTGGAATTAGGACTTAGTTTTTGAATTTCAAATTGTACTTTTTGGCGCCAAATTGGAAAAATATTATCTCAAATGTTATTTTTGGATCCAAACTGAAAAACGGGCTATTTAGGGGCTAATTTCTAATTTTTGGGTAACTTTTTTGGGAAGGAGTTTGCATGTTGCGAAAAGGGAGTTTTTCTGTAATTTTGTAATTTTTCTGAACTTCTGTAATTTGCATGTATCACAGAGCTCGAGGATTTGTGATCCTCTACATGTAAGAATTTCATAATATTTAATAAAATATTATTCTCTATTCTGTGAGTGTTGTATTTTTCTATGTCTCGGGTTTGCTCCCTCATGATGGCTACTCCTGTACAATATTCAACAATATATAGCCTAAGAATATGAAACTTTACACAAGCTTTATCAAATAAGACTTGACAAAAGATAGGTTTTATAAGTTCTTTAATTGAAGTGAATGATTCCTAGGAACTATAATTTCAAACACAACTACTAAATTAGTGCCCAATCCCAAGGTGAGGAGTCAATTCAACTATAAATCATACAATATGACAACATTAACCCTAGTATTCATGGGAAACAACATAATTTCATTACAATGTATGCTCACTATGTTCCAAACTCACAATTACATATCAAATCCAAATAACATTTACACAAATCTATGCTCTAATTAAAGTAATTTAACTAACTCTTTGAACCAAAACCATAATCAAAGCATACACCATTGAGAAATCAATGGAGACTAATGAAAGATCCTTGATCATATTCTCATTAATAATCATTGAAAATACTACAATGGAGAGAAAATGAGCTCAAAAATTTAAACAATATCTATATAGTAAGATTCAAGTTGCCATACAGTAATAAAATTTGTAGAAAAGACTCAACTAAAGAACCTAGAACCATCCTCAAGCTAAAATATTTGTGCTTATTTTACAATCTCCATCTGGAAACCAATTAAAAAAAAAACAAATTTTAATAAAATGGTTTCTCCTTTAAGAAAAAGGAGAAGAAAATGGAGAAGACCTAAAATCAATCCATGATGACAAATGACACACCTTAGCACCCTTGATCTACAACCAACTAGAATTTAGAAGAAACTTCTCGCTCTTCATTTTCCCTCTCTTTTTTCAACTGATGTTTGTACATCTTGTGCACCCATTTTAACTACATGTAAATACATGTCTCCCAGATCTATTTTCACTTAACAGTAAAAAATAATAACCCCTAGGTAAAACCCATATAGTAGCATCAAGAGAAATGCACTTAATATAACACATTTTACCCATTGAATCCCACAAAATGCCTTTGTTCCCTCAATTATTAAATATGACATTTTTGTCAAACAATTAGCTTGCAACTAATTTACTGTTAAGATAAACCATTTTCACACTTACATATTCCTACATTTCAATCACTATACCTTCCATTGCTTAGATTCTACAAAATATACATTTCAAAATTTATTAATTGCACTCAAATCCTCTGTATTTGCATTATAATTCATTGTCTAAATGGCATAACATCTGAATCTCTTGCACACCATTTTTCTTTATGCAAAAAATCTCCACTTTTTTTGGAAATTTTACACATTAGTGTAGCTCTTAAAACCATTCACTGATAGATACATTCAATTGCAAGTTGAAAACAAATATTGTCGAGTTGTTAAAAACTTTCCTGGGTCATTTTTTTCACTATCAAGCACTCAAAAACCTCTAAGACTTTGTTAAATATTCTTCCCAAGTAATAGAAAAGGTTGAGGAACCTTTATAGAAGTTGAAAAGACATCTTCCAACCTGCACATGTGTGCAAGAATTTTCCCCAAGTGCAAAAACGTGAAAGTGTTTCATTTGCTCCATCCATTAACCATGGTGCCCAACATTTGTTCCCAATTAGCAAAGGAAGATTTAAAAGAATATGGTGGCTTCTGAATAAAACATTTGATAAGAATCAATGTCATATGAGAAGCAAAAAAAAAAGATGGCAGACTATTCAAGTCCTCATCGTATCATATTAATGCATTGTAGACTTGGAGACAAAGAGGAGCCTCAAAGATGTGATGGTGTGATGGGAAGTGGAGCCATCACATCACATACTACCATCGCTATTTGAAAAGAGGTAGCCCTTTCAAAAATGTGTTGTGTGTTGCACGTGTAATGAGAATAAAATAACACTTCAAACTTCTACTATTTCACATCATAATCCATGTAAAAGTCTACCAGTGAGAGTCCATCACTAAACCATAAGGCATCATAGATTTGAAATAAAAAGCTTCCTAAAACCAAAACCATGTGATGAGAATGAAATATTTGAACTTTCACGTGACTTCAAATTTTTCTTTCCTAAATAAACATTAATTAAATCTACCAATGAAATCCCACCACTACTCCTCAATTCATTACTATTTTATTTTAAATACGCCCTTTAAATATGTGTTGTGCAATGTGAAAAAAAAACACCATCTATTGCTCAATATATGAATTTATAAATTTGTGAACTTTAATTAAAATCACTCAATGTAAACCCATCACTGCTCTTTAATGCTTGATGGTTTGTTTTCCTTCTCCATCCAAAACTGGTAATGTGTGATTTGTCATGCTTCAACCAATAGTAACCAAGAATTAAACTTTCTTTTGAAACACTTTCAAATGTTGAAATATCAATTCCCTAAAACCATTTTAAAAACACTTTAAAATGTTTCAAATATCATCATTTTAAAACATTAGAATTAGGAAAAAATTTAATTTCACTGCTGGCCGAATAGTGAAATTTCATTGCACAAAAATAGAGACCCTTGGAGCCAAGGATTTTTTTGAGCAGCCATAATCAATTATTTGAAACATGGGTTTTAAATCAGATTTCACCTAGGAATTAGATTTTAGGTACCTCCTTTATAAATGGGCCCATCAAAGGTGTTCACCATAATAGAAACACATTAAAATAATGTATCATATGGACTCCATTTTTGATGAAAATGGAACTAAAAATGTTTTATACCAAAACAAGAAATGGGTTTCCTTCAAAATTGCAAAATTTGCAACTTCTTAGAACACCAAATTTAGCTTGGTTGGTGTCATAAACACATTAATTAGTCCATCATAACTCATCTAGGACACAAAAAATTGAGCAAGCATACTACAATATGTGCCCAAAAAAATTTTACCCTATAGATTTGAATGATGACCTTCGAGTTGCAAAATTTTAATTGATGAAGATGGGCTTTGGGGTAGATTTATTAGGATGCAGACCTAACCTCTTTCAACACATTGAAAGGGCATAGGTACTTTAAATTTGCAAAATTTGAATGTGCCACAAGGTTGATTATATTCATTCATGATGTTAACCCCAATTAAATTATGTTTAATGTATATTCAAATTAATAAAATTAATTATTGTGAATGATTGTGTGAATTAAGAATTATTCATACATTATTAAAATTATGATTTGAATGCATATATTGAATATAATGCAATTGAGATCATGTAACTACATTTAGATGATATGGTTGCTAATTTTGATTTGAATAATTTTACTATTCTGATTAATATTGAGTAATCTATTATGTGATGTTACACACCCTTATTTTTTATGTTTAATGTATATATATTCATGTTAAATAGCAATATATCAATCATTGATTGAATTACAATTTTATATTTTTCAAATGATCAAGTGTAAATTAAGAAATATTCCACATTTATATGTTATTAAAATTATGATATGAGAATAGGGTATGTGTAGGATCATGATGGGCCAAAAAGTGGCAATATTATGGGTATTTGTAAGGTATGTGGATGACGATTTTTTTTTATCCAAAATTGATGAAATGAAAAAGGTTTTAGAGGAGATTGTTAGCTTTCCACCTATATAAATTATGCTTTCATTTGAATTTAATAACTAATTATTATTTATTTTCTATTAGAATTATGACTAAAGTCCTAATTGATAGGCTGATTGAAAAACATCTATAACTTTTAAATAGTATCACATTTTTTGAATCCGAAACATGTGTCAAATTCTATGCTTCACATACTATAGGATTAGAAAAAGGAAAAATAAATTTCAAGAACTTTTGGCCAAGTTAAGGTGGTCAAACATATGAGTTTTTATATTTTTAAAAGTTGTAATAAGAAAATCATAATTAATTATTTATTTGGAAAAAATTATAGAAAAATATGCATCGCATCCAGACATGAGTCCTCTACTTTTATGTAAAATCTTATAAAAAAATATTATCATTTTATTATTGTTAGGGTGGTTAAACAGACACCTACTTATTTTTTCCCTGAAATTTAAGTACTACTGCATTGAAATTACAAATTTTCACCAAATAGATTTTATTTATTTTTAAATAAACCTAGTAGATTAGAAAATAAATTAAATATTCTACAGATTCTATTCTTACATATTTTTGAAATAATATCGATAACTTATTCAATTTTTTATGTCAAGTTGCCTAACACTGATATTTTTGAATTTTTTGCCACTTAAGGACTTGTTTCTTCCATGATGATCCTACACATACCCAATATTGAATATGACATGCAATTGAGATCATGTAGTGTTTAGATGATATGGTTGTTAATTTTGATTCATAATTTCACTATGTTGATATTCAATGATTTATTGTGTGATGTTACACATGCCCTTGTTTCTAATTTTATGACAACACTTTGAGGATATATATTTGTTTGACCTATTTTGTTTCAGTTCTACTAGTTTTGAAATGTGTGTCAAAATCAATATAATTTACAAGCGGGAAATTATTTCTAGAGGATGTGCACAATTTTGTCTCTATTATTAACTTTATGTTCCTAATCATTAATGCATTTTCTCATTCTCAAAGTTTATATATGCTTTATATAAATTTCTAAAATATTCTCCTTTATACATGATGTGTGTACATCGGTTCAACAAATGGAAAGTGGAGTAGAAGTCCCTAAGCCAAATTTGGTTATTGGAGAAGAGGGGGTTGAAGCAACCATGGTTGATTGTATGGAGGAGACCCAAGCTGCATAAATAATTGATGTTAGAGAGGAGGCCCATACACAATTTGATGTTGGAAAGGGGTTAGGATTGCTTCCTTCTATTGATATTCATACTATGAATCTAGTTATAGAGGTGAAGAATTTTTATTTTTTTAAAAAAATATAGATCATTTACTTGAATTAGATATGAAAAATTGAAGTTTCATGTTGAACAACCTCTTACTACTACTGCAAGGGCATTCATAAGAACTTCAAAGGAAATAATTGAGACTTCTTTCAAAATTCATGATACACTTAATCAATCCATATTTTTATCAACATTGCTTCTTCATGATGACCTAAATGAGCCATTAGAATTGATGGGTGTAGATTTGACAAAAAAGAGGAAAAGACAGGCCTAGAAGACTTAAATATTATTAAAAATGTTAAACAAGGTTTGGGTTCCATTGGGAAGCAATCTCAATCAACGGATAAGAGTATTTCAAGAAGAGTGATGTTGACATCTATTGTAAGTCCAAAAATTACAAGAAAGTGTCAACTCTCTTCACTTTCAATGAAAATGGCTTAATTAGAAGGACACTAACAAGATATGTGAAAAAGATAATGGTTTTGGATGATACTATTGTAGAAGGAAATTTCGCATTGATGTGTATGGTTTCTCATTCTGACAAGATTGAAGTTGGTGTTAGGAACTTGATCTCAAGTTTTTTGCATGATCATACTTGTTCGTCATCAAATAAAAGAGATGCTCTAAAATATAGGATCAACCCTAGTCCAAACAATTTTCAACTGCATACGAAACATTGGTCAGACATAACACAACATGAGATGTGTATGATGTTTTTTTCAATGCAAATCCTCATATAAATATTGAAAAATAATGTTTCAAATGTTAAGGCCACATTATGTGAGGGAAAAAATGTATTCAAAACTTTTTGTTGCCATTATCATATTGAATTTGATCTTTACTATTAGTTGTTTTGAAATATCAAAGAAGAAAGTGATGGTTCTCAAAATGCACCTCCTAAATGGGTAAATCAATTCATAGAATCCATCTTATGCCATAAATTTTATGATGATGTAGATGGACCTCCAATGAAATGCACAAAAATAATTTGCGAATCATGTAGAAATATAGCTAAAATTCTCTTGAGAAATGAAGATAATGAGATGTCGAAGATGGTAAATTGCAAGAGTTACAAGTACATAAAGTTTGAAACAAAAATTGGGAAAAAAAATCCACAAGGTTAGATTATGTAGAAGAGGAGGTACCTATTGGAACATTTTTAGAAAATTTTCATAAATAGATACAACCATACATACATCATTTATTTTATGCTAAGTGGCAAGAAAAACGATATCAATTTTTAAGAGATATTTTCTCAGTTGGAACAGTTTTATCAATAGTTGACTTTGCAGAAAATTACTCTTTTACCCGTCAAAAGGAGATTCAAACACAATATTACTATTTAGAGTAGGTCACTATTATGGTGTATGTTTTTTATTGGCATGCACAATTGTATTTGGATGGTGTTGATAGTACATATGAAGAGCACCTCCTCAAGAAAGAATATCACTTTTATATTAGTAATGATAAAGAGCATGACACACTTTTCTTCCAACATTGCTTTAAAAAGTTTTTTGAAGATTTAGAAATAAGAGGTGTGAATATTGAAAATTTTGTATGGTCCAATAGGTGTGCACCACAATTCAAATCATCAAGGCCATTTTATGCATTATGTGTATATCATCGACATGATAATACCACATATTTGGAGTTTCTTTGAGAGCGCCCATGGAAAGGGTGAACATGATGGCACAAGAGCTTGCATAAAACATGCACTAAGAAAAAATCAAATGAATTATGAGGGAGAGCATATAAATTATGCACATGATGTTGTGGAATCATGTAAGAAACACTTTGCAAGTTATTTTGACACATCTTTAGTTGTGAGGAATGATGAATGTCCAAATAGAGCACCAGGTTTTAGGAGATTTCAGGTATGTTTAAATTTATCTTTTGATTTTTTAAAAATTATTTAAATTTATTTTGAATTATATATACTTTTTGTAGGATTGGATAGAAGAATACTACATGAATGCAAGAGGGTAGAAAAAATAAGATCGTTGCTTTGTATGATGAGTACAAATAGGCACACATAGACATTGTATACGAGAGACTACTCTTGTTTTTGTTATGAACACATTTTAGGATGTTATGATAGTTGTAACAACTAACAACATGGATATGCCAATGAATGGAATTTTATGCCAATAATTGTTACTAATGCATACAATGAAGATGAAGATGAAATATTTGAAGATGTTCCTTTGATTTCAACTAATTATGACGACATTTTAGGATTGATTAAAAAATGTATGTGTGTGCATTTGTATATATAAATTTGATGATGCATTTAAGTTTGTAACTTTGTCAAGATCAATTTATAAATTATTATTTGTTAATTTGGATAAAAAAATTAATTATAATTTTATTATATAAATTATTTCTTTTCTACAATTAAAGATTGATTCTAATTTTTTAAAATTGAATGTACATGTTTTATGTATATATGTATGCATGTAAAAGACATGTTTGTGCATTCATATTAGAGGCTAGAAATATAGAATGTGTTAGTTATTATTTATTACTTATACAAAGGAGAGGATGAAGTTAATGAAACTAGAAACAAGCAATGCAATGTTATTTCCCATAGGTTCAGTTGTAGTGTAGGGGACATATCTCAAACAAGTTATAATTGTTCAAAATTGGATTAATTTTATTGATTACCATCCTGAAAATATGGTGTTACAATATAGACACATAGCAATTCCTCTGGCCTATCTCTTCATCAACTTCAATGTGCACATGGATGTCATAGGTGGAGACTAGATAGAGATGATCATCAAATAATATTACAAGTTATTGAAGAGTGAGCTGATCTAATCAGTGTGGTACATGAATTAGTGATTTGTTTGGGGATGAAAATTTTGAGCTTAGTTGTTCTTTTAAGCAATTAGGAAAAAAAGTGTACACCTTAGAGATCTATATGTTTATTTGGATGTGATCTGTAATATTTTTCTTGTTTCATTTAAACATGTAAGCTCAAATGTCACTAAAGAACTACATACATATAATATCTATTTTATTTTAGTTAATATATGCACATCTTTCTACCTATCTAGATTGTAGGTCTATGTAAGACCCTATCCCTTGTGGGCTTCTTGATCATGTTAGTTGTTTATGGTTTATGTCATATATGTTATGTCATTTTATGTTGGTTAATACACACTAGTAATGAACACTCCTATACATCAAGAATTCTAATATTTTTTTTTGTTAGGTAAATGCTTTTGACTGGAGCTATGAACTAGTGAGGCCCCATTTGGGAGACCTCATCCCAATCATTCTGATTTCATCCTCTCCCTCCTTCTCTTCCTTCATCTCCTTCTTTCCTCCTTGCTTCTCTCCTCTTCATCTTCTCCTTCTATTCTAGTTCATGAGGTTCCTACATAACTAGTAGTTTTTGCAAATACCATAACCATCATCATAGGGATTATATTTTTGGTTTCATTGTTGAAAGTTTAGATTGATTAGATAAGGGAACCATGTGCATTCTCCTTTGGGATTCATTTTTATAATTCCTCATTATTTCCAAGCTATTTAAATAATATTGGGATAGATACTTAGCTATAATATCCCCTTGTATCCTTCCAAACATTAAATTGACCTTATTTCTTACTATCAAAGCTCCTAGAATCATTGGTCTCATATTTCTAGGCCTATTTTTAATGAATTTTTACTTCCCATGGTTTTATAAATATCTCTCGTATTATCTTATTTTGAAGCAAGCTTTCTTGTTACTTTGTTTCATTGCTTAATTTTTTTCTGACTTTATTTAACAACTCAATTTTAAAAAAAACTTATCTTGTAATTTATCTCATTGATTCCATCAACTCATGGCATAGTTTGTACATCACATAGCTTGCATACGAGGCATATTATAAATTTTGTAGTTTTATAAATTGTTGCCTTGCAAACTCTATTTTTCACTTTTCTATTTGTGAAGATTATTTTCTTGTCTTATTAAAAGAATGGTAATTAGTGAACTTGTATTAGTGAAAGCCTTAAAAGGAATGTCATTTAGGAAATATTTGTATTCCTAGTTGCATTCATCTTATCAAGAGAAAATAAAGGAATATTACATTCTTGTACACAATTTACTTTCATAGTTTAGATTTTCTCTTCATAATTGGAACCATAATTTTTGGCATCAAAATAATTAAAAAATAAAAAAATAATAAAAGATATCAAATATATCAAAACATAAAATAATATTATTGTGCATCCCTTGCACTTTGATATGTCTTGGGTATAGACCCAAGAAAATCCATGAATTGTTAGAAGAGGGCATTATCATTCGTACTAATCCTATCATATTTTTTTCACAACTTGGTGTGCTTAGAGAATATTTGTTCCCTCATCAAATTTAAGAGTTTGTTCCCAACCTAGGCAAAGGTATAGGCACCCCAACATATGTCATTTTTTTGATACACTAATTTCAAAAAGAAATTTCAAATTAAAAAAATATCCATCAATTCTAAAGGAGAAATCTAACTTTATTTAAAGGATAGATACCAAAATGATTTTATATAGATTAAGGATGTCAACGGATCAAGGAATCAATTGGTAAATGGTGTTGCAACTATAGAGACTAATGATAAAGGGATCAAATTTGATGATGTTTCCCAAGGAAACCAAATTTAATAGTACTATAACATGAGTGAAAATGATATGTAATTCATAAACTATAAAAGTGTAAGATTGCAAGAAATCAATAGATAGAACATGTTATCCATTGTAGCTCAACCATTATAAAGTGACTATACATTTAAATTTTAAGTTTCAAAATAGGAAACCATGCAAACAACAAACAAAATATGTCGAATATCAATTTATATACATATAAAAGTGTAAAGTAATTGTGTGTGAAAATATACAACTTTGGATTACATGCCAAATTAAAACAATATTTACAAAATGTGGCATGTGTCATCTCATGGTCTATATATACAATGCATATCTCAAATGGCTATTCCATACCAAGAAAAAACTAATCTTGTGATAGATCACCAAAACATAGCCTCTTAACACCACCTAATGGATGAGAAGATGCCTACACAAAAAAAATTTGAACCACAAATTAGATTAATTAGCTCTCAATGCTAAATAACTTAGACTACTAAATAGAAACTTATCTACTATTTTTAATAACTTTCAAAGTAACATCTAATCACTATACTAAACCATAAATTAAAGTCAAATTCAATTCTTTATTGCCTCAAGGATTTTCTATTTGGTTGACATGCATTCAAAAAAACATAGTAGGAGTCCTACCATATTGTATTCATCCTTGATCCACAAACGTGGATGGATGATCCCACAATACTGTGTCTCACTTTTTTCCAACGATGGTAATTTACATAAAAAAATTTAATTGAATCTTCATCTATAGTAGCTAAATTGTTAAGAATGTGAAGATGATGTGAACTAGTGATTTGTGGCAGTTTTTGTGTAGATTATAAATATATATATATATATATATATATATATATATATATATATATATTCTTTTCTAAAATAAATCATGAATCTTTCAACATCTCCTTTAATAAAAAGTTCTAAACAAAAAACAACATTTTTAGAAAGTAACATTTGTGTCATCCAACATAAGTTTTTTTCTATAAAGGATAAAATTTTATTTTTTGAAATATAGATTCTCAACATCAATATGGAGGGAAAGGATTTTTTTTTTAATTTTTGGTTACATTTTTTTTTAGTTAGTTTCTAAAGTCACTATAACTATAATTTGAACATACATGTGTGTTGTCCAACATAATTTTTGTATATGTCAAAATCAAAATATTTTTGGTGAAACAATAACAAAAATATTAAGGGAAATGACATTTTTTAAATTTTTTTAACACTGTCTTGCTATTTTTCAACATCTACATAATGAAGAGCTTGATGCTCGAAAAAAACCTATGTTTAGTAAAAATTAGAAATTAAATACATGAAAAAATAAAAACATATCAATACTATAGTTGTTGGAAAGCTCATTTTGAGGGCTACAATCTTGCAAAATTTCTTGTCAAGTTAAGCTCATTTGAAGGTCCAACCCATGGTTTCAAACTCAATTTTTAGTGAAATTGTAATAACCCTCCTGGTTGTTAGTTGGACTCAGTAGTGTTATGTTTTGTTTTGCTACTCAGATACTATGATGAGACTATTATTGTTTGATTTGGCTAGTTAGATGTTAGATGATGTTGTTATTTCATTATGGACATGATTATTCACATGACATTATGGTTGGTTATATTAGTTGATTTTCAGAATTATGATATGATGCAGTGATTTAATTTAATATGTTATGAGATGATTGTTAGTTAGAAATGTTAATTTAATGGTTATATTATAATTGTTAGAATAGGTGTGATGAAGGACAATATAGCATCACTCATTCGCGAGTGCCCTGTTATGTTGCGATTCCTTCTCACAATGCAGCGTTTTGATTTAATGCTTCGATGTTTATATATATATTTATATGTATGTACATGTGCACAACTTCACTTGTATGCAGGATTTGCAGGTACAAGTCTCAATTCCACTTGCTTCGGCAGGACAGGGCGAGCACCAATAGCCCAACGGTTAAATGTTGAAATAGAGGTGACGATGAAGTCATCCCGTCCCATGATGTCAGATCGTCTCGTTTGTTTGGTATTGTTTATTTTGTGTAATTTTTGTCATTTGTGTTTTGTGTTATGTGTTTGTCGTATTTTATTTAAGATGGCATTTTATAAGTTATGATTTATTTTAATGTTAGATTAAATTGTATTTAAATATTTGAATGATTTAATTATTTTTGAAAGTCATCTTTTTCAATTAATTGACAATTAAATATTAAATGTGTTTTAATTATTTTAATCAATTATCTGGTGGAGGATAACTATTAGAATAATTTATTTAAATTAAATAAGTAATGTGATGTGCAAGTAAAGTTGCAAAAATAGAAATTAAAACAATAAAAAAACAAATAAAAGAATGAAAAGTTGTGCAAACAAATAGGAATACAGATCTAATTAAAAAGCTTGCTTTTAAAAGAATGATTTTCTTTTAATTTTGATTTTTAGAGTTTTTGAAGGGAGGCACATTATTTATTTTTATTAATTAAGAATTTTTGTGAGTTTTTAGACACACAGGTTATTAGTGACAGAAGTTGCAGAAGATATTAGTGGGTATTCTAAAATTTTAGAGAGGATATTGGATTCTTTTATTTTATTTTGAGGAGAGTTCTTGAAAGGGATTGGAAATCTATTACTGGGTTGCGTTGGAGAGTTTTCTGAATAAAGAATTGGATTCGAGTTCGAGGGAAAAATTATGTAGAGGATTTGGAAGCATGAACAAGGAGCTCTTCGAAGTCATCAGAATAAAATGGGCTTCAGCAGATTCTCACAAGAAGCGCAGGACTCCAGGTTTCCGTCTCTATCTTTGATTCTCTGAATCTGCAAAACAAACAAAAACTATGATTTGAATGAATTTGTGTTGCAAATAAACAAAAAGAATCTGTCTGTGACTTATATTTAAAGGATTTCTTTGAGATTAGAAAATAAATAAACAAATAGGCCTTCTTAAAAAGAAAACCCATGTGGAAATTAGAAATACTGTTGTAAACAAACTGAAAGGAAACTCTTCAATTTCTATTTGGATATATTCAACCTCTCTATTATTTATGTGGAAAATAACGATCTTTGTTGTTTTACTGAAATTGAAATATTATTTTCAAAATCAATAATATATATTTAAAGTTTTGGGTGATTCTGTTTAGTATACAGGAAATTATGTTCCCTATGTTTAAATCACTATTTTTCTATTTTTATTTGTTTATATATATATTTATATATATATATATATATATTAAATACATATATATATTTATATACATAATTCGTATATATATAATATATATATATATAATATATATATATAATATATATATATATAGTTGATATATTAATTCAAATTGTTATGTTTGGCGTTCAAAAAGAATCTCTGTACATTGTAATTTTTCGAATTCTGTGATTCGTACTGGGCGAGTGAATTCTTCCGTGCTTCAAATATATATATATATATACATAAAATTAAATTTTTAAATGAAGTTTGAAATCAATTTTTTTTATTTTAAATATAAACTTTATGGGGGTTTGGGGAGGGCACGATAGCCATACCCACCCCGCGCCCCTCTGTGGTGGACTGCCACAGTAGTCCTACAGACTGATGTGCGCAGCAGTCCGCAGGGCTGCTGCGTACAACAGCCCGTGGGGACTGCCGCACAGTCCCCACTTGGCCTATGTAAGTTTAATTTATTTCATTTTTTTTAATATGAAATTATATATATATATTATTATTATTAATATTCATTTAGTTTATTTTTGTGTTATTTCTTTTTATATATATAATTAATTTTTTAAAAAATATATATATATATATAGATATAGAAATAATGAAATGTGATTTCCTTTATAAATAAAATATTATTGATTTTAGTATAATAGAATTTAATGTATTATTTAGATGTTTATCTGATGTGCTTTGTTATGAATTAAATATTTGGTTGTAGGATTATATTCTTGTGGTGTTCTTTATATTGATTCTTTATCTACATTCGAGTGAATCGTTTTCTTTTAACTGTGAAAACCTGTGGTTTTGTTATTGTTTCCTCTTTATATGGTTGTAAACTTCACTTGTGATGTGGGAACTCTCTTGTCTTGTAATCCTAGTCCAGAGGCATGTTTAGTTTTGAAGTTGTCTTTATCTTATTCATACCTTTGGTTTTGAAGCTTAATGATTTATGCTTGGAAGGGTTGAACGTTTCCTTATGGTAGCTTGTTAGGGGTTGTTGCGAGAGGAATATTACCTTGCATGTATGGAATTGAGTATTATGTTTTATATGATCTTGTTCAACCCTTGTCGATTGAGATATGTTAAGGGTCATAGGGAGAGTGGCTCTTCGTGGGCGCCGGCGCCTCGGAATGAGGAAGGGCTCAGGATAACCCACGAAAGAGTAGTTAAACAAGTGATAACCTAAACAATAGAATCTAGGGGGTTGGGTAGTAATACACACAAGATAATTAAAACTGGTTTCCTCGTCTATGCATTAGGGCTACCGTAGACTAGTGATAGTTTGAGAAGGCCGTGGTCAGCATAGTCATAGTCTCGTTTTCATGAGAGATTATCGGCTCCGCATTAGCTACCCTATGGTGTCAGTGCCTCAGTTAGGAGGAAGGGCCAGGAAATCCATAGATGGGTGTCGGCGCCTCAGTTGGAGGAAGAGCCAGGAGAATCCCATGAGAGCTATGCGATGACACTCTCCACTTGACACCCTTGTTCTTGTTTCTTGACGCCTCTGGATATTGTATCTTTATGATGTTTTTTAATTCTTATGAATTTGTCTCGTGACTGTTATTGGTGGTACTTCATGTTATTGTGATGAATTCCATAGTTCTAACTTGTTATGTGATTTGTGAACGTTGTTGGGTGTTCATCGTATGCTTTGAGTTGTACTTGTTTTGTATCATGTTGTTGTTGAGTTGGTTTGACATTCATGGTCGGGTTCACTTCCTCGTCACCTCTGAGCACGGGGGGTGAGTTACTTGTAATTCACATGGTTGGGTGGAACATGCTCCGCACCCGTTGGGTTCCCCATTAGCATCCTATCTTCTCAGCATTTCTGCGGTGGAGTTGTACCAGTATACACTTGTATTTCATATTTCATTATTCTTGTATCAATTCCCATGTTGGGAAACTCAATGTAATTCAATTATCCAGAGATTGTAATGTAACATTAAAACAATGATGTAATAGTTAGGATCATTTGTATCTTTGTTAAGAAAATTACTATGGATGTATTATGTGATGTTTATTATACTCGCATCATGGTTATTGGATGTATCATTGTTTATGGTTATTATAAAATAAATGGTTATGTTGTATTCTTTATCTTTATTTATGTTTAGTGTTGCGAAGTAACCTCGCATGCCCCAGAGAACTAATTGTGTCAATGCTATGTAATACACTATGTGGTTATGGTTTAATGTTATTGCATGTTTAATTTAATTGTTTTAAAAATAAATAAAAATTGTAAATGTGTGTGTTCTCTGGGGTTTGCACGACGGGCATTACAAAAATTCTGATGCAGATGCTAAAGTTTCCTAGCTAAGGACCTTTGGTCAAAGGTACCCTCGATCAAAGATTTTACCTTCATTCGAAGGTACCTTTGACATAAGGATCTTATGATGAACACAAAATATTATTTAATTGACTTCACTTGAAGGTACCACAATAAAATAATATTTATTTTAATTAAGCAAATCAAATAGAACATCCCTATGAAATACTTAATCATGTTAAAATATGCAAACAAAATAAGTAGAATAAAAACAATTAAATGAAAGAACATAAAAACAAGATCAAACCTTATCCCATAGTGGATTGATGCTACTTTGATGTGGAAAGTAGCCCTTTCCCAATCCTTGTTAAGCTCTTGGATGATGGATGAAATTCTTTGAAGATGCTATGTGATATGATAAACAAGATGCAAATGCTTAAGATTGTGTATCAAGTTGTGTCCCTAAAATCAATAGAAGAATCCCCTATTTATAGAATAGAAGGATAGAATAATGAAATATAGGAGGAATGTGGGATAAAGGAAAATTGAATCACATTGTGGCACTTCTCAACATTCCAATGGAGGGAGGTTGTGTACATTTTGGTCATTGTGCATGATAAATGCTATTAGGTGGATTTTGAAATTTGAAAGTTGGCTTGTTAGAGGGAGAAGAAAGAGTCTTAAATGACAAGTGGGAGACATGTAAGAGGAGTTAATGCCATGTTGGAGGACATGTCCTTTTAGAGGGACTTTTTGAAATTTGAAGCATATTCCCTAAAGATGCCATTTTGAATGGTTAGAAGAAATGATAAATCAAATAAATTGATTTATTGTGCAAGTTGCAAAATATAGAGAACAAAGGATTAGTGTTAGAAGTTAATCAAGATTTAATTAACTTTAGATAGAGATTAGTTGACATGACATTTTATTTAGATTTTTGGATTTATTTAAATCAAATGGGAGTAAATAATGGACATTAGTAATTTAATTAAATACATTTGATTTAATTAAATGAAAAAACTTTAGGAGATAATTAAATAAAATGATTTATTTAATCGAGGAGGAATTGTTATGGATTAATTAAATAACAATTATTCAATTAATTGGTTAGTAAATGATGGAGGAAATGGAGTTAGTGAATTAGGATCAAATGCATGTATTTTTTATGTGTCTACATTTTTCCCCTCTTTGAAGCAATGTACCTACTACGTTGGTTCAAAGAATAATCTTGCCATGGTCAAATTTTTAAAAAAATTAGTTTTTTTTCAGATGCCTTGGAATGGAAAGAAGTATATTGGTACACCTACGTGGATCTAACTAATTCTCCTACAAATAAAACTTGTGACCAGAAATCCAATTAATCTAATAGTTCACATGTACAACTTTTACTTTGTTGAAAAAGTAGGAATGTTGACCTCCTTAGTGGTAGTTTAGATGACACAACACACTCAAAAAAGATAAATAGAAATTTGGTGAAAGATTCATGTACAATTTACCTAGGATTTAAAAGCATTTTGGTTTGATCTCTAATGGATATCCATGTAGTCATAACTTGGGCTTCCATTTTTGTTGTCTTCTTTCTCTCCTTTCAAGCTCAAGTTTTTGTATAAATAATCTAGAGAAATAAGACTTGTTTCTTAGTTTTGTTCATCTCAAGTAACAATAAATTTTTAAAATAAAGAAAGCATTAGGTAGTTTCTAAATTTTTTTTGAATCACTTTCCAATTTCTATGTCCATATGTTATGCTTTTCCTATTTTTACTTCTCAAATTTCCTAATTTTATTTCTAGATTGTGTCTTTAGTCGAGAAACTCTTTTAAGTTAGTTATTTTAGGTTAGGTTCTAGTCTAACAAATGCTTAGTTAGGTTATTTTTAGGCTCTAGATTGCATCTTTAGGAAATTAGGTTATTAAATTAGTTAATGATATATGAATTGTGTTGGTGTTTTAAATAAACCAAGCTAATCTCACAAATAACCTATGGAATTTCCATCTTCCAATGGTTAGCTATTTGAAGGGATTTCCCAATGAATGAGTGAAAGTTGAAATAAATTTCCTCTTGAACTTTGGGCTTTGCAAGACCCAAGAAGGTTCAATCCCAAATTGTTGGTGTAAATAAAGTCTTGTACCTAGTTAATTCATTACTAGGGAACTTATTTACACATGTTCAGTTTACTTAGGTCATAAGAAGGAATCTTTCTAGAAGATGTTAGTTGTCATTAGTTGTTATCTTATCCTTTGACAAATACTACATGTGAACCTAGGTAAGTGTGATTAGTTGTCTCATGTCATATGATTAAGACACTTGTCATAATCCTATGATACATTGCATCTAACCTTGGCTATATAACCAAGGGGTCTCTCATTGTAACATCAATCAATCATATCATTGACATTGAATATAGTTTATTCTTGTCATATCATATTCATCTCTCTCTTTTGTGCTTTCCAATTGGTCTCAAGATCTTGGCATCCATAGCCAATTCTAACATGGTATCAGAGCATGTTTGATTCTAACAAGCTCTTTGTGCTCTTTTAGGTCCAAGATCGGGGAGATGGCTTCTAGATTCAGGAGCATCACATCATATGGCATCTTCACATACTATCTTCTCTTCATTTTAGCCTTGTACTATGTCTCAAATATTGATGGGAAATAATACATACATGAATGCAATTGGGAAAGGATCTATTAGTTTTGGGGAAAACACTTTCCAGGATGTCTTATTTGTTCCTCATTTGATGAACAATCTTCTTTCCATATATCAGATTACACATGGTGGAGATGGGAGAACTGTTGGAGTTCACACCTTATTCTATCATCATTTGAGACTTAGAGACTAGAGAGATCATTGCTACTGGGGTGGTTGATCATTTATCTCAATTGTATACCTTTGTACAATTTTCTTCTGATGATGACAATGTTCCTTTGGCTATTGATCACATGAACCATGACTCAGAGGAGAAAATTGGCTTCTTGAACTTGGGAGTTCTCACATAAAATCTAGTACTTGAGCCATGCATTCTATCTCCTCCACCTATTGTTGTAGTTGATGATGCTTGTAATTCCATAGTTTGGGTTCCTTGTGATTTAGTGCAGCAAGATATAAATAGTGTTCCAAGTATGGCTACTTTGGATGACCTCTTGACAGGTATTTATGACTTGTTTGTGGTGTCTCATCTTGTAGATTTGGAGGATACCATTGATGAAATTCATCTTCTCTTTGATGGATAAGAACCTTCTTCAGTTGTTGTGAGGGAGCACCTTGACCCTCCTGTTCATTCTCTACATGATCATTCTTCACAAATTGGTGTGAGTGTGGATTCTTTTGGACAACATTTGGATGAGGCTTATTTCACTTCAAAGGGGATATACTTGTCTTTAGATAGTGCTCTACATTCTTCTCTACTAGATGTTCGATTGTCCTCTTTAGCAGTGTGGCCTAAAATGGCTATTTGGAGTGTGTCATCTTTCGACATCAACATGGAGACACTTGGAGCATTCTTCAGAGACATCATACATCATCCATATTCCCGATATCCTACATACATCCATGGCTTTATTTCTTCATAGGGGAAGGAACATTGGTTTGCAAGATTGGATCATCTTCAACATTCAATGTCGAGCTTCTACCATTCTTGCAGGAGAATCAACATTGAGGGGGGGCTGCCTTGTCTCTCTTCTACTTCTCTCTTATGGGGGATATTTTTCCTCAAATGTAGTTTTTTCCTTCTCATTCATCATTGAGAGAATTTCAATTTTGTATTACATCTCTCTTTTGGGGAGGAGTTTTGTCCCACTAGGTTTTCTCCTTTTCTCTACTTGTGAGAGATTGCATTCATTTCTTTTGCATTGTACATGGGTACCTAACATGGCCTAGTATCTGGGACCCATTCTTGCATCTTTGTGTCATTTTTATGATAATATACTACTCCCTAAGTTTCAATTAAGGGGGGTTGTTGGTGTAAATAAAGTCTTGTACCTAGTTAATTCATTACTAGGGGACTTATTTACACATGTTAAGTTTACTTAGGTCATAGGAAGGAATCTTTCTAGATGTTGTCATTAGTTGTTATGTTATCCTTTCCCAACTACTACATGTGAACCTAGGTAAGTTTGATTAGTTGTCTCATGTCATACATGATTAAGACACTTTTCATAATCCTATGACATATTGCATCTCACCTTAGCTATATAACCAAGGGGTCTCTCATTGTAACATCAATTAATCATATCATTGAAATTGAATACAGTTTATTCTTGTCATATCATATTCATCTCTCTCTTTTGTGATTTCCAATTGGTCTCAAGATCTTGGCATCCATAGCCAATTCTAACACAAATAATGTTCTCAAGATTACTTGTGCCAATTAAAAAAGTACATTGTAAATAATAATCTGATTCTCATTAATTTTCTCAATAGATGGAACCTTTCAAGGAGTTGGCTTGATGCAAGAGAATCTAGTGGTGTGAGGGAAATCTTGCATCACCCAAAAAGATGCTTTCCATTTTTTTTCCTATTGTTTTCTTTTTGTAGATGTTTTTGCATTTCTAGATACCCTTTTCATCGATTAAGAGTTTCCAAATTTTAGAACTGCTTTTCTGCTCAACTGCTATTTTTAGTAGGTGGAAATTTTAAGGCGTGGGAAGAAAAAAATTATGGGAAGGTTCATGATGGAAAAATAAGCACTTGGTGAAAGAATTAGATCAAGATCATTCACGGTTTGAAAGTTATTCAAGTTCCAGTTTCTGCTTTTTGCCTTGAAAAACCTTCTGAGTTCAGTTTGAGCCACTAAACGGTCTTGTACGGGCCCAAAAATCATCATACCTAGAAAAGTGAGTTCTTAGCGCATTCTTCACTCTAAGACCTTTCCGATGGTGCAAACGGTTCAAAAAATGGAGTCCCAGATCAAAAGTTATGGCTTCCAGAAGTTGGCCAATTTTTGGAAAATTGCCAATTTTTGAATTAAGACTTAGTTTTTGAATTTCAAATTGTACTTTTTGGCACCAAATTGGAAAAATCTTATCTCGAATGTTATTTTTGGCTCCAAACTGAAAAGGGGCTATTTAGGGGCTAATTTCTAATTTTTGGGTAACTTTTTGGGGAAGGAGTTCGCATGTTGCGAAAAGGGGGATTTTCTATAATTCTATAATTTTTTTAAACTTCTATAATTTGCATGTATCACAGAGCTCGAGGATTTGTGATCCTCTACATATAAGAATTTCATAATATTGAATAAAATATTATTCTCTATTCTGTGAGTGTTGTTGTTTTTCTGTTCCTGCTCTGTTCCCTCATCAGGTGGTATCAAAGCGGGTTTTCTTGAGCGTGTGAACAAATCACTGATCGTGAGGCAGTTTGTACCAGGACCATGGTTGTGGGTTCAAGATATTCAAGATGCCTCCAAGAGTGATTCCTGGTAGGTGTGGTGGTGCCAGAGGTGGCAGAGGTGGTGTAAATCCTAGTGGAAGAGATCCATTGGCGACCGAGGGTTTTAGAGCCCTCCAGAGACAAATTGATGCATCGCAGGAACAAATGAGAAGAGGGTTAGACCCGGGAAGGAGAGGAGAAAGTGAAGATGAAGAAGAGGTGGAAGATTTAGACATAGAAGAGGAAGAAGAAGCAATTGATCAAGATCATATGTGGTTGATAAGGGCCATTTCGAAGATCAGAAAAAGACCCAGAATAGAAGTCCCTAGTTATTCTAGAAGTTTGAACCCTGAAGAGTTGATTGACTGGATCAATGAGCTAGAAAAATATTTTGAATATGAAGTAGAGGACCCAGATCAAGTTAAGTTTGTAAAAATGAAGTTAAAGGGCCATGCCAATATTTGGTGGAAAGAGGTCTAGTTGGAGAGAAATTGAAGAGGAAAAGGAAAGATCAGTAGTTGGGATCACATGGTGGAGAAACTGAAGAAGCAGTTCATACCAGTAGACTACGAGTTAGATTTGTTGTAGAAATTGCAAGGGTTGAAGGAAGGAGGTAGATCTGTAAAAGAATACATAGAATAGTTTCACAAGATGATCATCAGAATGAGCCATGTAGAAGCCAACAAGGAGAAGGTAGTCCATTATCTTAATGGGTTATGGCCGAGCATTCAAGAGGAGCTAAGCCTAGTCAGAATGACTACCATTGAGGATGCATACCAGTTTTCTCTGAAAGTTGAGGAGAAGCTGAACAAAAGATTTGACAGCAAGCAAAAAGCTCGAGGAGGTCAAAGCAGAAGGGGTAGTTGAAGATCTTCTGGGGGCCAAAATGAGGATGAAAGGAAAAATGAAGATGTGGGTACCAGTCAAAGCCAGAGGAATGATAACTTCTCCCACCCTTGTGATCAAAATAGTGGTGATCAAAGAGGCAGAGGATGAGGAAGATTTGGGCTAGGACCTGGAAGAGGTGGTTTTAGAGGAACTTGTTTCCATTGTGGTGAAGAAGGGCATCAAGCCTATGAATGTCCACAACACCAAGGAAGGATAGACAAAAGGCTAGAAGGTCATGGAAGGGTTGCACATGTAGATGAGGAGGCTCAATCTAAGCATTCAGATGATGCAAAAAAGGGATAAGCCCTAGTGGTTAGAAGAGCCCTGGTGACTAAAGAGAAGGAGCCAGAACAGAGGAAGAATCTGTCGCACACAAGGTGCAAGTGTGAAGACAAATGTTTTGAGGTTATTATTGATAGTGGGAGCATCGATAATCTGGTGTCAGAAGAGATGGTTATGAATTTGAAGTTGAAAAGGGAAAGGCATCCACACCCATATCAGATTGGCTGGTTGCAAAAGGATCACAAAGTTTTGGTCAATGAGCAGTGCCTGGTGAAGTTCAAGATCAGAAGCTATCGTGATGAGGTACTTTGTGATATCATCCCCATGGATGCATGTCACATGTTGTTGGGGAGGCTATGGCAGTTTGATAGGTGAGTTGTACATGATGGCCATGCAAACACTTATTCCCTGATGAAGGATAGAGTTCGCCATAAGTTGAAACCCCTGAAGAAGGATGAAGAAAAGGTATGCAGTAGTGCTAGAATTTGTTTTGTTGATGGAAAGAAATTTTTAGAAAGCATGAAGCATGAGCGTATGTGTTATGCATTGATTCCTAGAATGGATAAGGAAGATAGTGATGAGGTACCATTAGAAGTTTCTAGGTTATTGAATGAGTTTTAGGAGATTATTTTTCATAACATAGCTGAGGGTTTACCACCAATGAGGAAGATCAGTCATCAGATTGACTTGATCCCTGGAGCCAGTTTGTCGAATAAGGTAGCTCACAGAATGACTCCTCCAGAAAATGAGGAGTTGAACAGACAAGTTCAGGAGTTGTTGAGGAAGGGTTGATTCGAGAGAGTCTGAGCCCATGTGCAATACCTGTAGTACTAGCACCAAAGAAGGATGGGGAGTGGAGGATGTGTATAGATTCCCAAGCCATAAATAAGATAACAATCAAGTACAAATTTCCCTTGCCAAGGATGGATGACCTGATGGATTGTTTGAGTGGAGCACAGTACTTCACAAAGATTGATCTAAAGAGTGGATATCACTAGATCCGGATTCGTGAGGGAGATGAATGGAAGACCACCTTCAAGACCAAAGAGGTCCTGTACGAGTGGTTAGTCATGCCTTTTGGGCTAACCAATGCACCGAGCACATTCATGTGGCTCATGAATGTGGTAATAAAAGAGTTTCTAGGAAGTTTTGTTATTATGTATCTAGATGATATTTTGTTTTTTATTAAGACCTCTGATGAGAATTAATGCATATTCTTAGGGTTTTTGAGAAGTTGAGAGAGGAGAAACTATTGATAAATTTGAAAAATTGTAGTTTTGTAAAGGAGTTAGTGTACTTGGGGTTTGTTTTCTCAATAGAAGGTCTTAAGATGGACCCAGAGAAGGTGAAGGCTATTCTAGAATGGCCTACCCCAAGAACTACTACTGAGGTGAGATCTTTCCATGGTTTGGCCAGTTTTTATAGAAAGTTCATTAGAAACTTCAGTAGTATTTGTGCACCTCTGACTGAAACAATGAGAGGGGATAGAAAAGAGTTCAAGTGGAGCACTGGAGCAGCGAAGAGTTTTGATATGTTGAAGCAGAAGGTGACAGAGCAACCAGTTTTAGCCCTCTCAAATTTCAATAAGGTGTTTTATGTGGATTGTGATGCTAGTGGTTGTGCCATTGGAGTAGTGATGAGCCAAGAAGGTAAGCCCATTGCCTATTTCAGTGAAAAGTTAAATGATGCAAAGAGAAAGTACTCTGTATATGATCAAGAATTTTATGCAATAGTTCAAGCATTAAAAAAATAGAGACATTATCTATTGTCGAAGGAGTTTATTTTGTTTACTGATTATCAAGCATTATAGTACCTGAGTAGTCAGGGAAAATTAAAGCAGAGGCATATGAAATGGGTAGAATTTTTGCAAAGTTATACCTTTTTTTTAAAGCATAGGAGTGGTAATTCAAATAGGGTTGTAGATGCCTTAAGTAGGAGGTAGAAATTGTTGACAAAGATGCAAATTAAAGTGGTTGGGTTCAATGAACTCAAGATGTTGTACCCTGAAGATCCTAATTTTGTAGAAGCTTGGAAAGCTTGCAAGGAGCTTGTTACAGTTGGTAGGACGAAGTGGCTGGATTTCATAATCTAGGATGGCATGTTGTTTAAGGGAATTCAATTATGTATTCCAAGGAGTTCCATGAGGGAGAACCTAATAAAGGAGAACCATAGTGGAGGAATGGCAAGACATTTTGGTCAGGATAAGACCATTGCCATTATCAATGAGCATTATTATTGGCCTCAGTTACCATAGGATGTGAAGAATTTTGTGCAAAGTTGCAGGGTATGTCAGATGGCTAAAGGAGTGAGCTAGAATACTGGGTTGTATCAATCCTTACCTGTACTAGAGAGGTCGTGGGAGGATATAAGTATGGACTTTGTTCTTAGTTTTCCAAGGACACAGAGAGGGAATGATTTAGTATTTGTGGTAGTTGACAGGTTTTCAAAGATGGCACAGTTCATTCCATGCTAGAAGACCCATGATCTAGTCCACATTCCTGACTTGTTCTTCAGAGAAGTGGTAAGACTACATGGTTTGCCAAAGAGTATAGTCTTAGATCATGATACCAAGTTTGTGGGATAATTTTGGAGGACCTTGTGGAAAAAGTTGAAGACAGAGTTAAAGTTCAGTTCTATACACCATCCAAAAACTGATGGGAAAACTGAGGTTGTGAACGGAAGTTTGTGTAACCTATTGAGATGCTTGGTAGGAGATAAACCCAAGGGATGGGACTTGATCTTACCCTAGGTAGAATTTTCTTACAATAATTCTATCAACAGAAGCGCTGGTAGATCACCATTCCATATTGTGTATGGAGGTAGTCCCAGGACTGCTCCAGAATTGAGGAAGATGGACCAAGAGAAGAAGACAAGTGCCAAAGTCAAAGAATTTGCAGAGCACATCAAGCATATACATGAGAAGGTAAGAGAACATATTAACAAGATGAATATGCAGTATAAGGCTAAGGCAGATCAGAAGAGGAGGTATAAGGAGTTTCAAATTGGTGATGAAGTGATGGTCCACTTGAGGAAAGAAAGGTTTCTAGTGGGAACGTATAACAAACTGAAAATGAAGAAGTTCGGTCCCTGTAAAATTTTGAAGAGGCATGATTCAGGGAATGCATATGATGTAGAGTTGCCAAATGGATTCAACATTTCCTCTGTGTTCAATATTTTAGATTTGACAGAGTATCATGAAGGTGGTGCAGAGGAAACACCAACAATGGAACAGTTTGGCATTCCAGCACCTACTTTAGAGAAGGAGGAGATTGAAGAAATCTTGGATAGTCATGTGGGAATGAGTATCAGAAATAGGTAGTATGAAGAATATTTGGTAAAATGGAAAGGAAGGCCTGTGGAAGATTCTTCTTGGTTGTATAAGGCAAAGGTTGATCGTTTGGGTTTTCCTCAACCATCAGAGACGTGATGGGGTCACTTCTCAAATTACCCTAGGTGTCTGATGCAGGAGCATCCAGTGGTGTGAGGGAATCTTGCATCACCCAAAAAGATGCTTTCCATTTTTTTCCTATTGTTTTCTTTTTGTAGATTTTTTTTTTATTTCCGGATACCCTTTTCGTTGATTAAGAGTTTCCAACTTTTAGAACTACTTTTCTACCTTTTTTGCTCAACTACTATTTTTAGCAAGTGGGAATTTTAAGGCATGGGAAGACAAAAATTTATGGGAAGGTTCATGATGGAAAAATAAGCACTTTGGAAAAAGAATCATATCAAGATCATTCACGGTTTGAAAGTTATTCATGTTCTAGTTTCTTCTTTTTGCCCTGAAAAACCTTCTAAGTTCAGTTTGAGGCACTAAATAGTCCCGTAGTGGCCCAAAAATCATCAGAACTAGTAGAGTGGGTTCTTAGCATGTTCTTCACTCTAAGACCTTTCCAACGGTGCAAACGGTTTGAAAAACAGAGTCCTGGATCAAAAGTTATGGCTTTGAGAAGTTGGCCAATTTTTGGAAAATTGCCAATTTTGGAATTAGGACTTAGTTTTTGAATTTCAAATTGTACTTTTTGGCGCCAAATTGGAAAAATCTTATCTCGAATGTTATTTTTGGCTCCAAACTGAAAAAATGGGCTATTTAGGGGCTAATTTCTAATTTTTGGGTAACTTTTTGGGGAAGGAGTTTGCATGTTGCGAAAAGGGACATTTTCTGTAATTTTGTAATTTTTTTGAACTTCTGTAATTTCAATGTATCACAGAGCTCGAGGATTTGTGATCCTCTACATGTAAGAATTTCATAATATTGAATAAAATATTATTCTCTATTCTGTGAGTGTTGTTTTTTCTATGTCTCGGGTTTGCTCCCTCATCATGGCTACTCCTGTACAATATTCAACAATATATAGCCTGAGAATATGAAACTTTACACAAGCTTTATCAAATAAGACTTGACAAAAGATAGGTTTTATAAGTTCTTTAATTGAAGTGAATGATTCCTAGGAACTATAATTTCAAACACAACTACTAAATTAGTGCCCAATCCCAAGGTGAGGAGTCAATTCAACTATAAATCATACAATATGACAACATTAACCCTAGTATTCATGCGAAACAACATAATTTCATTACAATGTATGCTCACTATGTTCCAAACTCACAATTACATATCAAATCCAAATAACATTTACACAAATCTATGCTCTAATTAAAGTAATTTAACTAACTCTTTGAACCAAAACCATAATCAAAGCATACACCATTGAGAAATCAATGGAGACTAATGAAAGATCCTTGATCATATTCTCATTAATAATCATTGAAAATACTACAATGGAGAGAAAATGAGCTTAAAAATTTAAACAATATCTATACAGTAAGATTCAAGTTGCATACAGTAATAAAATTTGTAGAAAAGACTCAACTAAAGAACCTAGAACCATCCTCGAGCTAAAATATTTGTGCTTACTTTACAATCTCCATCTGGAAACCAATTAAAAAAAAAACAACTTTTAATAAAATGGTTTCTCCTTTAAGAAAAAGGAGAAGAAAATGGAGAAGATCTAAAATCAATCCATGATAACAAATGGCACACCTTAGCACCCTTGATCTACAACCAACTAGAATTTAGAAGAAACTTCTCGCTCTTCATTTTCCCTCTCTTTTTTCAACTGATGTTTGTACATCTTGTGCACCCATTTTAACTGCATGTAAATACATGTCTCCCAGATCTATTTTCACTTAACAGTAAAAAATAATAACCCCTAGGTAAAACCCATATAGTAGCATCAAGAGAAATGCACTTAATATAACACATTTTACCCATTGAATCCCACAAAATGCCTTTGTTCCCTCAATCATTAAATATGGAATTTTTGTCAAACAATTAGCTTGCAACTAATTTCCTGTTAAGATAAACCATTTTCACACTTACATATTCCTACATTTCAATCACTATACCTTCCATTTCTTAGATTCTACAAAATATACATTTCAAAATTGATTAATTGCACTCAAATCCTCTGTATTTGCATTATAATTCATTGTCTTAATGGCATAACATCTGAATCTCTTGCACACCATTTTTCTTTTTGCAAAAAATCTCCACTTTTTTTGGTGTAGCTCTTAAAACCATTCACTGATAGATACATTCAATTGCAAGTTGAAAACAAATATTGTCGAGTTGTTAAAAACTTTCCTGGGTCATTTTTGTCACTATCAAGCACTCAAAAACCTCTAAGACTTTGTTAAATATTCTTCCCAAGTAATAGAAAAGGTTGAGGAACCTTTATAGAAGTTGAAAAGACATCTTCCAACCTGCACATGTGTGCAAGAATTTCCCCCAAGTGCAAAAACGTGAAAGTGTTTCATTTGCTCCATCCATTAACCATGGTGCCCAACATTTGTTCCCAATTAGCAAAGGAAGATTTAAAAGAATATGGTGGCTTCTGAATAAAACATTTGATAAGAATCAATGTCATATGAGAAGCAAAAAAAATAGATGGCAGACTATTCAAGTCCTCATCGTATCATATTAATGCATTGTAGACTTGGAGACAAAGAGGAGCCTCAAAGATGTGATGGTGTGATGGGAAGTGGAGCCATCACATCACATACTACCATCGCTATTTGAAAAGAGGTAGCCCTTTCAAAAATGTGTTGTGTGTTGCACGTGTAATGAGAATAAAATAACACTTCAAACTTCTACTATTTTACATCATAATCCCTTTAAAAGTCTACCACTGAGAGTCCATCACTAAACCATAAAGCATCATAGATTTGAAATAAAAAGCTTCCTAAAACCAACACCATGTGATGAGAATGAAATATTTGAACTTTCACGTGACTTCAAATTTGTCTTTCCTAAATAAACATTAATTAAATCTACCAATGAAATCCCACCACTACTCCTCAATTCATTACTATTTTATTTTAAATACGCCCTTTAAATATGTGTTGTGCAACGTGAAAAAAAAACACCATCTATTGCTCAATATATGAATTTATAAATTTGTGAACTTTAATTAAAATCACTCAATGTAAACCCATCACTACTCTTTAATGCTTGATGGTTTGTTTTCCTTCTCCATCCAAAACTGGCGATGTGTGATTTGTCATGCTTCAACCAATAGTAACCAAGAATTAAAATTTCTTTTGAAACACTTTCAAATGTTGAAATATCAATTCCCTAAAACCATTTTAAAAACACTTTAAAATGTTTCAAATATCATCATTTTAAAACATTAGAATTAGGAAAAAAATTAATTTCACTGCTGGCCGAATAGTGAAATTTCATTGCACAAAAATAGAGACCCTTGGAGCCAAGGTTTTTTCTAAGCAGCCATAATCAATTATTTGAAACATGGGTTTTAAATCAGATTTCACCTAGGAATTAGATTTTAGGTACCTCCTTTATAAATGGGCCCATCAAAGGTGTTCACCATAATAGAAACACATTAAAATAATGTATCATATGGACTCCATTTTTGATGAAAATGGAACTAAAAATGTTTTATACCAAAACAAGAAATGGGTTTCCTTCAAAATTGCAAAATTTGCAACTTCTTAGAACACCAAATTTAGCTTGGTTGGTGTCATAAACACATTAATTAGTCCATCATAACTCATCTAGGACACAAAAAATTGAGCAAGCATACTACCATATGTGCCCAAAAAAATTCTACCCTATAGATTTGAATGATGACCTTCGAGTTGGAAAATTTTAATTGATGAAGATGGGCTTTGGGGTAGATTTATTAGGATGCAGACCTAACCTCTGTCAACACATTGAAAGGGAATAGGTACTTTAAATTTGCAAAATTTGAATGTGCCACAAGGTTGATTATATCCATTCATGATGTTAACCCCAATTAAATTATGTTTAATGTATATTCAAATTAATAAAATTAATTATTGTGAATGATTGTGTGAATTAAGAATTATTCATACATTATTAAAATTATGATTTGAATGCATATATTGAATATAATGCAATTGAGATCATGTAACTACATTTAGATGATATGGTTGCTAATTTTGATTTGAATAATTTTACTATTCTGATCAATATTGAGTAATCTATTATGTGATGTTACACACCCTTATTTTTTATGTTTAATGTATATATATTCATGTTAAATAGCAATATATCAATCATTGATTGAATTACAATTTTATATTTTTCAAATGATCAAGTGTAAATTAAGAAATATTCCACATTTATATGTTATTAAAATTATGATATGAGAATAGGGTATGTGTAGGATCATGATGGGCCAAAAAGTGGCAATATTATGGGTATTTGTAGGGTATGTGGATGATGATTTTTTTTTATCCAAAATTGATGAAATGAAAAAGGTTTTAGAGGAGATTGTTAGCTTTCCAATATAAATTATGCTTTCATTTGAATTTAATAACTAATTATTATTTATTTTCTATTAGAATTATGACTAAAGTCCTAATTGATAGGCTGATTGAAAAACATCTATAACTTTTAAATAGTATCACATTTTTTGAATCCGAAACATGTGTCAAATTCTATGCTTCACATACTATAGGATTAGAAAAAGGAAAAATAAATTTCAAGAACTTTTGGCCAAGTTAAGGTGGTCAAACATATGAGTTTTTATATTTTTTAAAAGTTGTAATAAGAAAATCATAATTAATTATTTACTTGGAAAAAATTATAGAAAAATATGCATCGCATCCAGACATGAGTCCTCTACTTTTATGTAAAATCTTATAAAAAAATATTATCATTTTATTATTGTTAGGGTGGTTAAACAGACACCTACTTATTTTTCCGAAATTTAAGTACTACTGCATTGAAATTTCAAATTTTCACCAAATAGATTTTATTTATTTTTAAATAAACCTAGTAGTTTAGAAAATAAATTAAATATTCTATAGATTCTATTCTTACATATTTTTGAAATAATATAGATAACTTATTCAATTTGTTATGTCAAGTTTCCTAACACTGATATTTTTGAATTTTTTGCCACTTAAGGGCTTGCTTCTTCCATGATGATCCTACACATACCCAATATTGAATATGACATGCAATTGAGATCATGTAGTGTTTAGATGATATGGTTGTTAATTTTGATTCATAATTTCACTATGTTGATATTCAATGATTTATTGTGTGATGTTACACATGCCCTTGTTTCTAATTTTATTACAACACTTTGAGGATATATATTTGTTTGACCTATTTTGTTTCAGTTCTACTAGTTTTGAAATGTGTGTCAAAATCAATATAATTTACAAGCGGGAAATTAGTTCTAGAGGATGTGCACAATTTTGTCTCTATTATTAACTTTATGTTCCTAATCATTAATGCATTTTCTCATTCTCAAAGTTTATATATGCTTTATATAAATTTCTAAAATATTCTCCTTTATACATGATGTGTGTACATCGGTTCAACAAATGGAAAGTGGAGTAGAATTCCCTAAGCCAAATTTGGTTACTGGAGAAGAGGGGGTTGAAGCAACCATGGTTGATTGTATGGAGGAGACCCAAGCTGCATAAATAATTGATGTTAGAGAGGAGGCCCATACACAATTTGATGTTGGAAAGGAGTTAGGATTGCTTCCTTCTATTGATATTCATACTAAGAATCTAGTTATAGAGGTGAAGAATTTTTATTTTTTTAAAAACATATAGATCATTTACTTGAATTAGATATGACAAATTGAAGTTTCATGTTGAACAACCTCTTGCTACTACTGCAAGGGCATTCATAAGAACTTCAAAGGAAATAATTGAGACTTCTTTCAAAAGTCATGATACACTTAATCAATCCATATTTTTATCAACATTGCTTCTTCATGATGACCTAAATGAGCCATTAGAATTGATGGGTGTAGATTTGACAAAAAAGAGGAAAAGACAGGCCTAGAAGACTTAAATATTATTAAAAATTTTAAACAAGGTTTGGGTTCCATTGGGAAGCAATCTCAATCAATGGATAAGAGTATTTCAAGAAGAGTGATGTTGACATCTATTGTAAGTCCAAAAATTACAAGAAAGTGTCAACTCTCTTCACTTTCAATGAAAATGGCTTAAGTAGAAGGACACTAACAAGATATGTGAAAAAGAGAATTGTTTTGGATGATACTATTGTAGAAGGAAACTTGGCATTGATGTGTATGGTTTCTCATTCTGACAAGATTGAAGCTGGTGTTAGGAACTTGATCTCAAGTTTTTTGCATGATCATACTTGTTCGTCATCAAATAAAAGAGATGTTCTAAAATACAGGATCAACCCTAGTCCAAACAATTTTCAACTGCATACGAAACATTGGTCAGACATAACACAACATGAGATGTGTATGATGTTTTGTTCAATGCAAATCCTCATATAAATATTGAAAAATAATGTTTCAAATGTTAAGGCCACATTATGTGAGGGAAAAAATGTTTTCAAAACTTTTTGTTGTCATTATCATATTGAATTTGATCTTTACTATTATTTGTTTTGAAATATAAAAGAATAAAGTGATGGTTCTCAAAATGCACCTCCTAAATGGGTAAATCAATTCATAGAATCCATCTTATGCCATAAATTTTATGATGATGTAGATGGACCTCCAATGAAATGCACAAAAATAATTTGTGAATCATGTAGAAATATAGCTAAAATTCCCTTGAGAAATGAAGATAATGAGATGTCGAAGATGGTAAATTGCAAGAGTTACAAGTACATAAAGTTTGAAACAAAAATTGGGAAAAAAATCCACAAGGTTAGATTATGTAGAAGAGGAGGTACCTATTGGAACATTTTTAGAAAATTTTCGTAAATAGATACAACCATACATACATCATTTATTTTATGCTAAGTGGCAAGAAAAATGATATCAATTTTTAAGAGATATTTTCTCAGTTGGAACAATTTTATCAATAGTTGACTTTGCAGAAAATTACTCTTTTACCCGTCAAAAGGAGATTCAAACACAATATTACTTTTTAGAGTAGGTCACTATTATGGTGTATGTTTTTTATTGGCATGCACAATTGTACTTGGATGGTGTTGATAGTACATATGAAGAGCACCTCCTCAAGAAAGAATATCACTTTTATATTAGTAATGATAAAGAGCATGACACACTTTTCTTCCAACATTGCTTTAAAAAGTTTTTTGAAGATTTAGAAATAAGAGGTGTGAATATTGAAAATTTTGTATGGTCCAATAGGTGTGCACCACAATTCAAATCATCAAGGCCATTTTATGCATTATGTGTATATCATCGACATGATAATACCACATATTTGGAGTTTCTTTGAGAGCGCCCATGGAAAGGGTGAACATGATGGCACAAGAGCTTGCATAAAACATGCACTAAGAAAAAATCAAATGAATTATGAGGGAGAGCATATAAATTATGCACATGATGTTGTGGAATCATGTAAGAAACACTTTGCAAGTTATTTTGACACATCTTTAGTTGTGAGGAATGATGAATGTCCAAATAGAGCACCAGGTTTTAGGAGATTTCAGGTATGTTTAAATTTATCTTTTGATTTTTTAAAAATTATTTAAATTTATTTTGAATTATATATACTTTTTGTAGGATTGGATAGAAGAATACTACATGAATGCAAGAGGGTAGAAAAAATAAGATCGTTGCTTTGTATGATGAGTACAAATAGGCACACATAGACATTGTATACGAGAGACTACTCTTGTTTTTGTTATGAACACATTTTAGGATGTTATGATAGTTGTAACAACTAACAACATGGATATGCCAATGAATGGAATTTTATGCCAATAATTGTTACTAATGCATACAATGAAGATGAAGATGAAATATTTGAAGATGTTCCTTTGATTTCAACTAATTATGACGACATTTTAGGATTGATTAAAAAATGTATGTGTGTGCATTTGTATATATAAATTTGATGATGCATTTAAGTTTGTAACTTTGTCAAGATCAATTTATAAATTATTATTTGTTAATTTGGATAAAAAAATTAATTATAATTTTATTATATAAATTATTTCTTTTCTACAATTAAAGATTGATTCTAATTTTTTAAAATTGAATGTACATGTTTTATGTATATATGTATGCATGTAAAAGACATGTTTGTGCATTCATATTAGAGGCTAGAAATATAGAATGTGTTAGTTATTATTTATTACTTATACAAAGGAGAGGATGAAGTTAATGAAACTAGAAACAAGCAATGCAATGTTATTTCCCATAGGTTCAGTTGTAGTGTAGGGGACATATCTCAAACAAGTTATAATTGTTCAAAATTGGATTAATTTTATTGATTACCATCCTGAAAATATGGTGTTACAATATAGACACATAGCAATTCCTCTGGCCTATCTCTTCATCAACTTCAATGTGCACATGGATGTCATAGGTGGAGACTAGATAGAGATGATCATCAAAGAATATTACAAGTTATTGAAGAGTGAGCTGATCTAATCAGTGTGGTACATGAATTAGTGATTTGTTTGGGGATGAAAATTTTGAGCTTAGTTGTTCTTTTAAGCAATTAGGAAAAAAAAGTGTACACCTTAGAGATCTATATGTTTATTTGGATGTGATCTGTAATATTTTTCTTGTTTCATTTAAATGTGTCAACTCAAATGTCACTAAAGAACTACATACATATAATATCTATTTTATTTTAGTTAATATATGCACATCTTTCTACCTATCTAGATTGTAGGTCTATATAAGACCCTATCCCTTGTGGGCTTCTTGATCATGTTAGTTGTTTATGGTTTATGTCATATATGTTATGTCATTTTATGTTGGTTAATACACACTAGTAATGAACACTCCTATACATCAAGAATTCTAATATTTTTTTTTGTTAGGTAAATGCTTTTGACTGGAGCTATGAACTAGTGAGGCCCCATTTGGGAGACCTCATCCCAATCATTCTGATTTCATCCTCTCCCTCCTCCTCTTCCTTCATCTCCTTCTTTCCTCCTTGCTTCTCTCCTCTTCATCTTCTCCTTCTCTCCTCCTCACTCCTCCACTCCTACTTCTCCTCCACTTCCAACCCCCTCATCTCTTCCTCCCTCTTTCCTTCATCTTCTCCCTTACCTCCTCCTTCTCTCCTCTACTCTATTTCCTTCACCTCCTAAACCTACTACCTCCTCCAAACTTACCATTGTTGCCTTCTTGCCTTGTACCATTGCCTCCTTCACATTTGGAACTTCCAAATATAGCATATTGCAACACCTCCATAAGAATTCCACTTGCTAGCCTCCCTCCAGTTCCAAAAATCCCTACCTCCAACTCATTATCATCCTCCAACCTTCATTCTTCGACCTTCGTCCTCCTACCACCATCCACTATCTACCATTCTCCAACTTCTAAGCACCAACATTCAACCCACCTCCCACACTCTGTGGGACTCAAACAACTAATGTAGTGTTTAACACTTCCTTGCAACAACCATTGCATTGCAAGGTTATCCCACAAGATTCTCACATTTTAATCATTAACTTACTAATATTACCTAAGTTATGATTGTTGTGATTTTGTGTGATATCTAGATGGGTTATATTACTTGTCTATGTAGGCATACAATGATCAATACGTTTAGCTATTGGTGATACTAATCTATGTATTATGTAAATTACATGATGTTAGGTGATTATATACTATGGGTGTGAGGAGGTGTGATGGTAAGATGATGATTGACATTTAATAGTTACTTGTAGTAGTATCATTCTCATAAGTAGTAATATCTTGATGATAAAGAGTATGATAATTTATTAGTTAGGCATCAAGCAAATAGGGAGTGGTAAAGTATATGTTACTTGTGTAGATTTAATTCTCAATCCAATTATTATTAGAAGGTTATGTTTCATATGTTATTTTTTTCAATTATTATTAATCATGAGTAATATTGACACCTTTTTCTGGTTGAGTAAATAGGTTAAAATTGGCCAACATTGATGAAAGGGTCACATAGCTACTCCCCTTGTGTCATTCTTGTGAATTTCTAGTCTTGTCAAGGGTATGTGTTTTGAACTTGTTTGTAAGGATTGTCTATGTGTGAGAGGATATTTTATTAGACCCTTGAGCTACCTTTTAAATGTGATTACTTATTGTGTGTTTTATGAAGTCTTTATATGGTTTTAATTGTATAAAAAATTCCCTAGGCCGTATGTCTATAGGTTAGGGGCCTTTTTATTCCACAAAACCCCTTAAATAAATTCTGAAACCCACTCTAATTACCCACTTATGAAAAGTAGCGAAAATTGGAGTTGTTTGGATGGTTGTGAAGTTATGGGGAGTTGGTTGTCTTTATCCTTCTATATATTATTTATCTTTGAAATAAGGGGCTTCCCTCTTTTGATTTGGCTTTTCTCTTTCACATTGGCCTCTCTCCTTTGGTCTTGGCTTCTCTTCCTTGCTATTTCTTCTCTTGACTCTTGGTTTCTTCCTTATTTTGAGACTCTTGGAAAGGATGGGAGAGGAAGAATGGAAGAATAGTGATTGGAGGAGAGACTATCACCTTTTTTATTTTAACTCACTTTAGTAATGTCTACCATTATAGATCTTTATTAAAGATATAAAGGATTCATTTTTATGCTTCAAAATTCTATGAAATTTAATTCTAGATCATCTTTGGGGTATTTGTTGAGATTGAGTGTTTGGTATTGTCTTGTTGGAGTTCCACCTTGTTTCAATATCTCTTCATGTTAATATTTGTTAAGGTTGAAGGAGATGAATTATATAATATGTGTTGCATTGTGCTTAGGATGTGATGAAATTTGTTAAAGGAACCCTTGTGAATAGTGGTGTTGTATCTGTAAGGAAAAGCTATGTGACCCTTAGAGCTCAAGGGTGGATTGATTATCAATCCTATGGTTGGAAGGAGAGATTTTTGACCATAGTATTTTTTGTTGACTTCTCTTGTCAGGTTTGTCCAAGGAATTTGAAATCAATTGGAAAGTTCTTCAATTTCATGTTCAAGAAGGTAGAGATTGGCCTTGTTAAATATGGAAGATTCAATTTTCCAAGAACAAAGTTTTGTGAGAATACCATTATTTTATGTGATTAGTGGTTCAATATTATGAGTTTGCTATACAAAAAAAAAAAGTTGAGTAAACACAATGGAGGATATTTGGCATTAACCATTGTTTGGTTGAATCTTAAAGAAGGTTTCTTGAAGTATTGAGTAAAATTGTTACACAACAGGTTAAAATTTAAACCAATTAGATTGTGTTTGTTATTTGTGCATCGTCTTGGTTTTTAAAGGAACAAAAGAAAGATATTTGGCTTGTCCTTATTGATTTAATTTTTGATATAAATAGAGAATAATTGGCTATGTTTGTTATAATACTTTAAGCAGTGGGAAACGTAGCAAGGATTTTCAAGAAAAGAAAATAAAATAGATTTATATACTTTTTTTCCTTTTAGCATCCAAATTAATCTAAATGTTGTAACTGGGAAAATGGTAATCATGATACTAAGCTGAGTAATTTTGAATAGGGATATTTAATGCATACCTTCTTATTAGTATGTTGTTATGCTCATGTAGGGTTAACAAGTGTTAGTGGCTATACATGTTTATTTCATAAAATTAACTTGGTTGTGTATTGTTTAGTTGTGTAAAATTTGGGGCATGACAATCTATTTGTAATTAGCATTATATGGAATAATGTCTTAGGTGACTTAGAAATAACTATTTAACTCTATCAAGAATAATGTGGAGCTCATCATTGTTTGATGTGATATGATGCAAAACGGACTATAATTTTGCTAAAAGAATGCATGGGGTGATCTAGATCATTTTAGAGAGGACTTAAAACATGGATACCTATATATATACCTACATTCAAACTAAGTATAAAAATAAAAATGAAGAAATTACTAGTTTGTGTAAGTTTTGAAATTATTTTAATTATAATAATTATATCAAGGGTTTTCAAGGTTACATTTTGTGATAGATATTATCAGTTACCTAAAAAAATTGTTTTACTTGTACTTGTATGGTTTCATATTCTTGTTATGCCTTGCATAACCACCCCATTTTGATTTGGAACCAAATGGGCCCCCCTTTCTCTTTCTGGTTTCTTTTGCTTTTGGTTACTTGCTTTCCTCTTTGGGTTGCTTCTATTTTTTGCCTGGACTTGTCTTTTGTTCAGTCTGATTTAAATCTTGGTTTTGTCTCAACTTAAGTAGGTTCCCTCCTTGCTAAGTATTCAATGAAATCAATCACAAGTAGTAATGGATTTTATTATGGTGGGTTTTATTTGCTTTTAAGGACTAATACAGACCTTTCTTTTGTAGGGTTAAATCCTACACTTGATGATATTTTCTAGGAGGCTCAGTTGGAAGGCATTCCTCAATCTAGTTGGTCATAAAAATCAGCTAACGCAAATTCAGTAGGACCCTGGAGATGTCACAGTGAGTGAAATTCATTTGCAGACAACTATCGGCAAGACATCAATCAAAGTCATGATGATTAGGAGTTTCCCTTCAACATGAAATTCTCATTCAAAGAAAGGTCTCAGCAAGATCTAAAGGTTTCATCGATCAACAATAGAGAGAGTGCATACTGACAGGAGATTCTAACTTCGGGGCAGGGGTCATGGAGAGCTCTTTGTGTCTCGCTGATCAGCTCATAAGTGAGTGCCTCAGCCAAACAATTAGCATTCAACATGTGGTCTTGGTGAAGTCTTTTGGTCTTGTCGACTGACGGTGAAAATTGCCCATCACGGAGAGATTTTTTCATCGGTATTAGGTCTCAACGAGTCTGCAAGGTCTTACCGACCACCAACAGAGTAGACATCAAAGGCTCATGTGCATCAGGGTAACGTCTCATCGAGTGGCTCTAGTCACACCGACATAGCGCGAGGGGATTCTATTAGTTAAGTCTTTGGTGAGAGAATCAATATGTCTCACCAACATGAAGGAGCCATTGCCAAAAGGGTTCTAAGTTTGGCATAACATCTTGCCGAAAGGAGTAAGTCTCGGCGACTGGGGTGTGGTGTTGGCAAGAAGTCTTGTTGATCAAGCAAGCTCTCCTCGAACTCAAATAAAGTCTCAACGAAGTGGGGAGACTTCAGTGGGAGAATTTGGTGGGAGATCTCAGTGAAACAATAAGCTCTCGGTGACATGAAATACTATCGGCATAACCTCTCACCAATTCAACAGGGCCTAGCTGAAATGAAATAAGATTGTCGAAAGATCTAGGGCTCTGTGTAATCTCTCATCAGCTCATGATGGTCACACTGAAGCAAAAGGAGCTCGATGAGAACAAAAGGAAATTGGGGAGACTCCAGAAGCATAAAGGGGTTCGATGAAAGGTCTTCTTGAGATTGAAGGAGTCTTGCCGACAACAAAGTGGGCTTGGTAAGAGAAGAGGAGTTTGGGGTAAGGTCTCCCTAAAATAGGATTGTCTTCCCAACATAAAAATGAGCTTGATGTGACTTCTGAAGCCTACCGAAGTGTCTCACTGATTCACTCGTGCTATGCTGATAACTGTTATAAGATGAAATCGCATCGTGGAGACACCGATGGTGTCTCACTGACATGCGATTTAAGGTAGATCACTCTTAACTGCTTAGGAATCTAGTGTGGTGTGTGATCATCCAATCAGAAAGGCTATTGACCAATTAATCACCCCTATGGAGAAGACTAATAGAATTCAAGCAAGATGGATTCCTTCTAAGAACAAATGATGATGGATCGGCTCGGGTGACATTCAGATTTGCAAAAAGGCTTGATGGTGCTTCCAAAAGATGGTCAACGTACAGAGAAGTCCAAAACAGAAAGGAAGCCAAGGGAAAGAAGAAATTGTGACTCATAGGGACAGCTGTAGTGACTACTGGAAAGGAGGTAGATCAATATTAATGGAGATATTCTGAGCATTCAAGTCGACCACAACAGATTTTGAAGGTGGACACGAAGACAGGAGAGTTAATGTTGCAGCTACCAAAAGGATCTCAAAAGGCTTCTCTTGAGGATAGAAATCCTTCATCAACGTGGACAGTGGGGCTTCACATTTAATGCAACTTTGACCCTCAGAAAGATCTAAGAGCCAACCCTCTTGCAGTCAGGAGATATTTTTGAAAATCCTAATGCAGGGACAACACATTCTTTTGATACATTCTATATATATGGCCTTCTGGCCTCTTTGTAAGGGTTGGATTTTTTTAGAGAACTTCCAAGGCTAGGAGATATAGGATTAGAGGTTAAGAGTTAGAAATTAGAAAGGAAGTCAGTTGGAGGAGATAGAGGTTGATCTTGATTCTTTGTAATAGGAGTTTTCTTCTGTCTTCTTGGTTAGGATTTAGGTTCAATATATAGGCTGCAATGTATTTTTAGATTCTCTTAGTGTAAATGGAAGCAAACTGGAATCACAGATTATCTATACACTGGTAACTATGCTAGCTTTATAAATGTTGTTTATCTATTTCACTAACAGTAGAAGCAATCAGATTAAAATCTATTTCATGTTGTGTTCCATAGTGATACTTGTCTTCAGTTGATCATTTTATTTGTGAATCCTTCAAGTAATGAAATGTTGTTTTATGTTTTGTTTAAATGGTAATTTGCAATCTGCTATCAAATCAGCACTGGGAATGAATACAACCATGTGTTAATCACAAGTTAATCCAGTTCTTCAGTTTTAGTTTACCGTTCCTTGAAGCTAATAAGTCTGGTTAACATTAGATGAGTCATTGTTCTTTTCTATCCCAAAACTCTGACCTATCTTTTGTTGTCTCTTTACAAAACCTTGTTAGATTAGGTTTTATTTCATGATTGATATTAGAACGATCCAAAAGCTCAACACCAGCAGGCCCCTTGAACATTACTACTATATTGACCAATTGAGCAACATTAGTACAGTTGAGAACCAACTAAATAGACCTTGGGAGTTGAGATATCAATGTGATCATCTTTCTCTTTCAGGAGAAACAAAGTAGCAATATTATGTTTGCATGTTTCTATGCCATTTGGACCATCAACAAGAATTGGCGCTAGGAGGGCTCTAAAAGGGAAAACTGGATAAAGTTGGGTTTTCCTTTTTAGAAAGGTCCCATAGAGTTCTTCAATCAGCTGAAAATCCACCACCCCTAATAGAACTCAAGACCCCAATAAGACACAAGAGTCACAAAACTGGGGCAACCATCATACCACCCTTGTCAGCTCCGCTCACTTCACAAGGCTTTTCACCAATACCCCTCTAGGTACCCATCAATCCACCACACCCATCTCAATTATCATCACAGATGGTTCAACCCATACAATAGCTAGCTCTACCACCACCACTGCCACCAATGGCATTCTTTTAGAATAACCCCTCTCCATTGTGGACTATCCCTGGAGGTTTTCATGACATGCCTAAGAACCTTGAGAAATTCTTCCCCAAGTACATTCATGGTGAATCAAGGAGTGATGAAGAGCACATACAAGTTTTCAAGGATGCTTGTACTAGGGCTCAAATAGCCCACCATGATGTAGTTTGTAGGTTTTTCCCATATTCATTAGGAGATATGACCTACAATTGGTACCTTAATCTCCCTCAAGGCTCTATTCTGACCTGGACACATCTGGAAAATGCTTTCATCAATCAGTTCAGGGTTTATGTGGACCCAGCTCTTTTATACCACCAATTCGCTATTATAAAAAAGGAACCAAGTTCTAGTGAATGTATAGGAGATTGCAAGATCCCTATCTAGTCACTGAGAATAGTTCCATTCAAGCTTACTTTAGGGTTATAGACCCCTTGCTTGGCTTGTTCTTGCAAAGGACCTATCAACCAGTTGATATTGACTCTCTATCCAAAGTCTATCATCTAGCTATCAAGTTGCAACAACAAATCAGTTCTTAACAAGGAGGCCTGGGATGAGGTTTCCCTTCAATGGGATATCAGATGCATAGCCCAACCCCTCTATTCAAAACTATCTTGGGAATGTCTCCTTCCCATTATGGGAATGTCTCTGAATTGCAAACCCAACCATTAGTTCCATTCTTCGCTAAGGGAATCCCTAACTTCTCCCAACAACTGCAAGTTTGTCCAAGCTCCCATGGTTATCATAGCCAAATTGGAACTCCAAGTCATGTTGATCAGCCACCTACTACTAAGAGCATGGAAAGTGAAAAGACAATCCAACTTAAAAATGAGGTACAAACCTTGAAGAAAACACTATCTCAGGTTATAAATGACATGGCTCAGCTTCGACTGAATTCCCCTCAAAGCCAAAGTAATTATCCCAATCAAAATAGCAACAATCAAGGTACTTATCAGAATAACAACAATTACCACCAAAGGGGTTATTAGGGCCAAAATATCCATAATTAGGGCTATCAGAATTAGAATAGAGGGTACAATCAAAGGCCAAACAACAACAGACAAAGGAATACAGGGCCTAGCAATGGTGGAGTTTCTCATAACTATCAAGCAAATGAGGAGAGATCACATATTGCAAATGTGGCTGACCTCAACTTCATGACCAATTGGTGCAGGCTGCATGATACTGCAACCCATTCTGAGGTGAACTACCCTCAGATGGAGAAAGTTGTCAAGATGGCACACAAAGATGCCCACAGCTTCTAGGGAAATTCAAACAAAGGAGGTAATTCAGTGGATACTGCAATGGCTTATGATCTCTTTGAGGAACCCTCATTCCCAATGCAAACTGAGAATGAACGAAAAGAAGATTCATATGATGCCCAAGCCTTTCAGGCCAAAGGAGGACACTTTTGAGAAATTATAATAAGGGTCCACTCACTACATCAGCACCACCTAATCACATGGTGCCTCCCAATCAGTGCTGATAATAATCCTCCTCCACCAAAAGGCCTACCTAACTTCCATAACAAGGGTAACTCTCCTAGTGTTTTCAAAGGTAGTGCAAGTTATGATATATAATTTGATATTGTTTTTGAGATGCAGAAACAAAAAAATTATTTGTCCTACTTTGATATCTTGAAGTGGTGCCCTGCCCAAAGGGAGATAGTGCTAAAATCTTTGGAGCAAGCTAACAAATTGAAAGGAAAGAACAAGGTGGCACCTACTGGTGATGTGAATACAGCCTTGTACAGAAACAAGATAGGTACTCCACCATTTCTCTTAAGTTTAAGGATTTGTGGAAAGAATCTGCATAACTGTTTGTTGGATTTAGGGGCTTTAGGCAATGCAATGCCATTCGCCATATGCAAGAATTTTGATTGAACCCTGTGCAAACTGATAAGAAGGTCATCCAACTTGAAAAAATAGAGGTTAACTTATTTGGAGAATTGAAAAACATACATGTACAAGTAGGATTAGACCATAGGATTCAAACCAATATAGATGTCCAAGTGGCAGACATCCCAGAGACATATGGTATGCTGCTGAGTAGAGATTTGATGAAAAGTCTAGGGGGTACCTTTCCCTTGACTTTTCACATATGTGGCTACCATGGAGAGGGATTCCAACTCAGAATAGGATTGAGAGTGAGCCCCACCTCAAGCATATTATTACTGAATATGATTGCCCCAATGAGGTAGCTTATTTCGAAACTAGGATAGGGGTTTATAAGAGATGAAATTTTAACTTTTTCTGTCCTAGATCCTAAAGAACTTCCAATACCTAAGTCTCCTAATCTTATGATTGATGAAAATTAGTGAGTATTGATCAATAAATTGCAACAAGATTGGCTAGTCTTGGGAGAAGATGTAGATCTGCAAAGTCTCCTGCTCCCTAATTGGTGTAGGGTACATTACCAAAATCATTCTGAACTGACTTTCCAACCCTGCATTCACATTTTAAATCATGTTTCCAAAACTGAGGAAGCTAGCACAAGCCACCTTGAGACCATTGCAAACCGCTTCTCATTTGAATCCAAAGAAGCAACAATGCTAACCAGGGATAGGGCACTTCCAAAAGAAATTCCTTCCCAAATTGAACTGGCCTCAGTCACATGTCTTAGCCAACATACTTGGTGGAACAACCCCAAGGCCTGCTTGACATTCCTGCACCCACAAGTATGCCAGAACCTGAGAGGTTAACCAACAACACAAAAGACTGTCTAAAGGATAGCCATAGATTGGATGATATAACTAAGCAAGGACTAGAAATTACACCTGAGGAACTTGTTCAATACCTCCCCTTCATGTTGGATGCAAAAGATCAAACAACCCTACCTATGGATCATTCTACCCAAGTACCCACCATGACTTCAAAAGGACCAACCCTAGTTAATGACCAACTATGGACCCTTGCCTTTGATGGATCTAAATCTAAAATGGGCTGTGGTGTTGGGATTGAACTAACCAGCTCAAAAGCGAAAACATTCTTTGCTTCCTATAGGTTGCAATTTGGGTGTACTAACAACGTAGTAGAATATGAAGCTCTAGCATGGGGACTAATGTTTGCACACAAGAAGAAAGTTACAGCCTTGATGGTCAAGGGAGATTCAAAAACTGTTATCAAGCAGGTGTGTATCCAATACACATGTCACAACAGAAGGTTGGCAGCTTACAGGAATTGGGTGTGGAACCTGATTAAGGATTTTGATGCCTTTAGGATTAGCCTAATCCCTAAAGAAGAAAATTAGGTAGCTGATTCATTGGTCATTGCTACAAGCACCCTGGAACCTATGCAAGGCTCCAAGCTAAAGAAATTATCCGTGGAATTAATTTCCACCCCTGTAGTTCCCAATAATATCAAGAACTTTCAAGTCTTTGAGGATGATCGACATATTCTTGCCTTCTTAGCAAGCTCAGATGTGTTCGAGGGGAAAATTATTGATGAGTTTAACAGAGATCAAGGGGATTGGAACCCTGAGGAATGTGATATAGAAGGAGTCCTTAACTTAAATAATAATAACATTCCTAAGGGAATGGTGGCCTTGGAAAGAATTTTTGACTTAGATCCAAGGGCTTGAGAGAAGATATCAGCTGAAGGTAAAGGAGGTGAATACAAAATAGTTAACTTAGCTGATTTTGGTCCTAAGAGGAATGTTTATATAGGGAAAGCCTACCCTAAAGCAATCATAAAAAGACTTATTGGTGGCACTTAAAAAAGATATTTCTGTAATTGCTTGGGGATATGAAGACTTAAAGACATTTGATGCCTCTGTTATGACTCACACTATTCCCTTGAAGCCCGAAGCTAAACCCTTCCGACAGAAGCAATGCCCTGTTAATGCCCTGATTGAACCATTGATCTTCAAAGAGGTCCAAAAGTTTCTCTCAGCAAGGATAATCTTCCCTGTCTTCCATTCAACCTGGGTGGCTAACTTTGTCCTAGTTTGTAAGAAAAATGGGGAGATCAGGTTGTGTGTTGACTTTAGAAATCTGAATAGAGCTTAAGGATAATTACTCGCTTCCTTCTCTAGATGAAGTCTTGCAAATTGTCAATGGATCTCAAATGATATCATTCTTGAATGGTTACTCTGGATATAATCAGGTAATGGTCAATAGTGAAAACAAGATGAAGACAACCTTCACTATGAAATGGGGAACTTTTACATACAAAAGAATGCCATTTGGTTTGATAAATGCTGGAGAAACTTTCTAACATGCCATGGACATAGCTTTCAAGGACCTAATCGATAAGTGCATCATTGTCTACATGGATGACCTAATAGTGTTTTTCAAGGACTGACTGAATCATGCTGTAGACTTAGCCAAAGTTCTTGGGAGATGCATCCAATATGGCATCTCATTGAACCCAAAAAAATGCATGTTTGGGGTTTTTGAAGGGAAGCTCTTGGGACACGTAATTTTTGAAAGAGGGATTTCAATTGACCCAGATCGAGTTGAGTCTATTTTGAAGATCACCAAGACAGGGAGCAAGAAAGAGTTAAGATCTTTCTTTGGAAAGATCAATTTCATAAGAAAATTTATCATAGGCTTTGCAGTGATTGTAAAGCTACTAAACAAAATGATGAAGAAGGATGCCAGAATAGAGTGGATTGAGGAGGTGAAGGCCACATTCACACAAGTCAAGTGATCCATCTCAGAAGCACCTGTGCTCACCAGCCCTAACTATCTCAAACCATTTTACATCTGCTCTTTTGCCTCTGAGCATTCATGCACGGCTATTTTAACTCAATGAAAAGAAGAGGCAGAGGAAAGTCTAATTGCATTCATGAGCTCTCCATTCAAAAACATGAAAATCAAATATCCACCTCTGGAGAAGCAATATTTCACATTGGTTCGGGCTATCAAGAAGTTCTGGCATTACATCCTCCAAATCCAAGTCATCATTGTAGTTTGTGATGCGGCTGTGAAGTCCCTACTAATGCAGAGCGAGCTGGGAGAAAGGAGGGGAAAATGGATGACCATCCTGCAAGAATTCAACCTAGAGATATTCCCTATGAAGCTAGTCAGGGGCATGGGTTTATCCAAGTCCAAGGAAAATGCTAGCGACAACATCATCTGTCAGCAATATACCACCCAGTATTTCTCTAACGACCCATGGTATGCTAATACAATTTGCTTTATGCTTAACAATCATTGTCCAAAAGGAATGAATGTCACTCAAAGGAGAGCCCTGAGACTAAAGAGTTCTCATTACATGCTCAAAGGAGGGTTGCTTCACAAGAAGAATTACGAAGGAGTATACCTGAGATGCCTTGATCATCAAGAGGCTAGACATGCGATCTCTGAGTTTCATGGGAAACATGGCACAGGTCATGGGTTTGCAGATTCTTTGGCACACCAGATCCTCAGATCTGGTTATTATTGGCCTTGTGTATTCAAAGATGCCCATCAGCATGTGAGAACATGTCACACCTATCAGGTTTTTGCATCAAGGGAATGCCATTCAGCCATGCCATTGCAACCTATCTATGAGGTAAGGCCATTTTCCCAATGGGCACTAGATTTTATTGGAGTGATTAATCCAAACTCTTCTGTAGGACATAAATTCATCTTGACTGCCACTGACTACTGCACTAGATGGACAGAGGCATGCCCTGCAAGAACAACACAACAGAGGTAGTGATCAAGTTCCTCACTGAGTGCATCACTACAAGGTTTGGAGTACCCTTTGCTCTGCTATGTGACAATGGCTCTTCTTTTTCTTCTGCTAAGTTTATTTCCTAGGCATATGATCATAATATTTTCTTAAAGTATTCTTCAAATTATTACCCACAAGGCAATGGAGTTGCAGAGTCAACCAATAAGAATCTCTTAGGGGTAATTAAGAAACTGCTAGAGCATAACCCTAGGGATTGGCATACTTAGTTGAGATTCACATTATGGTCAGATAGGACTAGGATCAAGGCTACTTTAAACACCTCACCCTTCAAGCTAGTATATGGCCAAGAGCCTATCTTTCCTATCCACCTGCAAATACCTATCCTTGAGTTCATGCATAAATTCTACTCTAGTGACAATAGGATAGAGGTGAGGTTAGCTGCTTTGTTAAAATTAGAAGAACAAAGAGATGTTTCCTTGCAGTAATTCTTTAGGAACTAGGTTGTTGTTAAACATTGGTTTGACAAAAGAGCTAAAATTAAAGTTTTTAGGTTATCAGACCTTGTGTTGCTTTGGGATAAAGCTAGTGAAAAGAGGGGCAATCACCACAAGTTTGACAAACTTTGGCTGGGTCCTTATCAGATTGTTGAGATCCTAGGAGAAAATGCTTTGAGATTGAGTACTCTAACTAGAGAACCTATCCCATTGCCTATTAATGGATAGTTTCTTAAACACTATTTTGAATCATGAAGTAGGAATTTTCTTGGGTGATGCATTTGTATAAATAATTTTTTCTTGTAAATAGTTTCCATGTGTAAATAACTCTTTTTTGTGTGTGAATAATCTGCTGCTTCTTTATGTGCATAGTAATTTGCTCTTTGTCTATAAATAGTTTTCTAGTTTGTTTGTTTCCCCTTTGTCTTTTTGTTCCTTTTTCTATTTGGTTTCTCCTTGGTTTTTTTCTTTGGGAGTTTTATCTATTTCTTTCCATCCTAAAATGGCCAGTTGTTATTTGAAGCATACTTTGGTCACTAGGAGAGAAGTGGTTTAAATATTTTCAAGCTTTTTGATTGGTTGATTTTGTCCTAAATTCTTTATTTCATGCTTATTTTCAATAAGAGTTGTGGAAAGTTTTGAAAAATAGGGTGCAAAGTAACCTTCATTAGCTCCTCCAAATCCTTCACAAATCATCAAGACCATCTCCTCTTGTAAGGGTATATCTATCCTAGGACTATGGTGTTGCAAGATTTGAGTGAAAAATCCAATTCCCAAGTGTTGTCTTGAAGTCCATGGTAGTTTTCAACCCAAATCATATGTTAAACATTTGACATATTGAGAAAGAACTAAATGAAATATCTGAAACTCTATGAGAAAACAAAAAAAGAGAAAGAGAAAAAAGAAAAGAATTATCTAAGGAGAAAAAGGATCCAATATGTGTGGGTGATTCTGGTATCTCTACCAGGGCTATGGATGCCTGACTAGTAGTAGAGAAATGTTGTGAGAAAACTAGAGGTATCTCCGTCGGGGCTATAGACCCCTGGCTGGCAGCATAGAAATGCCCAAGATATCAGTGCACAATAGCTAAAAGGAATCAAATCATGTAGCCCAAATATTACACATTGTTGTCCAAAAGATGAGGAAAACTTTTTGAAAGGATGATGCGCAATCAAGCACACACATAGATGCAGAGGTGACTATTGATTGATTTACATTTGAGATTCTAGCTCAACCTTGTTTGTTATAACTGACCCAATTGGAGTTGTGATGTTCATGAACTGGAGATTCTGGGTAGCTGAATCTTTTAGTTTCTTGAGATTTTCCCAGCCGAGTCACTATTTTTTATGCCTTGCATAACCACCCCATTTTGATTTGGAACCAAATGGGTCCCCATTTCTCTTTCTAGTTTCTTTTGCTTTTGGTTACTTGCTTTCCTCTTTGGGGTGCTTCTGTTTTCTGCTTGGACTTGTCTTTTGTTCAATCTGATTTAAATCTTTGTTTTGTCTCAACTTAAGGAGGTTCCCTCCTTGCTAAGTATTCAATGAAATCAATCACAAGCAGTAATGGATTTTATTATGGTGGGTTTTATTTGATTTTAAGGACTACTACATACCTTTCTTTTGCACGGTTAAATCCTACACTTGATGATATTTTCTAGGAGACTCAGTTGGAAGGAATTCCTCAATCCAGTTGGTCATAAAAATTAGCTAAGGAAAAGTTGACAGGACCCTGGAGATGTCACATCAAGTGAAATTCATGTACAAAAAACTATCGGCAAGACATCAATCGAAGTCATGATGACTAGGAGTTTCCCTTCGACATGAAATTCTCATTCGAAGAAAGCTCTCAACAAGATCTAAAGGTTTCACTGATCAACAAAAGAGAGAGTGCATACCGGTGGGAGATTCTAACTTTGGGGTGGGGGTCATGGTGAGCTCTTCATGTCTCGCTGATCGGCTCATAAGTGAACGCCTCGACCAAACAATCAACATTCAACATGTGGTCTTGGAAAATTCTTTTGGTCTTGCCAACTGATGGTGAAAATTGCCCATTGTGGAGAGGTCTATTCATTGGTATGAGGTCTTAGCGAGTTTGCAAGGTTGTACTAACTACTAGCGGATAGACGTCAAAGGCTCATGTGCATCAGGGTAATGTCTCACTGAGTAGCTCTGGTCACACTGACATAGTGTGAGGGGATTCTATCAGTTAAGTCTTCAGTTAGAGAATCAATATGTCTCGCCGACATGAAGGAGAACTCGCCAAAAGGGTTCTAAGTTTGACATAACATCTCACTGAAAGGAGTAAGTTTCGGTGACCAAGGTGTGGTGATGGTAGGAAGTCTTGCTGATCAATCAAGCTCTCCTCAAACTCAAATGAAGTCTCAACAAAGTGGGGAGACTTCAGTGGGAGATCTCAGTGAAACAATAAGCTCTCAGTGACATGACATACTATCGGCATAACCTCTCATTGATTCAATAGGGTCTGGTCAAAATGAAACAAGATCATCAAAGGATCTAGGGCTTGGTGTAATCTCTCTTCAGCTCGTGATGGTCATACTGAAGCAAAAGGAACTCAATGAGAACAAAAGGAAATTGGGGAGACTCCAGAAGCATAAAGGGGTTTGATGAAAGGTCTCCCCGAGATTGAAGGAGTCTTGCTGACAACAAAGTGGGCTCGGTAAGAGAAGAGGAGTTCAGGGTAAGGTCTCCCCGAAACAAGATTGTCTTCCTGACATAAAAATGAGCTCGATGTGACTTCTAAATCCCGCCGAAGCATCCCACCGATTCACTTGTGCTATGCCGATAACTATTATAAGATGAAATCTCATCAGGGAGACAATGATGTTGTCTCACCGACATGTGATTTAAGGTAGATCGCTCTTGACTGCTTAGGAATCTGGCATGGCGTGTGATCATCCAATCAGAAAGGCTATTGACCGATTGACCGCCCCTGTGGAGAAGACTAACAAAATGCAAGCAATATGGATTCCTTCTAAGAATAGATGATGATGGATTAGCTCAGGCGACGTTGTTCAGATCTACAAAAAGGCTCGATGGTGCTTCGAGAAGATGGTCAACATACAGAGAAATCTAGAACAGAAAGGAAGTCGAGGGAAAGAAGAAATTGTGACTCATAGGGACAGCTGTAGTGACTACTAGAAAGGAGGTAGATTAGTATTAATGGAGATATTCTGAGCATTCAAGTTGACCACAACAGATTTTGAAGGTGGACACGAAGACGGGAGAGTTAATGTTGTAGTTGCAAAAAGGATCTCAAAAGGCTTCTCTTGAGGATAGAAATCCTTCATCAGCATGGACAGCAGGGCTTCACATTTAATGCATCTTTGACCCTCCTCAAAAAGATCTAAGAGCTGACCCTCTTGCAGTTCAGAGATATTTTTGAAAACCCTAATGCAAGGACAACACATTCTTTCAGTACATTCTATATATATGGCCTTCTAGCCTCTTTGTAAGGGTTGGAATTTTTTAGAGAACTTCCAAGGCTAGGAGATAATGGATTAGAGGTTAAGAGTTAGAAATCAGAAAGGAAGTCAGTTGGAGGAGATAGAAGCTGATCCTGATTCTTTGTAATAAGAGTTTTCTTCTATCTTCTTGGTTGGGATTTAGGTTCAATATAGGCTGCAATGTATTTTCAGATTCTCTTAGTGTAAATGGAAGCAAACTGGAATCATAGATTATCTATACACTGGTGATTGTGCCAGCTTTGTAAATGTTGTTTATCTGTTTCACTAACAGTAGAAGCAATCAGATGAAAATCTATTTCATGTTGTGTTCCATAATGATACTTGTCTTCAGTTGATCATTTGATTTGTGAAGCCTTCAAGGAATGAAATGTTGTTTTATGTTTTTTTTAAATGGTAATTTGCAATTTGCTATCAAATTAGCACTGGGAATGAATACAATTGTGTGAACTAATCACAAGTTAATCCCGTTCTTCATTTTTAGTTTACTATTCCTTGAAGCTAATAAGTCTTGTTAACATTAGATGATTCATTATTCTTTTCTATCCAAAAAACCCTAACCTATCTTTTGTTGTTTCTTTAAAAACCCCTGTTAGATTAGGTTTTATTTCATGATTGATCTTTGAACTATTCAGAAGCTCAACACCAATAGGGCCCTTGAACATTACTGCTATATTGACAAATTGAGCAACATTAGTATAGTTGAGAACCAACTACATAGACCTTGGGAGTTGAGATATCTATGTGATCATCTTTCTCTTTTAGGAGAAACAGAGTAGCAATATTCTAGTTGCATGTTGCTGTGCCATTTGGACCATCAACAATTCCTTAGGAACCCTAACAATATCACTTTACCTATTTCATTTTTCTAACAATTTTAGTTTATATTAGTACCCATTTCTTATGAATCCTTATGTATTAAAGTATCAATCAATGAGCTAGTAGTGTCATTTCTCTTTTAATGATGAAGCTAATGAACTCTATTTCCCGATAATATTTTTTATGATGTATGAGCTCCTTTCATGTGAATAGATAAAATATCAAGCAATGAGTTAGTAGTGTTTGTTGTTTGTATTTTAGTGATGAAGAAATAAATAATAAATTATTCATTCTTACCATTTTATGGGTGATCCCACAATACTGTTTTACAATTTTTGACCAAACTATATAGTGAATTGATTTTCTAAAACTAAATATTCACTTTCGAGCACCTATAGTGGCTTAACCATGTGGAATTTGAAGATGATGCAAACTAGTGATTTGTGGAATTTTTTATGTAGATTTTCAAAAAAATTGGAATCAGATTGCACTTCTTTTTCCATCTCCTTCAAAAACTAGTTTTTAATGGAAAACACCATTTTTAAAGAGTGGCGTTACTAGCTAACACAACTTTTTTCTATGAACTTGGATAAAATTCTATTTTTTTCAAATTTAGATTTGTAACTACAATATCTAGTGCATGGAATTGGTTTCATAGAATCTCATTGAATATTTTTTTCTTAATTAAGTTTCAAAGTCAAACTAGTTACAATTTAGACATGATTTACGAGCTAAAACATAACTTTTTTTATATGTATCAAAATTCCTTTTTTTTTTTTGCAGATCTATAAGGGACATCAATATCTAGTGCATTGATATGTTTCATTTTTTTTATAATCTACTATTTTTCCACATGTGCATAATAGGAAGCTTGATTTTTGGTGAAAAACCTATATTTAATCAAACTAAAAAATAACATAATAAAACAAAAACATATTAAAATTATATTTGATGGATAGATCATTCTAAGGACTACCATAGTCCAGTTTGGTCTATGAAGTATCCTCCATTTTTATCTCAGCCTGAGCTTCATAAGCAATTTTTTGTAGAGATTTGGTAGAAGAGGGGGAGAAGAGGAAAAGGAGGGTTCACTCGAACCACCCTTGACCCTTCAAGTGAAGGGGGATTTGCTTGAAGGGGGGTTTGATTGAACCCCCCTTTTTCAAAATTTCCCTTTGTCTTCCATTTTAAAAATGTACCAAAAGGTGGGTCCCATCATTAAATAGGGTTCACTTAGAGGGGGTTTCAAGTGAACCCATTTTGGGTCCATACGAAGCCTTCGTTCATGTGAACCCCTAAAACCCAAATTTTTTTACATGGGAACATTTGTGTAATTTTCCTTTCTCAACGGAATTGTAAACTAGTATTGTCAAATCACCCTCCACTTACTCCATTAAGTTTAGAATTGCTTTTGAATTTGCAAATATTTCATATTTTCCTCATGAACACTCTTATATGCATCCCATACATTGTCAGACTTATTTATCAATTAAATTTCTACTCTATGTTTTAATACATCATCAAATATATCATTTTCCACCTTAACCATTTCTAGTTTAGTTTTCTTTGTATTCTCTTTTTTTAATTGCAATTCTTTCTTCAAAATTTGAATCCTCAATGACAGGATTTCTCTATCTTGTCATAAAAACTTTGATGTGGAACTTGTTGGAGATGGAAGAACCTTTTTGTTGTAGCAATCACCTTATTATGTTCATCCAACAATTTGTTGTATCTATCCAATAACTTTTTGTAGTTAACCTCTATAATTTTGGCAGTTTCCACACTTAATATTGCAACATGCATTGTCAATTGTGCAGCTACAGTGGTAGTCATTTTTTTAGCCCTTTTCACAACCACTGCTCCAATCTCCTTTTGCACATAATTTATGAACTTAACTTCCCTGTGTTTTGTGCCATAGATAAAATATCAATCATATGTAGCTTAGGGCTGAAACCTGAGCCAAAAAAAATATTTTCAAAAATATGCTAAAAAATAGAGGCATCTTGATCTTCCTAATTGCATCTAGTCCAACGACAAATGATAATTCCCATCTAGGAAATAAGATAATCACACTTCCTTTCACCAAGGTCCTTGCATCTATTGGTGACATAGCAACAATCTACTACATTATCTTATCCTCCTCCTTCTTGGCTTCCTCTTGTAAGGAGGGATCAACCTTCTCTTTGGCTTCTTCAATTCTCCTTTTAATATTAAAGCAATTTATATGGATGACAAAATCTCTGAATTCCTTGGTATTGACAAAATCATCATCACAGATGAAATCATCACAAGGATTTATCTTGGCATCATCATCCTCGACCTCATCATATTCCCATTTCAAAAATGTGCTAGGAGGGACCACTATGTTCAAACCATCATCTTTTTCTTTAGGAAACCTTTGATGTACTTCCTCCTTCATGGGAATGTTCTCTCTAGACTCCTTAGGAACTTGAGTTTCACTAATCTATTCACTTGCTAAATAACCCACTAATGGAGTGACTGAAGGTTGCTCACCTGTCTCTTTTTCTTGCACATGGATTCCTTGAGTAGAGGATTGAACTTGCTAGCTCCTCAACTATGCATCATGCTTCTTTTTGGAAACCTTCGCCTTTATTTCAGCTTGCTTTAAAAATTTCTCAAAGAAAATTTTATTATTAAAATCACCAAGAATTAATTTTTATTGCACAAATTTATCCTCTATCTCAAAATAAGGGTTGACATAGAAAGGATTTTCATTTAAGATTCTCTCTGCAATTGCACATATCATCTTCCATGCATTTTTCCTTGCTACCACTTCTTCATCATAAGATAGATTTCTAATCACATTCTACTGATAGAGAAACTGATGATGTCTCCCTAATAACCCTCTTTCTTTTCTCTTAGCAGTAATCACCCCTTCAGGGTCACAAAACCATATGATGTCTTGTCTCAATATGTAATTATTTAAGAGAAAGTCAAATCTCTGAATACCTTCCTTCGAAGTGCATGTGAAATAGGTAAATACACAAATAGGGTTCACAAGGGATGCCTTCCTTGATTTTTTGAAGTGTTCCTTATCCATGGCATCCAGTTGCCACAATATTTCCATGAATGATTATCTATTTGACATATATAGAGGGAACTTATGAGGTGGCACTGGAGCTCCATAATTTTTGATTGTTATGTAGTTGGTATGAAGATACCAAACTCCCCAATTACATTTTTGCTTAGTGTCATATTCATATTCCATGAGCCTCAAAATTTCCTTAACACCTTGAGAAATTCTATACATGGGCTTCAAACCCAACTGCTTTAGCACCAAGAACTTTAAAAAATTGCAAAACAAAGTGTAATCAAAATCTAGACATTGCACATCCCAAACATGGGTCCACATCTACACATGCAACTCATTGTCCATTTTGTCTCTTTCTCCCAATTTCATAAAATTCCTCATTACGTTTATGCTTTTCCATAACAAGTACATCAATAGAGAATAGTGTCTACATGATAATGGAGGGGTACATCTATCAACTTCCTCAAATCCTGATGAAAATGCTCAAAAATATAGGAATCATAATCCTAAACCCTATTTTGATACTCATTTTGAATATCAATCACTAGGACCATCAGGGAAATATCCATCTTAATATCATACTTCCTATGCAAAAATCGACATAATGCATAATCATTTTTTTGAAATAATCCTCAAAATCAACAAAATCAAATGGCTCCATCTCAAGGGGACTAAAAGGTACACCATACTTCTTCAAGTCACACTCATGTGCCTAGGAAAGAAATTATTTCTATACCCAAACCTATTTTGCTCATATTCATTCTATAGTTTACAGAAATTGATGGATTCAGAAGAAGATAGATTCAACTTAAAGGCATCCACAATCTAGCTTCCTAAGATTTTTAGCATAGGAACTAAGTCTAGAAATATTTTTGTTGTTCTATATGTTGGATCATGGGTAAAAGTACAAAGCTATGTCACACTTTTCTAAAGGAAATGGCCAATGTTGATCTAACTTTTAAACTTCAATCACTAGAAAGTGGCATATATGTTTTGAATTTTGAAATGATGTAAACTAATAAAATGTGTATTTTTTAGTATATTTTAGATTTGTATTTTTGTGAAAAAATAAGAAAATTATTTGAATATAGTTTTTTATTTAAATTAACACTATAATTTAGTTGTTGATAAAATGTTGAAAAATGATGTTACATGAGATGTCAAGCTTTATGTAGTAAATTTTCTTCTTTTTCCTTCAAAATTTTTGTGTATATTTATAACTGTAAACTTTAGGGCATGGATATATTTTTTTGTAATTTTAATAAATATGTATTTTTAGATAAATATTTAAATGTGCATGAATTAAAACATGGCTATTTCCAGTCAACATTAACTTTTATAATAAATATTTATCTAAAATAGAAAAAAAATGCTATCTTAATCTTGATTCTTTTATCTAGGTCATCATATTTTTTAATATTTTTTTTACTGAGTTTGAGAATTTTTCTTGGCATGATAATCAACCTAATGTTTTTGTGTTGAAAACCTACTTTTAGTAAAAAATAAAAATAAAATATAAATAATAATTGAACTATTAAAAATAAATATATATTTTAAAACTACACTTATGGATCTATGAAAGGGTATTTTTATAGTTAAAAAAACAATTATTTATATGAGCAGGATTTGTTGAAATGTTAAATTTTTGAAATAACTGCATTTTTTTAGTAAATTGGCCTCAAAGTGGTGCTACATATGCATTTAGCCAACATTTTTTGTTGGAAAAGTTGCAAAAGTATTCAACTTGTCTAGAATGAATCTTACTAGATCATATGTTTGAAAAAAAATGACATTTAGTTATAAATACGAAAATTCAATTATGTTGATAAGTTGGTTGAAAGTGTGACACAAAGTTCTTTGTAATTTTATCCTAATAACACCTTGCATGTTCAAGCATTAAATCCATCGCCACAAATACATTGGGGCATACCAATTTTTCTATGTCACAAGTCCATAAATGACAAGTGGGGTGATTTGTAGTTCTTCTTTTTTGCTTGCTGTGAGCTTTCTTCACGTGGGAGGGGGGGTATTTCATACTTGTGGGGAGGCCAGGGATGGTGATAACACATTCATTTTCTTTGTCTAGTTCATTTGTCTCTTGCTCATGCTCTTGACATGCTTATTACAGGTCAACAACACTGTTCTTGGCTTGGTAACAAAGAGTATTATATCTTTGCTTCCATGGGGGATTCATTTTCTTGGCTGCATCAAAGGTTTTCTTCTTTCTTTTGGCTGGTCTCCCACTTTGGCTGCATAGTGTGGGGTTTGGAGTGGGAATTGTCAGGTAGAGTGGGGTTGTTTGGGGTTTTTCTTGGTGCAAGTCATAATGACTATGCATATTCCTTTGGATAAGGTAGTTCGAGGTCTACAATGGTGGGTGTTAATCTAGGAGTTTCAAACTTGGTTTCTTCTAATATGGAAATGATACAAAATGGTGCTCCTAAAATGCATAAGGTGAATGGGTGTTTAGAGAGGGCCCATGAATGGTCGGTCTTACTGATCCAATTAGAGTTGGTTGCTAAAGATGTGGAGTACTACTCCAACCATGTTTTGATCTATAAATTTATGGGGATAAGGGTTTCTCTCCAATTTATTGATACCTATATCCACAAGAAATGGAACTTAGAAGGAGACTTTGATATTTTGATGGCTATAAATAACATTTTTGTGGTGGATTTTTCATGTATTTCTAATTGGAATGGGGCTTTTGAAGGTTGTCCTTATTTCTATAATCAGGTGGGTCTCTTCATAAAACCATGGCATACTAGTTTTAACTTGATGGGGGAGTTACCCTCTAGGGTCCTAGTTTGGGTTCATCTTCCTTGGTTGTCGCTCGAGTGTTGGAGAAGTGACATATTGCAATCGATTATTTTGTTGTTGGGAAAATGGGTATGTCCAGGATCATCATGGAAAAAATAGGCCCTTAAGTGGGAATCAAATTCAAATAAAATAGATTTAGGAAACTTGACGTAAAAATTTGAATAAGTTATCTTTATTATTTCAAAAATATGTAAGAATAGAATCTGTAGCAAATTGAATGTAGTTTCTCAACTACTAAGCTTATTTTTAAAAAAATCTAGTTGGTGAATGTTTGAAATTTCAATGCAGTAGCACTTAAATTTAGGTGTCTGTCTGACCACCCTAACCACAATAAAATGATAAATTTTTTTATAAGATTTTAGATAAAAGTAGAGGACTCATGTCCCAATGTGATGCATATTTTTTTGTAATTTTTTTCTAGGTAAAAAATTAATTATTAATTTTTTATTAAAATTTTTAAAAAATATAAAAATTCATATGTATGACCACCTTAACTTGGTCAAAACTTCATGAAATTATTTTTTTCTTTTTTTAATCATATAGTATGTAGAGCACAGAATGTGACTCATGTTTTGGATTCCAAAAATGTTATACCATTTGAAAGCTGTAGATGTTTTTCAATTAGCCTATCAATATGGGCTTTAGTTTTAATTGAAATAGAAAATGAATAATAATTATTTATTAAATTCAAACTAAAGCATAATTTATATTGGTGGAAATTTGAGAATCTCCTTTAAAAACCCTTTTCATTTCATCAATTTTGGGTAAAAGAAAATTCATTAGCCACATACCTATCATATCACCACTTTTTGGCCCATCATGATCCTGCACATGCCCAAACCTATTGGTCATTCTCAGAAAACTTTGACTAATAATAATTTTTTCTTATGCACAGGTATGTGTTGAAATTGATCTGAGTCATCCATTGCCAGATTTAGTTGACATGACTATTGGTTCTTGCTCTTTGACTCAACTGTTAGATTAAGAGACATTACCTTTTAGATGCAAGTTGTGTAATGAATATGGTCATCTTCAAAGGAGGTTTCCCCAAGCTTCTAGTGTAGGTGGTACAAGTAATTCCCCTTCTTAGTCTATTTCAAAGTCAGATAAGGGTAAGGATCCCATGTAGGGGGAGGCAACTTATAAATAAGGTTTTATTTCAATTAAGTTTTATAATTAGAGTACGGGCCAAAATAGATCCCTTAAGGATAGATAGGAGGAGGAAACCTTGAAAAAAATTGACGCATTAGAGGATTTGGTTCAAGATGAAGGATTTGGGTTTACAACAAAAAACCCCCAAAAACATGTTCTTGAAAAACCTCTTAAGGTTGGTAGAAAGAAGGATCAAGAAAAGGTTAAGCTAACTGGTGAGACATTGGTGGAGTTGGGTTTAGTGAAGACTATTGATTCTCACTTCTCCCAACCTCTGTGATAATAGTACCTTCTTGGAATGTGAGGGGTATGAATAGAACCCCTAGACAAAAGGCGATTTAGGATCTAATTCAATTTCATTCTCCTGATGTGGTTTTCATTTAGGAAACTAAGTTATTTGTTGATAGTATGTTGATTTTGGATTCAAATATTTTGGGTCATGGGAAGTGTTAGTTTGTTGGAGCACTTGGAAAATCTGGTAGGGTGGCCTATTTATGGGATCCACATAGAGTTAGTCCAATTTGGTGGTCCTCTTGCATGGGCACAATTTCCTATGTTGCTTCTCATCTTTGGTCAAGGGAGGGAGTTCTTTTCTCTAATGTTTATGCTCTGATGGAATTTCAACATAAGGTTTTGTTGTTGGTCCATTTAAGATATGTGAGGTCTTTGGATCCTTATCTTCCTTGGATTTTTGCTACTCTCCAACTTTCATTGCTTGGTGTGGGATTTCTAAGAGTGGGAATTGTTTGGTAGAGTGGGGGTTGTTTATAGTTTTTCTCAGCATGGGTCTTCATGACTATGCATGTTCCTTTGGACCAAGAAGCTTGAGGGTCAGCAATGGTGGGTGTTAATCTAGGAGTTTCAAACCCAATTTCTTAAAATTTGTAAGTGATATGGAATGGTTCTCCTAAAGTGCATAAGGTGAATGGGTGTTTAGAGAGGGCCCAAGTATATTTGGTCTTAGTGATCCAATTGGAGTCAGTGGACGAAGATTTGGAGTATTACTCCAATCATGCTTAAATGATTTATAAATTTATGGGGATGAGGGTTTCTCTCCCATTTATCAATACCTAGATTTGCAAGACATGGAACCTTGATGGAGACTTTGATATTTTGATGGCTACAAATAATTTTTTTTGTGGTGGATTTTTCATGTATTTCTTATCAGAACAAGGCATTTGAAGGTGGTACATATTTCTATAATCAGGTGGATTTCTTCATAAAACCATGGCATGTTGGTTTTAACTTAGTGGAGAAGATACCCTCTAGGGTCCCAGTTTGTGTTTTTCTTCCTTAGATGCCACTTGAGTGTTGGAGAAGTAACATATTAAAGTTGAATTCTTTGTTGTTGGGAAAACCTATTAGTCCTTCTCAAAAAAAATTGAATAACAATAATTTTTCTTATGCATAGGTATGAGTCGAAATTGATCTAATTCATCCATTGTTTTATTTGGTTGACATGACTTTTGGTTCTTTCTCTTGGACTCAACCATTGGATTATGAGATGTCACCTTTTAGATGCAAGTTGTGTCATGAATATGGTCATCTTCAGAGGATGTGTCCCAAAGCTTCTAGTGCTAGTGATACAAGTAATGCCCCTTCTGAATCTATTTAAAAGTCAGACAAGAGTAAGGATCCCATGTAGGAGAGGTGACTGATAAAGTAGGTTTTATTTTGGTTAAGTGTTGTAATCGGGGAAGGGTCCAAAAGAGATCCCTTAAGGATAGATAGGAGGAGGAAACCTTTAGAAAATTTGAGGTGTTTGAGGATTTGGTTTAGGAGGAAGGATTGCAGGTGGACTTGCATGTGACTATTAGTTCTTTAACATAGGATGTTCCTAGGGACCAACCTCCTATGATTCCTAGTTCAATTCAACTTGGTGTACAAGGTTCTCAGATGGATACTGATTTGTCTCTTCCTATTCCTATTCAAATTACTTTTGGTTTGTCGCTAGAGGCATTTAGTGGTTCTCTTGGTGCTAGTGGTGCTCTTTCTATGGTGTGGGATGCTTCTGATTTGAGTAAGAATATGTCTTCTTTTGTAACCTTGGGTTTGCAAAAACAATCCCTCAAAAAAGGAATTCTTAAGAAACCTCTTAAGGTTGGTAGAAAGAAGGATTAGGAAAAGGTTAAGTTAACTAGCGAGATGTTGTTAGAGTTAGATTCAATGAAGACTATTGATGCTCACTTCTCCCAACCTCAGAAATGATAGTTCCTTCTTGGAATGTGAGGTGTATGAATATCACCACTAGAAAAAGGCTATTTAGGATCTGATCCATTTTCATTCTCATCATGTTGTTTTCCTTCAGGAAACTATGTTATTTGTTGATATTATGTTGAGTCTAGACTCAAAGATTTGGGGTCATGGGTAGTGTTAGTGTGTTGGAGTGCTTGAAGTTGTAGCATGGTGGCCTATTTATGGGTTCCATGTAGAGTTAGTCCAATATAGTGGTCCTCTTTGTAGGGGCACACTTTCATGTGTTCCTTCTCATCTTTAGTCAAGGGAGAGAGTTATTTTCTTTAATGTTTATGCTTCAAAAAAATTTCAAGGTATGGTTTTGTTATGGGGCCATGTAAGATATGTGAGGTCTTTGGATCCTTATCTTCCTTGGATTTTGGCTAGTGATTTTAATGTTGTCACTTCATTGGGGGAGAAGAGGGATGATAGTGCTCACCTAGAGCCTGAACCTTAGTGCTTTTGTAGGATAATATTGTTCTCTTGAATTTCATTGACATCAAGCCTATTAATAGGGTCTTTACTTGGAATAATAGGAGTGGGGAAGTTGTTATTTTAGAATGCATGGATAGATTCTTGGTGTCTAGTTTTTGGATGGGAGGAAAGTGGCTAACTAGCTCTAATATTTTATATGAGTGGATTTCTAATCATTGACTGATCAAGTTTGTTGCTAAGTTACCCTAGCACTATATAAAGTAGTATTTTAAGTTTCAACTTATGTGGTTAAGGGATGAATCTCTTCATGATTTGCTTCCTGGGTGGTGGCATCTTGGGAAGTTGGCACATGGTACTGCTATGTCCTTCTCAAAGAGGCTACAATATGCAAAGTATAGGTTGTAGCGTTGGTATAGGTAGCACTTTGGTAATGTGTTTCAAGAAAAGTAGAATGTACAAGCTCACTTGGATTTGATTACTAGGAAGGTTTAGGACAAGGGCCTCATAGATGAATTAGGTTTGCTAGAAGCTACTACAATTAAGGAAGTTGAGGAATGGGAATTGAGAGAGGAATTTTTTAGGAAACAAAATTCCTGCAATAAATGGCTCTATGCAGAGGATCAAAATACTTCTTTCTTTCACAATTCGGTTAAGGATAGAAGACAAGGTAATGCTATCTCTTCCCTCTTGACTTTGAATGGGGAGACTCTATCCTCCACTACCTCTATTCCTATGGAGTTAGTTTGTTTCTTATCTTCTTTATTATCCAAGGATTCACATCCTATAGGGGGGATGAAGCTATGATTCTAGATTATATACTGCCTTTGGTTAGCAATGAAATGAATGAGTCTTTGCTTAATCCTATTTCTTTGTTCAGGCTTGAGAATGTTGTATTTTACATGAAAAGAGGAAAACACCCCTAGGCATGATTGGTTTCTAGTAGAATTCTTTTAAGAGTTCTCATAAATGATTAAGTTGGACCTTTTAGATGTTGTTCAAGAATCTCGCATGAATAAACAAATGCTAAAGTCAATGAATGCTACTTTTCTTTCCCTCATACCAAAGAATGATGGGGCTAATAATCTAGGAATTTTTAGGCCAATTTATTTATGTAATGTGGTATACAAGATAATTACAAAGTTGAATTTTGAGCACTTGAAACCTTGACTAAGTAGGCTATTTTTTTAGGAGAAAGGGATTTTTGTTGTTGGTAGGAAGATTATGGATGGTGTCATCATTGTTATTGAGATTATTCATTCGATGGCATATTTCAAGGAGAAGTTAGGTTTATTAAGTTAGATATGGAAAAATATTATGATCATGTTAAATGGGCTTTCTTATTGAAGATCCTAAGAGTGTTTGGTTTTCCTAGTGAAAGGATTGAATGGGTCAAGAGTTGTTTCACCTCTCCTTCAGTTTTGATGCTGATTAATTGTGAACCAATGGAGTTTTTTGGTGCTTCTAGGGGCTTAGAAAAGGGGATCCTTTGTCTCCCTACTTGTTCATCCTACTAGATAAGGGCTTGGAGAGGTTTATTGTATCTCAACTATAAGTGGCTTGATCCAGGGCTGGAGTTGCAGAAATAATATCCTTCCTCAGTCCCATCTTTATTTTGTTAATGACACTTCTTTGATGGGAAGGACCATGGTTGAGGAGGCTTTTAGGTGGTGTAGTGTTCTAGATAGTTATTTGGCTACTTCTATTTAAAATATTAATGAGGGGAAGTCTTTTATCTATTTCTTTAATACTCCTTAGGTTATTCAAAGGAGAATTGCTAGAATTCTATGTTCTAGATTGGTACTCTCCCATTTGTTTATCTTGGCATTCCTCTTGCTATTTGTTTGCTTGCTAAATTGTTTTGGCATGGGATTATAGATAAATTCTAAAATCTATTCAGTCATTGGACTTATAGGTGGCTTTCTTCTATGGGTAGAGTGACTCTCTTAAAGTCTATGGTGTAGGCTCTTCCTCTATACAAAAGCTTTGTTCTATTTATACCCTCTAGATTTATTCAAGACTTTGAGAGTTTTCTTTGACAATTCCTTTGGTGTGGTAATCCTCATAGGTAGTGGAGCTTGGTTAAGTGGGATGCTATATGTAGGCCAAACTAGGAAGGTGGATTTGGTTCATGATAGACTAATTTAAATGGTAAAGTTTTAGTGGCTAAGTTGTATTGGTAGTGGAGTTCACAACAACATCAATTGTGGGTGAAGATCATTAGTGCAAAATACTTGGGTGTGGTTGAGATTGTAAATGTTACCTAATTTAGTTTAGAAGGGAAGGGTTCTATGATTTCGGGCACCCTCAAAAGTGGAGCCAAGTTGGTCAAGTTGGGGTTATTTTTGGATTTGCAGTTATGGGTAGGATGCTCTCTTCTGGTATGATTCCTAGGATGGTCATCCTCCCATTTTGTCTACTAACCCTCATATGGATAATTTGACTCACCATTTTTTTGATGTTGGTTAGTGTCATGTTATTTATTTTAATTCTCTTCAGACTTTGGGGCAACTTAGTGTGTTTAGAATGAAGGATCTGCAGGAGTGGGCTCTTGGTGGTGCGGTTGTCGATTTTCAAGAGCTTACTGAGATTTTATTGGATTGTGCTTGTAATTCTCTTCCTAGGAAAGATGTGTTGGCTTGGGGTCCTAATTTGAAAAGTAATTTTTTTGTTTTCTCAAGATATCAATTTCTTGATAAGAAGTTGTTTGGGAACTCAAATGTCTCGTGGTTGAAATAGGTTTGGAATAAGTTTGCTTGGCCTAAGTGTAATTTATTCTCCTTTTTTGTGGTGCAAGGATGATTCCTTACTTGGTAGAATATTTGGAAGTAGGGGCTTCAAGGTCCTTCTATTTTTGTTATGTGTGCTAGGAATGAAGATTGCATTCCTCATCTCTTCTTTCAGAGTGCTTTTACAAAAGTTATATAGCACTCTTGGTGGAATATTTGGCAAACATTTTGTAGAAATGATTCTTCTTTGGAAGACTTTTGGAGCACCCTAGATTCTCCTCCTATAAATAATTTACCTCTTTTCTTCTTATAGATTGGATCATTGGTGCTAGTTTGAAAATTTTGCATATTCGGTTGGAGTGCAACCATTGAATTTTTTTGGATAAGAAATTGCTTGTTAGTCAGATTTGGTTGAGAATTTTGGGGGCTCTTCAAGAAACATCAAGACTGCTAAATGTGATTTTTATGTTCCTATTGTCCTTGGTGATCTTTTAATGGAAGATGTTCTAGCTATTTCTATGGGGGGGAGGAGAAACTTGAGTACTGTGTATCATGGGCGTAAGAGGGAGCGGGGTAGTCATATTGGTCACTGGTGTCCCCTTGCTTTGGGAGAGCCATAAATTAATTCTAATGGATCATCTAGAGGTTATTTAGTGCATGCTGGAGTTAGAGGTATTTGTAGAGATAGTTCAGGGGTGGTCATTTTTTTCTTCACTACACATAGAGGTCAACATACTAATAATCTCATGGAGGCTATAGGTATTCTTTTGGATTTATAACATGCATGTGCCCTTGGTTAGAGGTGGATTTTTTGTGAATCTGATTCTTAGGTCATCATTGATATGCTAAATAAGAGGAATTTTGAGGAGGTGAACTAGTAGTTAGTAGTGGTGGCTAAACAATTTTTTTCTCTGTGCACCACTTTGGATTCTATTGCTTTTTGTCATGTTCCTTGGGAGTGGAATAAGGTGGCCGATGGTTTGGCTAGGTGGGCATCTGAGTAGGTGGCCCACGCTTCCTTAGGACATTCATAATAATGCTTTGTTGTCCTTCTCATGACCTATGAATGGTTTAGAATTTGTGTCTATCTCCTACCACACCCATCCTTATCTAAATCCTAATAATCAATCCAAATAACCTTCAAAAACCCCAAAATAGTGTCAAGTCCTATCAATATAAGTCTATTGAACTAAGATGTCTTTGTGCATGTTACGTAGGCAAAGAAATCATTAATGATCCCCCAAGGAACTATGTTAGTCCTTTATGGTTTGCGAAGTTGAGTAAATCATGATTCAATATATAATAAATAATCCATGGTCAAGGTTAGTCAAACTACGATGTCTTTGTGCATGTTACATAGGCAAGGCCATCACTGATGAGCCCCTAAAGCATTAGGTCAATCCCTTAGGATTTTCTAATATTGTCATAGTCCATATCATTATAAATCATCCTTTGATAAAATCAACATGTTGATCAAACATAAATAGTTATCTGAGTCTCAACCAAATCACAAATCAATAGGCTAACTACCCAACGAGTCTTCAATCCAAACTAATCAATTGCCTAATCATTAACGAAACACTTACCAATAAATCAATGGTATTATACAAAAGGTTGTATTCCCAAAACTAGACTCGACATCTTAAACTACTTTCCTCATTTATTGAAACTAGACTTGGTCCTATCATTTGTATTTTATAGGATGTGTCCTTGAAACCAAACATCACCATTTATCAACTTTATCATTTACTTTATATAGGTGGTTGCATGATCAAAACTGAATATGATGTCTTATATAACATGCTTCCATTCCTAAAACCAAGAATTTCCCATCAATCAATCAATCAATCCTATCAATATTATAAGAAAAAAATCATTGGAAAATGATCTAAATGGTTGTTGGAATTGTTGATTTATTATTGGTCATATTACTAGAAACCTTGAGGATGTCTCAAGAAGGATTTAGAGGAGCGATGATGTATCATGCCCTTATTTTTATTTGATTGTTGTTTGTGGTTTTTCTTTCCAAAAATAATGGGGAAACTTTTCTCCTTGTATGCGTCATGGCACTCCTTTTCTATCAATTATCTATTTTTGCAAAAGGATTAAATTGCACACCTTGGTCTATGTCATGCCATAGTGTTTATTGTCCATTTTCCATAATGTAATTCCAAATGATGATAAACATGCAAACCTAATATCTATCAAGAAAAATACCAACTCCTCTTCATTTTGACTAACTTCATGTAACATTCATTTCCTCCATGCTCACATTTCTTCTATTCCCATCCTGATGGTGTCTTATGACACACAAAATATCCTACATACATAATCACATTAGAAGCATCATAGACATCATCATAAGCATATTAGGCCATCCATATCGCATTATAAAATACAAAATAATATATAGCATTCCATCATAAGGAATCATCTACATAAGCATCACATGTCATAACCATATGATACCATCCTACATCCATATACTATCAACATACATCTCATTGGATACATCATGTTTAATCCTTGCATATCATAAGAAAGAGATAAAAAAGAGATAAGAAAGAGAGGGACTAGACTGAGACTCCTCCACTACTCTGAGTCCAGTGAGAGTGTCATATGTGTTAGGGCTTTGAGTCTGTGTGTATCTTGGTGCCCTCTTTTTTTATGGCACCTAACACTCATAAAAATCCCTATAGTATCGAGCCTCTTGCCTTGCCTAGAAGAGTTGATGACCTAGCTCGACCACGACTTTAGGCTACGAATCAAAATAAAATCTAGACACTGTTGGCTGACCCTTTGATCCCCTTAAGAAATGTCATATTGGAACCCCTTAAGAAAATTGAATTACGATTTAGGGTGACAGGATGGCTTAAGGCGATTTACGTCTAGTGAGGTCCTAGGAGAAAATGGCATGGCTCAAATGAATAAAATTTGGTGAAGTTTCCCAAGGCAACCAAATTTCATTAACAACCTTTCAAGAAAAAATGATGGCTTTAGGGTTTAGGGTTTAGACTTTAGAGTTTAGGGTTTAAGGTAATAGGATAGCTTAAAGGGATCTACATGCTGCAAGATCCTAGGAAACAATTACATGGCATAAGGTAATGAAATTTGGTGGAGTTGCCTAAGACAACCAAATTTCATTAAGAGCCTAAGAAAAAATGATGGCTTTAGGGTTTACGGTTTAGACTTTAGAGTTTATTATTTAATTAGCTAAAATCCCCAAATCCTAACTTTTAATCAACCATTAAGGGGATAATCATGTCACATCCATAGCTTAAAATTAAAATAATTCCAAATCACCAATCCAAACTCAAACTAATGTAACTTACTTCCACTTCATCAAATCTAAAATGAAATTAATAATCTATCCTAGCCATCAAATTAATTAGACTAATCATAGCCATTCATTTCCAACTACCTTCAATCCAAATTCAAATTAGCATTCAATTATTCCCATCTACCTAATCAAGTCAACACAAGCCCTCCATCAACCCAACCACCTACATTTAATTCTCTCTTCCCTCTCAAATTCAAATTCAAAAATTCTCTCATGAAATTCTAGTCCTCGATTCCAAAAAAACCTAGTCCTCCATTCCTTTCCCCTCAACTCTATAAAATAATGACATCCCCAAATGTTTCCATATGATAAAATTTGTATGTATATGTTATCACATTAGAGAACCAAAGAGCAACATCAACACATACATTTAGAGCCATAAAAGAATGTTATGGAACCTATTATGCTTCTCTAATCTTTCATTATTTTATTTACCTTTCATTAGAAGTAGAGTATTGAGTTTGCACTTGCATTCTTGGTCTAGAATTTCTCTTCTACACTAAGTACAAAAATATAATATTGGATAGCTTAGTATATCTTTCTCTTCTAATATATATTCCCTAGTTCTCCTTATCCATATTTGAGTATCTTAGCATATGTGTAACACGACATGTTAATAATATATCTCATATAAATGTAGGGATGTGTCGCTAATGTCATCTTCAAACATATTTAACCAATAGGAGATACTATAAGGTATCTAATATAACTATACAACCTATACAGGTATGACATATGGTGACCTTTGGCTTTTTTTGATATGTCAAGGGTAGTTTTGCAAAGATTAGTTTCTAGTGCTTTTGTGAGTTTTCACCACTTGTACTTATTAAGCTACACTTTTGGGTTTTCAACCTAATAGGGATAAACCTAGTAGATTTTTTAGCTTTCCAGCCTAATGGAGATAAATCAAACCACACTTTTTGGTTTTTAGTTGCACCTATCAAGTTATTTGTTAGCTATTAAATTTACAAACATTCTAGGATTATAAGTCTACTATAAAATTTGATGTAAAATAGATTACACATTGAGCCCTATAATTTAATTACAACAATGAATAAATATAGCAACATTTAGTAGACATAATGAAAATCAAGCCATGATAGTAATATAGAGATAATATACAATGTTTAATATAGATAAGTTAAAGAATCATTTTAAAAATATATATCTATATATTCACATCATTTTTGTTTTTTCTTTAGATTTCAAATATATCCACCAATCCTCCTTATCTTACATTTTAACATAAACTCAAAAAACATAGTGGACATGTACACACATATAAAACTACATTAAAATAGTGTTAGATCTTACAATTTTTCAAGGCTTATTTCATCCTCTTAGACGATCACTCTTACTAAATCATTGGCATAAATTAGATGCACACAATGGCACATTAAGGTTTATTCCTCATGTTGGATTCCCTATTTTATATAACTATATCTTTATTATCTAATTTAAATATATCTAAGCACAAATTTCTTTTATGTAACACATTGATAATTTCAACTCATTATAAAAACCAAATACAAATTTAAAGGGGGTACACTATATTTATAAATACGTTCGATTTAAATACCATCCCAATCTCCATGGTGTGTCACTTGTTCACTAAAAAGCCCTTACATAAATCATCTACTTAGGTCAATCTTATGTAGATTTTTCTTAAATATTAATATTCATAAAATATGGCACAAAGCATATTGATGCATTTCTATCCTTCCACATAAATCTATATAGTATCAAAATATAGGTAATTTTATGGTTAAATTGAATCTCTCTTAATTGCTAAATAATCCATTATGATTGAGGATGGGTGGATTATTATCTAGGATCACATCTTAAAAATCCTATAGAGGTCATGTGCTATGTTTTTCTTAATACATATATTCACATACAAACCTCTTTCCATGTATTATCAACTCGCCTATATGATAGACACCTTCCTAGATTTAAATTTCATACGATATATATGTACCCAAGTGTTTCCAATTGGAATTGCTATAATTATACTTTTATGGCATTCTAGATATTTAAAATAGTTTTCATAAATCTACCAAATAGACCCATTCTTGACATTGAACCTACATAATTTTAGGTATGTCCAATGAAAGATTAGGGTCTAGGGTTCATAAATTTCAAATGCTTTAGTGTTATGGGTTTAGATTTTACAGTTTAGGGTCTAGGGTTTAGCAAACTTAGGGTGAAGTTTGGGTGGCCCTTGGCATAATTTAGAGTTGCAAGTTAGTGTCAATTGGAATCGATTGTACGTGTTTAGATTTACGAATTTGTTAATTAAATTTTCAAACAAACATCAAGATAAACTTTATGAATTTTAACCATTCTTTAACATATTGATTTCTAATCTAATTATAATTTAAAATTGAAACTAAAGTTTAATATATATCATTTTTTCCATACAAAGAAAATAAAATTTAAAACATTTAAGCAATGTGAATGATTTTTTGTTCGATTCAAATTTAGGGTTTTAACAATTTTTTGTTTCAATTCAATTTAGGGTTTCAGTTTTAAACAATTAGGGTTTTTAATGAAATTTTTTCGTTTCAATTCAAACTAGGGTTTTCAAATTCAATTTTTTTCGTTTGATTTGAATTCAGGGTTTCAAAAAGCTCGATTTGGATTTGTAAATGCGATGTTTTTATTTCATTTCGATTTCTAGGGTTTTGAAATGCAATTTTTTTTGTTTTATTTCTTTTTTTAGATTAGGGCTTTTCAAAACAATTTGGGGAGATTAGAACTTGAGGAGTTTAAACGCTAGGGCCCCTTTTTTTTTTTTCAATTAGGGTTTTCAAAATCAATTTTTTTTGGGTTTAATTGAACAATTTAAGATTTAAAAGTTAAATTTTGTTTCTAAAACACAATTCAACATTTTTTTTTTCATTTTTATCAAAAAACATTTAAATTTCATTGCAAGTTTTTGTCTATTTTTACAATTATTGAATTCTACTATAACAATTAAAAAAATGATTAAAACATGACAAAAATTAAAAAAACATGCTAAATTAAGGTATTTCATTTAAAATTTCAATTCAAAAAAAAATGCAAAGAAATGGTGTTTAGGTGGGGTACCTGTAGCTGGTCATGGGGTCGCTGTCGCCAATTCACTCGGGGTCCCATTCGCAGAGCAGCGAAAACTGTTCTTTTTTAAAAAATAAATAGCAATATAAAACGGGATCCCAATTTATACAACTCGGGATCCCAATTTATACAACTCGGGATCCCGTATTTTATAAATCGGGATCCCGTTTCTTATAAATTGGGATCCCATTCCGTGTCCATTGGTTTGGAGTCCGTAGGGAAATGGGATCCCAATTTCTAAAAAGCGGGATCCCATTTTACCTCAGGCTCGGGATCCCGAACCGTAACGGGATCCCTATTTTTAAAAATCGGGATCCCGTTTATTAAATCGGGATCCCGTTTGTTTGATGTCGATTTCAATTTTTTGTCTAAGGCAAAAAACTTCCACGTTTTGTGGACTCAACTTCTTCCACACACCCTTTTGTATCATTGTACCTCTAGAACATTGTATTGTTATGTAATGTTAAACTCGGTGTGGATAATGACCATGACAGTTATTATTCAATGTGTTAAGTTAATCATGCATACATTGTATTTATGTACATAGATGGTTTCGTATCTATGATTTTCATGTATGTGTTATATTTCTTAATGTTTACTTTGTTATGGATTATATCTTTGGCTTTTATTCTTTATCGTCGTTGTGGGGATCTAAGTTGCGTAATGACTCCTTGTGTACCCCAAGGGATGTATGTGTTAGTGAATCTACTTAAATGAAATTCATGTCATTACATGTATGTTATGTTATCTTTAAAAAAAAAATTGTGCTATAATTATTGTGTAATTGTCCTTTGGGGTTCGCATGATGGGGCATTACAACATGGTATCAGAGCATGGGTTCATACACTGGGCACTATGTGTGCTCACTATATAACCTTGTGCTTAGACCTATGAATCTTGAGTTTCACTTTTCTTTTGTCATTGTTGTGAACTTGAATTTCTTCCGTTAGATGGTGTCGGGTTCATGGTGCAGGAAACTGATGGGAAAGGATAGGACCCTCAGTGTAGTACACAATGCACCGATATCCTTCCTGTCAGGGATGCTCTATGGACCCTTGAATTTTAGTGTGATGTGTTTCTTGTGATGTGTTTTCTGTGTGTGAATATGTCAAGTGTGTGTGGAATTTGTGATTTTGTTGTCCTTGAGTGATGAATTATGTTTTCTTGAATCTGTGAAGGTGTAAAATTTTACCCTTTTTATTGAAATTGATGTGAGATTTGGTGTTGAATAATGGTTAAAGTGGAGTTCTTTGTGTGAAAATTATGAGTTTTAACAAAAATGTGAGGTTTTTTGGAGAATTATTCTATGATTTTTAGCAGAATATAGTATCTTGAGGTTAAGATGCAACTTGAATTATTGGTACTAATGTGCAATGTTCTATGGTAGCTTTTTATTTACAGGAAGTTGGCTTCATAAACGTAGTGATGAAGGTAATGCAATTATAATATGCAGGTATAGATACTTATAATGTCAAGTAGTAATTCATTTTGATGTAGTAGATGAACTAGGTTTATGGTTAGTATCCTTATGCGAATATTGCCTAACTAATAAGAAGAAAACTATTTACGAGTTACTAGAATTGTTTTGACTATTATGTGTAGTTTCGTGGGAGGGACAGTGTGGTATCACTCACTTGCAAGTGCCCTACTATGTTGGGAGTTCCTCTCATGATGTATTTGTGATATATATGTATTGTGCACAATGTTTGTTTGCATGCAGGATTGCAGGAACTAAGTCTCAATTCCACCTGCATTGTCAGGATAGGGCGAGCATTATATACACCCAATGGGTTTGATGTTGAACATAAGAGCTGACAAGAAAGTTTCCCCAACCTAGTTCATCATCTCTCCTAGTGTTTGACAAATTGGTCTGGTTGCAACCCCATCACCACTTTGTTTTGGTATCATTTCTTTATTTTTTTCGTGTGTTTAATTTTCATTGCTTTCTTGGTGACATTTAATTGATGATTTAACATGTTGATGTGTTTTTTTATTATTAACACTATTGTTAGTTTATGGTGTTACCATGTTTGTGCTTGAGATCGACTTCCGGGAGTAAGTTGATGCCTAAGGGGGGGAGGATGTAGTGCCCTCCGTTTCGGTCGTCGTTGATGTCAAGTAAGTTGTTGGTAATGTCATGATGATGTGGTGATTTTATTATTTAATTTTAAGGTTATGAGATAACACTAATAATATGCTTGGATATGATTAATAAAGTTAATTTAATTATAAGGTTACTTGTTTTATTTAGAATTAGATTCAATAATAAACATTAATTGAATTATCATTGGGAGTTAGTTATTTAAAGTAAACGGATTAGATGAGGAAAGATAATTATCATTTAATGATTAAATTCAATTAATAAATTTAAAAGTGAGAAAATATTAGAGAGGATTAAATATTAAAATTGTACTTAAGTTTGAATGAAGGTAAAAGTGAGAAAAGTCATTAAAAGTTTGGTACCTAATTATAATTGATAAGTTAATTATCTTGTGAAGATAAGATTTAAAACTGAAGATGAAAATAGAAAAGATGAATAATATTGTGCTAGAGTTAACTCATTAAAATATCAAAGGTAATATGTTCTTTTTAAAATTAAATAAATGACAAGATAAGATTTCGAACTGAAAATAAAAGCAAGGAAAGCAATTGAAAAATGGAAAGTCAATAGTTTATTGCTAATTAAAAAATAATAATATTAATAAATAATAAAGCATCGTGTTAAGATTTTTTTTGGGGGAAGAGCAAATGAAAAGCTGGAAAATTTGGTATACGCTTTATCTTCCTCTGTCTTACCACCTCACAGGCAGAGATTTCAATCATTGAAACTCATAAATTAGAATTGAAGAGACAACTCTGGGGGGGGATTAGGAAGGATGAGGAAGGGAAGGTTAAGAGAGGAGAATTTTGGTACGGTTACCCCCTTTTTAGGATTCACCATGGGGGATGATACACAGTAGAAAATAAGGGGTTGTTCGGAGAGATATCCAGAGAAAGAAATTAGAGTGTAGAAAGGATTGGAAGCAGATCGAAGGGGAAGAAAGTATGCATGCAACAATTAAAAGTAAGACGACTATGCAAGAGGAGGGATGTGGAATCAGCTGGTCGTAGTAAATTGACTAGGAAGTTTCAGGTTCTCCTTCCCTCTGATTCTTTGCAAATGCTGAGCATTACAATGGAATTCCTCTTCATCGCCCCTTTTATTTTCCTTAGTAGATTACAAATTATTTGAATGCATTTTTCACTATCTTAAAATTTGAAATTTTTTTGCTGTTCTTTTTTTTGCCTTGACTCCTTGGCTGCCCTTCAAGACAAAAGTGTTGCGCCTGATCTATGAAAATGTGCAACTAAAATTCATATTGTTCTCATTTAATCTGTTGTTTTCATTTAATATATGCCCGAGCCTTAGAATCGATCTGCCTGCTATTTGAATTCCCTGGAACATAATAGGAAGTTTAAAGGTTTAATTAACCTGCTTGATTTTCCTAACAATCTATCGCCATTGCAACACTTGAAATTATCTTTATTACAACGAGGAGATGGCGATATTTCCAAATTTCAATATTCGCTTTCTAATATACTTGGCAACCTATCACTGTTACGATATTTAGAGTTGAGACATTGTACAGAATTAAATAGTCTCCCTAAAACCATTGGCGACCCGTCTCAGCTGCAATGTTTAGACTGGAAAAGGTGTATTAAATTAAATAATCTCTCTGGTTTCCTTATTAATCTATTAGTGGTGCACCTGATCTTTGTAGGGTGTATAGATTTAAATGATCCCTCTCTTAATCATTTGAATTAATATTAGAGCTTTGATCTGAATTTAGCTGTATGAATTTTGGATAGTACATAGCTTGATTTCACTAGCTTGATAGTGACCTTCCAAATGTATCCTACAAGGTAAAGATCATGAACCTCATTGTACAGATGAACTGAATAGTCACAAAAATCTACAATTTTAATCTGAAGATTGTTAAATTTTATATCTAAGTTCATTTTCACCTTGGATTCATAGAGAAAGTTAAAGTACATAGCATAATTATTAAAAGAAAATTTCTTCTTTTTGGTTCATTATTGATAATTTTCTTGACCATCTTCTCTCTCAACCAATAACGAGCACTCAACTCCTCTATACGAAGGAGGACATTGAATGGAAGACGGAAATGATACTTTGATAACCAAATGGACACCCATGATGTATGCACATTATGTGACATCTTTCTCACCTATAGGAAAATCATTATTTTTTTTTACATTAGTATTAAATAGGGGAAAATATATATTTTTCAACTTTTGAGAAAATTGCATATAAAAGATTAAACATTAAGAAAATTTATGATATCAAAAAAACTCAAAATATATTAAATTCAAGTAGTAAAAAACAATTGAATATGTGACAAGCATATGAAACATACAAAATTTTAAAATTATGTGGTGAAATATGAAGAATCCACATGGATATCAAATGAATTTTATATTTTCTAAAACTCATTAGAAACATTTGAAAAGTAACATAATTGTTTTACATTAGGAAAATTTATTTGTTGAATTGTCAATGCATTAAACATAGAAGAATTTTTAAGTACTATAACACACAAAATCATATATAATATATTACATTTACAAATTTGAGTATAGTCATCGAAACAAAATTGAAGAAAATATTTTTCATCAATTTCCTTCTAAAATTTTTCAGTCTATTTTCTTTGAATCCTTTCTTTTGGCAAGTTGTCTACCATTTTTCATGTTTTCATAATGGTCATATGTGAATGGTGGCATAATTATTAGACTGTGTAGAGACTTTACATGAGAAATGGTGATAAATGTCAATCCTGTTCTTTCTCTTGGTCCAATATCAATAGTGGCTATTGAAAGAGTCAAACCCTGTGATTTGTGAATTGTTAATGCCCGAGCCAATTTTAATGGCATTTGGATTTTTATCCCCCTCTGTATTGTTGTAATTGGAATTGTATTTGGATTACGATCATCAAATGGTATTCCTGATTAGTTGTCAAACTCAATCATTATATATGTTGGTAGTTTTGGTGGACCACTTCTAGGTTTGTATACAATCTTTTGAATATATCCTAGAGCTCCATTTACAAGACCAGCTTGTATCCAAAGATTTGAAATCAACATTACCCTGATATCTTTATTGATCAATAATTCTAGATCAAGCTCATCATTTGACCATCCTTCTATTGTAGGAATACTTCCTGATTTTGTTGCAAGACTACATGCAAAAAGATGCTTTAATGAGTATAACATTTTCTTGTTATGTTTTTGAACATCATCATTTGTTGAGAACAAATGAACACCATTTTAAAACTCCTCATTACTTGTTGCATCAATGGTAATAGCGGTTCTTGTCATAATCAATCTCCAATAATCAATTGTTGGGTTTGCATCTCTAAGATTTGTCAAAAGTTGACAAAATCTCTGTTGGTGGATGCTTTCTCCATCAAGATTGTCTAAATACTTTATCTAAAGTAACCACAGTTTTGAATTCTTCACATAGAAACCTAGCTCTTTTGTTGCTGTCATATGTTGGTCTATCATTAACATGAGGCAATTGACCCAAATCTCCTACCAAAATTATAGATAATACTTGAAAGATAAACAATGAATTTTTTTAGCTAATATATACCTTCATATCTATGTAAACTCCATAATGTGAACTACTTGTATTAGAATACAAAATAGTCATTTTTGTTAATCATAATCATATGTATACCTCCAAAGTTAATTTTTGTATTTTGTGGGAATGCTTGTCAGAGTTGAGAATTTATGTTTTCTAGCATGTTCTAACCTATGAAGCTCATTTCATAAATCAAAATGTATTTGATGTGTGTTATCTCTTCTTGAAAACTTGTTAGCCTTGCTCCTTCTAGTTGAGAAAAATCTCTTATTGGGATTCTCAATTTTTAATGTACTATGGATGAGCCAATGTTGAATGTTTCAACTCCAATTGGTACAAGTAATAGAAGGGGAGAACTCAAAATTGCTACATTTTCAAAAGTTTTTCTAATAGCACTAATTAGATATGACTTTCCTATTCATGTTGTCCCTTGAATTATCATCAATAGGGGTGGTGGATTCTAATTATTATGGTAGTGTGCCATAATTATGTTGACTGCCTTCTTTTGTTTATCACTAAGATTTGAATAGTCAGTACATTATGGTATGCCATCATGTATGAGACACCCATGTTCTCTCATGCTGCTAATGAAATTCATTGCTTGATTTGTGTACACTTCAGCTTGGTATTCATTACACCAATTTGTTTGTCTATCAATATCTCTTCTACCCAACATATCTATTTTTGAGATTTCAAAATTTTGACCGTTATGTAGTCTAGATATTATTTCCCATTCAAGCTTAATAATATTTTGTTGAATAGTTTCATTGTCTTCAATTTCAGAATCACTAATGTTTTCAATATTTTCTACAGTTTCTCTTCGCTCCACGTGCCAAGGGTTATACTGAAATGACTCCCAATTTTCTATTATGGAGTCATTATCATGACCAATATATCTTTGTACATCATGAAATGGTTTGTACAATAATAACTTTGATAAGCAAAAGTTATTCCATTTTTCTGACTGACGTGGAGGAATGGATAAAAATATAGTGAATACTCTGACAATAGCAGTTGTTTGTCTTTGTTACCATTTGTTATCTCTTTTTCTTTTAGGATTATATATGCATGACTTGGTTGCATTAATCAATATTATATCTTCCATACATAAAGGCCTTTTTTTGTATCCATCGATGAAGTTTATTGACTATTCTTAATTGTTTTCTTCATCATTTATACTTAAAGGTTTGAACCTCACGCGATACATTTAGATTGACAATTTTTATGCTACTCTCTACTAATGGAAGTTCTAGTAACATGTGATATGTTTCTTGAGCTCCAATATCCCTTTCTATAACAGTCTCTGTCAAAAGCCTTCTATATGCTCTTACAGCTAAATCATCTGCATTTTTTGTGTTTGCAAGGCACATCAACATTTGTTGGTATGTTTTAGAGCTTTTCTCTACTTTTGCTGCATAATTTGCAATATATTTTATCATGACATGTTTAGAAAGAATAGGTTTCCAATCTATATTTTCTCTCCAAAATTGCAATGTGAGTGATTTTGTGAGTTTACTCTATCATCATTTCTAGTTGGCTCAAATTTCTTTTCACCTTTTTCTATGTCTTTATATAATTTTGACCCCTCTAAATTCAATGCCCAAGTAGTATTATACCTACAATCAATATAAATATGTCATCTATTTTATTATTTTACAATTATATTATATTCCACTTTCATATAAATATTTTAACTTGTTAAAACAATTACTGACAAACCATTGTTCCTCTCTTTTTTTGTAGGCATGCACCTTCCTTGCACATTGTGTGTCACTGTACACAGTTTAGGATTTCTTCATAGTCCTAATCAACATCTGTGTCTGTAAGTTGTCTTGTATCTCTAAGACATGGATGTAGAGAATAATTTTGGAATGCTTATAGTTGGAAATGAAAATATATTAATCATATTGTAGACTATAAATAGTTTATTTAATATATTGCATGTACACATCCAAAGTTTTTAAAACATGCCTATATGTTTGGTTAATGTGGATTTTCTCTAGGATTCCATGCTTGGACAATACAATGGAAATATCTTTTAGCACTTTTTCATTGTTCTTCATTTGACCAATTAATATTGTCCATATTCGGTGCTTCATGTATCCATATGAACCCATGGACATGCAGTGATCCCCTATGTTGCCACTCATATCTACACCAATAATCTTTTACTTTCATTCCTTTTTCTAGTATTTATTTTTTGAATATTGAATTTCTCAAGTGCATGTAATGTGTGACTATATGAGGATAGTCAATAACATTTTGTTTTCTCCAATTTTGAGCCTCCCTTGGAGTAGTTGGTTGTGTTCTTGGTATTAATGCATGCAAATTAGTCCAATACATGTCTGAAACACTTAAGGTGAAGAATATTGTAGGATAACCTATTTGATGAATCATGTCAGTCAGTTCTTCATGACATTTTGTCCAATATGGCCTTGTACCCCTTAATTTTGTTCTGAACCACATCAACATATCAGCTAGATGAGAGTGTGGCATGTTTTCCATATGCTCACGTAACTCATTGATGGTGATTGGCATGTCTTGAAAATTTATTTTTATGAATATAGTTGATGAATTTTGTGCATGAAGTCTCTTTATCATGTTCATCATGAAATATTTAAGCCTTTGATGACCGCTAAAGCAATGATCCTTGTACCGCATTAAATGCTTGACAAATTCATGCAGATGCACTCACCTCATTTGTATTGGTTCTAACCAATCGCATCTACCATTAGGGAATAGTGTTGGAAATTCCATATCAAGTAATCCTAAAGTGACATATTCATTTATAGGAGATGAACCTATTCCTGGCCAATTAATCAATGTTGTTAAATTTGTTACCTCAAGGTTATTAACCCATGCACGAATCAATTCCACTTATGTCTGGGTATTAGGTAGTTTAGAAACCATTGATGTTGTATGCTCAATTACATTACCTTCATCTATCTCAATGACTGGATTGACAAAGATTATTTGATTTGTATCATAATCAAATTCCATATGTACTGTTTGTAATCTATTGCAAATATTTTCATTAGAATTTCTTGTCAGATTATTGAGAGGATTTTCATCAATTCTAACATCCACATAATATTTGTCATGGTCTAATTTGTACTTTAGTTCCTTATAGACACGATCCCTATTAACTGTAAAGTTATAATTTGTGTCACGTTGATCCCTTCTTCAAACAATAATGATTGGAAAATTTTGTATTGAATGTGGCAGAACTTTTGAAACATGTGAACCACATTTTGGGGAAAACTGATTGTGTGTCCTTTGTATTTATATTGACTGCCTATTGCATGTGTAACTTGTATTACTGGGCTGGCACGTGCAATCAACATTTCTTCAACCTAAGTCAAATTTAAAAGCCCTGGGGTCCATATTGTTTGAAGTTGAAAAATCTATTATTTCTTCTTTCTTGTCCACATCTAGTGTACACAGCTCCTTTAGAGGTCCAAGATACTTTGATTCCTAGATAGCATTCTTGACAAACATAACATCTACTTGGCATTTTAAAGCTATCTAATCAATATTAAAATTGCTTTTGAAAACTTTGAAATTCACCATGAATCATTCCATTTAGATTTGGTATGTTTTGTATGTTATCTTGTACAACGATATATTGATTTCAATAAATATATATATAATATTGTATTTATTTAATTTTTTTTATTAGATATTCAAGATAATCTTGTTAAAAATCTTCTTAAAATTATAAAAGCATGAAAATATTATAAATTAATATGTATTTCCATAACAAATATTATAAATATTCAAATTATATATATGAAAATTAGAATACTATATTATATTTTCTTTAAAATTTCATATATAGTAGAAGTATAAAAAGATGATGATAATGCATGCTTTTAAAGCTTACAAATATAAAAATTCTTAAATATAACATTACTTTATGATAGGTTGGTAGACGTTAATTTTAACGAGGAGAATAAAAATGTACTATATATATAATTATAATAGTGTATTTATTTAATGTTTTTTATTAGATATTCGAGATAATCTTGTTAAAAATCTTCTTAAAATTATAAAAGCATAAAAATATTGAAAATTAATATGTATTTCCATAACAAATATTATAAATTAAAAATCATGTATTTTCTAAAAATGTATATTTTTGTTTTTTGAAAAGATTCTACATTAATATGTATTTCCATACCAAATATTATAAAATGATATATATTATTATTAAAAATTAGAATATTATATTATATTTTCTTTTCTAAAAATATATATTTTAGTTTATTTTAAAATATTCTAAATTAATATGTATTTCCATAACAAATATTATAAAATTATATATATTACTATTAGAAATTAGAATACTATATTATATTTTCTTTAAAAAATTAAACAATTTTAAAATAGCTTTAAAAAAAAAGCAAAAGTTTCTTGTATCTCCATTGCCAAACAAAGATTTATATTGATTTCAATATATATAATATTGTATTTATTTTTTATTTTTTTTATTAGATATTTAAGATTATATTGTTAAAAATCTTGTAAAAATTATAAAAGCCTGAAAATATTATAAATTAATATGTATTTTCATAACAAATATTATAAATTTTTAAATTCTATATATTAAAATTAGAATACTATATTATATTTTCTTTAAAATTTCATATATAGTAGAAGTATAAAAAGATGATGATAATGCATGCTTTTAAAGCTTATAGATATAAAAAATCTTAAATATAATATTACTTTACGATGGGTTGGTAGACGCCAATTTTAATGGGAAGAATAAAGAATGTAAGAAGCCTTTCAGCTTAACAAGAACACTCAACGAAGGAAATCACTCGAGAAGCCTAGCAAGGTGGCTAATCCAATCTCAACCGTTCATAAATTTTCACCAAAATTTTGGCTATTTTTGGCCGCCTTTTACTACAGTCCCTGCTGCTATTGGTTTATGCTCCACCAAACTCTTCCTCGCTCCCTATCTTTTAAGTCTCTATAATATCTCACATATTTCCTTAGTGGGGCATCGGGTGGAGCCACCACTCACCCGTTCCACAGAGTATTTTCGTAGCCAATCACTCCCCCAATCTTTACTACATCAATCAATCACTTGTGGTAATTAAGATAATCGTCTTTGTCTGCGTCCAAAAATATGAAATCAAATAAGCCTTACATTTTCTTCTGTAAAATCACACCCACAATTCCATATTCACAATCTACCCACAAAAAAAAGCCACATTTTCAACAGTTTTTTCAATTTTAGTCAAAGATAGATTTGAGTCGAAATTACATTTTCCAACATTTGATCGAGAGAACTGGTAGGGTAGGGCCCTCTCTGAATTCAATTTTGTCAGCAACTCTTGCTTTTTAATTACATGAAAACCTAGCTCATAGTATACTAGGGAGTATGAAGTGATGTGTAGTGACTAAGAGTCCTTCAAATCTGATGCCCACCATCTAAAAATTTGGAGAGACGGGACAAATGGTATTCTAAAACTGTAAGAATCTTTCCCACTTGCTTCAGAAATTCTCTGATTAGAGGGCAGAATTTTGGTTTTGATTTTAAATATGCCATATTAACAGGATCAAAACACTATATATAGAGGGATGCCCTTAACATCTTTTCGCGCCCATTAAACAAAAAAAGAATGCATGTTTGTATACCTTTCCATCATCAAGCAGGGCAAGAGCAGTGGCGAGAAGTGAGTAACTAGTATACACACCAATCTCCATAGTGTTCTTGGCAATTATGAGCTTCAACAACAGATTTAAAAATTGACCCTCATCAGCTGAAGTAGTCATCAAATTCCTGTCAAGAAAATAGAGGCAAATTTGAGAAAAAGAAAAAGAATGCTTCAGACTATGAAAACTTGGAGTTAGATTAATAGTAGCATAGAACATAAATCATTCAAAAACTTTATTCTACACAAAAACTGCATTCTAGTAGCCAACATGGAGCATGTTGTTGAACAAAATGTGGATTCATGCAACTAAAACGTGTCTCCTCCCTGCTAATACACGTGGATGCCTTCATAGTATATTCCCTAAAATATTGTCATTCATGGTAGTTAAATCTATTCACTTCAAGAGGGATAATATTCTAGAAGTGAATCATGCGAGTCTAAAAACAATAAAAATAGACCCACTAAGTCATTTTATTATTTTTATTTTTGTGGTCTTTAGAGATAGGTAGGTTAGATACTCATGTTTAGGATTGGTATTGATTTTTAATTTTAAATATTAAATATTATCATATTTATATATACGGGGTATATATCAAGTTTTCATCATATATTATAATGTAAATAAAAATATATTTTTTAAATTATTATTTTTTATTTAAGTTAATTAAGTAAATTGATATAATTGAGAATGATAATTTTATAAAATTTGAGAATGATAAATTAGTTAAATGTAACAATTATTTTAAGAAGCGTAAGTGTCAAAGAAGGGTGTTTAGCTTTGTGACTAAAAAATAATTGTCTTTGTTGAAAGGTCTAGAATTCTAGGTTGATACTTGTTTGAGAAATGTGGTTTCTCTATTACTAAAATGTTTTGAAATCTATAGTGGATGTGTCCCTTGTCTAAGATCAAGTCCATAAGCATGGGTAGATTCTATGATTGTGGATCCATCTTCACCATTATCCTCCTTTCCTGTGCCAAAATGGGAGCTTTCAAATAGGGTATATAATGTTTATAATTAATCATTTTAATAATTACTATAGTTTTTTAAAGCACAAAAAATTAAAATATAAATATAATACAAAATTTAATTAATGTAAAATATAAATTATATATGAAAAAAATTGAAGTATATTTAATATAATTTTCTCTCTTCCTCTCTCCATCTTTATGTATCTATATATAATTCTCTATCTTTGTCTATCTCTTTGTCTCTCTTTCCCTCTCCTCCTCTCTCTATATCTCCTTATATATCTATCTCTCTATCACTTTATCTCACCATCTATATCTCTCTATCTCTCCCTCTCCCTCTTCCTTTATATCTCTTTATCTAATCTTCTCTATCTCTTTGAGCTATCTCTCCCTCTCACCTTCTCTACATATCTCTCTACCTCTCTCCCCCCTCCTCTTTCTCTCCTACCTATCTCTTTCCCTCTCCCCCTCTTTTCTCTCTTCCTCTTCAACATGTCTCTCTCCCTCTCTCCCCCTCTTCTATATCTCTCCCTTTCTCTCCCTCTCTCCCTCTATCTCCCTCTCTCTATCTCTCTCCATCTCTCCCTTCCTCACTCCCTCCCTATCCCCTATCTATCTTTCTATCTCTACCTTGTTCTCCCTTTCTCTTCCCATATAACTCTATCTCTCCCTACTTCTCTCCCTATCTCTATTTGCCCTATTTCTCGCTCCCTCTCTATTTATCTATCTTTGATTCTCTCTTTCTTTCTCTCTCTCCCTCTCCTCCCCTCTCTGTATCTCCTTATATCTCTATCTTTGTATCACTCTATCTCACAATCTATATCTCTTTGTATCTCCATCTCCCTCTTCCTCTATATATCTCTATCTCTCCCTCTCTATCTTCTCATCTCTCCCTCTCTTTCTCTCTATTTGTCACTTCATCTATATATCTAGATCTCTCCCTCTCTATCTTCTTTTCTTTGAGCCTTGTCTATCTTCTTCTCTCTCTTTGTCCCCCATTCCCTATCTCTCCCTCTCTCAATCCATCCCTCCTTATTGACCAAAATTAGTAATTAGTAAATGCATGAAAAAAAACAAAAAATTATCCTAATTGATAATAATAATAATTCTAAAATGTCCTACCAATTGACCTTATGTATTACACAAATGTATGCCCAAAAAAAACCATATTTTTTCCTAATTGACCTTCCACACACCTTTTTAGCGTACCCATTGCACACCAAGGTGCAATTACTAGTGGTATATTCACTATGCTAATTGACACGTAATCTACACCAATAAAATAAAATCAAAATTTTAATCATTAATTAAATTATTTTTGGTGGGACTCTGATGGATAGGTGACTTGCTCAAAATTACTATTGTCTATTCAGTTTTGAAATACATATTTAATAGTATTTAATAATTAATTAAAAATCATAAAACAATAGTAAAAAAATGCATTATTGAGACTAAATAGTTGTTTTCTTCAAAATTGATTTTTTTTTTTAGAATATTTTTTTAGACATTACTTGAATCCTTTGAAAGAAAAAAAATTATAATAACTTAATACAGAAAAATAAATGCAGAGAGCTTCTGTACTTATAGATAAATACATAGCTACTACCATACAATTTTGTGATTGAAAATTTTAAAATTTTAATTAATCTAAGTAATTAAGATAAAAGAGAAAGAAAAAACCTATGCAAATTTCAGCGTTAAAATAATTTATGTTGTCAGATGATGATCTAGATAGCTTTTTAGAACTCCATTGATGACTTCATGATGTTTGAACTCTAGCTATTTATTATGTCTCTGTTCTGGTAGAGTTTGGAACTTTTATTTGGTCATTCATTGGTCACGTTAGTCACATGTAGTTCTGGACACACAAGATTTATTACTATTTAAGATTGCATCCAAAACTACTAATCTTATGAACCTTTATCTTTTATGATCATTTATTTTTAAATCATTTCTCTATTGTAATTATCATACTTTCTCACCATCCCCTAGCTTATGTATGACCAAGATAACATAGTTTATCATTGCCCATTAATATTGATGACAATAAGGTCTGTTGGTACGAATTTGGCAAGGGTTTCTTGCCTTCAACACTCCAATCAACCCTTTGGTTATTAAGATTAAAATACAATCTTGTACCTCTCTTCATAGTATACATTGTCATTTCCTTTCAGTTACTTCATCGTGTTGTTCTTCAAAAGTGCTTGAAGCTTCTCTGTCAATTTTAGATGTGATTTAGCCATTCTGGTATGACAACACTATTTTCTTCCTTGAATCAACATGTTTGGCATATCAGCTAAAATCATATGTTTGTTCCTCCTAGGCACCTCAGGATAATTCATGGCATCTAAATGTGAATTAACCACATTCTCTTCTTTTTCAATTTTGAAATTTGGTTCCCCCTTTGGGTACAAACCATCCTGAAAGCAACATCGAGCAGAATGAGTAGCAGAATCTAGAGGAAGCACAACCACTAGCAGACTATCTATGCTTCCCCTTTTGAATGCAATATTTACTACAACCCAGGCCAATGAATGTGCATCAGGTATAATTTTTGTTGAATGATAATTTTGTCCTTGTGCTTCTAGTAGTAGACCATATATATCTGGCGCTTTCATCTTCTCAAAAATTTTATTTCTTAAATAATGCATTTCCAATGGCTTGAGATATTGCTAGTTCACCATTAACTCTAGGCACATCACCCTATCTAGTCAGTGGTCTTGAGTTAATATCTTTATACAAAGCAGTGAATAGGAACTATTGGAATCCAAAATAGTGAAGGATTTCTATTAAAAAAATCTTACTAAAAGAAAGTATAAATATTGTTCTTTCCTAACAATAGTGAGGTCTTCATTATTGTTTATTGTGCAGGGTCTTCATGAAACTCTCCTTCCAAGATTTATAGCTATTTCAACAGCCAAAGAAGCATGGGATCTTCTTGCACAATCATTTCAAGGTACAAAAAGAGTAAGAACAGTCTGTTTACAAATGCTTAGAAAAGATTTTGAAATTTTACAAATGTTAGAGTCTAAGAGTTTAGGAGATTTCGTTACTCACATAATGGGGATAGTTAATTAGATGAAAACAGATGGTGAGATTATGAATGATCAAATTTTTTTTGAAAATATTTTAAGAAGTTTGCCTACAAAATATTGTCCTGTAGTTATAGCTATTGAAGAATCAAAAACTCTAAACACTTTATCTGTAGATGAGCTTATGGGTTCACTGTACACATATGAGAAAAGATTAAATAAATTAGCAAAAGAGCCACTTGAGAAAGCTTTAAAAAGCAAAGTATCATTGAAAGAAAAAAAACCTTCACCAGAATCATCTTCACCACAAAGAGGAAGAGGCAGAAATTCAAGAGGAAGAGGAGGATGTTTTCAATGAAGAGGCAGAGGTAAAAGAAGCAATAGAAGTGACGAAGAAAATTGTAGTTATGCTCAAGCAAGAGGTAGAGACAAAGTAAATTTTTAACAAAGAGGTAGGGGTTTCTAGAGGTATGATAAATCATTTATTCAATGTTATTATTGTCAAAAGTATGGACATATTGCAGCTAAATGTAGAAAAAAGATTGTAGATGAAAGTAAATAGGAATCCCAATATGAAAATGAAGGTGAAGGGAAGGAAGGATATGTCTTGCTAACTTGGATCACAAATGAGGAAGTAAATGATGACAAATGGTATGTTGATAGTGGTTGCAATAATCATATGATAGGATGCAAAGAGATGTTTCAGAATTTGGATGAGTCCATCAAATTTGAAGTATAGATGGGAAATGATACAATTGCATCAGTCATGGAGAAAGGGAGGATATTAATAACAACAAAACAAGGTAAGAAAATGTATATTGGTGATGTATTTTATGTACCAGGCTTAAAACATAATTTGTTAAGTGTAGGTCAACTTGTGCAAAAAGGCCACACTGTTAAATTTGAAAAGGGCTCATGCATTATTGTTGATGGTAAAAACAAGATGATAACCAAAATACCCATGACTGCTAATAGGATGTTTTCTCTTAGTATCAGAAATAATATGCTTTTATGTTTTAGTGCTCTTGTAAAAGATACACAGTGGTTATGGCGTCTTAGATTTGGTCATTTCAATTTTGGTGGACTAAATCTTTTGCATAAAAAGAACATGTACCTAACAGGTTTTCTAGTTATCCAAAAACTAGATGAAGAATGTGTAGGTTGTATTGTTGGAAATCACCATAGAGAACCCTTTCCAATAAGGGATTCCTAGAGAGCTCCAAAGCCATTGGAGCTAGTTCATTCAGATCTATGTGGTCCAATCGAGGTTGCTTCATTTTCTGGTATGAGATACTTTTTGACTTTTATTGATGAATATAGTAGAAAATTTTGGGTTTATCCTTTGAAAAATAAATCAGATACTTTCAAGAAATTCAAAGAATTTAAAGAATTTGTTGAAAACCAAAGTGGTTATTTTCTCATAATTTTAAGAACTAATAGGGGTGGAGAATATATTCCTCATGATTTTCATAATTTTTATATTGAAAATGGCATAAAAAGGCAGCTAACAACAAGGTATTGACCTTAACAAAATGGGGTAGCTGAGAGAAAAAATAGAACAATTTTAAATATGGTAAGGAGTACACTTAATGTTAACAATTTACGAAAATATTTTTGGGCAGAAGCAGTTTGTTGTGCAGGTTATATTTTGAAAAGGTGTCCTATAAACTCAATTTGGGGCATGACACTAGAAGAAGCTTGGGGAGGATACAAAACTAAGGTAGATCACTTAATATTTTTTGGTTTTATTTCTTATTCTCGTGTACCAGATGCACTTAGAAGTAAATTGGATGATAAGGCAGAAAAATGTATCTTTGTTGGGTACAGTGAAGAATCTAAGGCATATAGGTTGTACAATCCTAAGACAAAAAAGTTAGTGATAAGTAGAGATGCAAATTTTATTGAAGATCAAGAGTGGTGTTGGAATCTGAAAGAGAAATATTAGCAAGTTAACATTCAAGATGAAGTTGCAAATCAACAACAAGTTTCAATTGTCAAGATAGGAGCGAGTAGTAGCATTCAAAAATTAGCACTAAGAAGAATCTCTTCTTCATCTCCACCAAGTCATCGTCATGTTTCATCAAATAATTTTTCATCATCCACCTCACTATCTCCAAAAACGTGGCAGAAAACAAGGAGCTTGTTTGACATATATCAAGAAACAACATAGGTAAATGAAGATACTTGTCATTTTGCAATTTTTGCTGATAGCGATCCTATTTTTTCTTAAGAGGCTATAAATGATGATAGATGGGTTAAAGCTATTAATGAAGAAATTGCAACCGTAGAAAAGAATCAAACTTTGGAAATTGCAAACCTTCCTGAGCATAAGAAGGCAATAGGAGTAAAGTGGGTGTATAAAACAAAGTATAATGAGAAATGTAGTACCCCTCCATTTATGCTTATGTTTTCTGCTAATATGTTTTCACACTGTTAGACTATGATACTTTGTTTGGATATTTTGATCGCTAGTTTTGAGCGATAGTGGATTTACTCTGTGACATGATGATACTTTGTATTGCGATATTTGATTACTGATTTTAGTCATGCTTTGAGATAGTGTAGATGTTTATTTTCAGTTAATTATTGTCATGTATATGTTTTAATGGACTAATAGTTATTTATTTTGTCAGTCTAATGTGATTTGTATTGGTGTGGAGAATGGAATCACATCACTCGCTTGTGAGTGCCCTGTGATATCTATGATTTGCTCCACATGGTGTGCCTGTACAATGGTTTTTATATATATATATATGCATGTTATTGCTTGGTTGCAGGATTGCAGGTACATGACACTGACTCCATCTAGTTACTCAGGTCTGAGTGTGTCAAGACTCGATGGAAATTTTTATTGGGAGGTAGTAGTTTAGTTCATCCTAGTCTAGTCTATTACCCGGTCATTATACATTGTCAGTTTTAGTTTGAAGTCATAGGTTGTCTTGTATTTTTCTATTTGGTTTAATTTAATTGCTTGAAAAGAAATAATGTCAATTTTAATAATAGTTTATTATGTTTTATTTATTGTTATTTAAATTAATTTTTAAATGTTAAAGAAATTAGTTGCTTATTATTTAATTAATTAATTAGCTTGTTTGGTTAAATGGTTTGATCTTAAAAGATTAAATTTATTTAATTAAATAAATTTATTAATTAAATTAAATTGTTTTAAAATTGTGTGTGAATAGATTTAATATTTAAATTAAATTTGTTGAAATGGAAATTTTTATTAATAAATAAATTTTGCATTAGAAAATTTTAAATTTTAAAATAAATTAAATTAATTAATTAAAATGTATGCAATTTGAAATAGAGAAGTTATCCGAGAAGTGGTTGAGATATTTTTGCATCTTCTCGACATGTGTGCAAGTTTTGTTTATTGGGTTTGTTGAGAAATTTCTCAAAGGATATTTGGGATCTAGGAAATATGGTAGGGTTATCAGTTTTCTTCATGGGAAATGAAAGAGGTTTTTGCTGTGTAAAAATTATTTTTAAGCATTTGTTACTTTCTCTGTTTCTAGTTGTATATTTGTGGAAGATCCCTTGGTGGGAAGTTCTTCTATGTTGGTTGAAGAAGCTTTGGAGGACTGTGTGCTACGAGCAATAGAGGTTTTCTTTTCTATAGTCAAATCTCAAGCTACAGGTATTCTTCTTTGTTTAATTTGATTTATTTTGAAAAAGAATGACTGAGAAAATATTAGTTTAGTATTTCTTGTGTTCTTCTCGAGAATTTTGTTAAAAATTAATTTAAGTAGTAGGAAAGATCTATGAAGTATTTTAGATGTGAAAGACAAGAAATTCTCTGCTGATAAATTTTTAAATCTCTGTGAAATTTGTGAAAAAAAGAAATTTATAGAGAAATAACTAGGGGCAAACAAAGATTTATTTTAAAAAGTAGGAAAACCTACAGGTGAAATTTACAAACCATTGAAGGTTTCATGTCTGAATTTATCTGTTAAATGGGAGATCATTTTGGAGATCTGTAATTGAATTGAGATTATATTAAACAAAATATGTTTATTGTCAAATTTCTTAATTTTCTATAGAAAGTTCAATTGAAAGAAATTATCTGTTTCTAGTAATTTATTTACTGTGTAAATTGTATTATAATTATATATATATATACATATATACATATTAAATATATATATATACATATGAATTATATTATGAATACTACTCTTGAATATTAGTCCAAAGAATTCAAAATCCATACGCGGATAATTTTTAAATCACGCAAGTTTTATTTTTTAGAAATTTTGTGTTCTTTAAAAACAAAGAAAGTGTTAAATGGGGATGCGCAGGGGGGATACCCCCACAGCCCTCCCCAAAAGGGGAGACGGTTGTAAGGGCAGCACCCAGCGCTGCCTTCATAAGCAGCGCTGGCATTGCTTGCACAGCCGCGCCCCTATTTGGGGTTCGACTGTGTAAAGCGCCGACCTTGCCTTAAAACATTTACATTATATGAAACTTAAAGTTAGTTTCAATTTGATTAAATTTACTTTTTAATTTACATTTGTAATATTTAAATATAATTTGTATATATAATATATATATTATATATATGTGTGTATGATTAAAAGTGTTTTAAATATATATTATGATTAAAATATTAATGTGGATAGGTTTAATTTAGGCAAATGGAATGTAAGTATATTTATTTACATTTAAATAATTATGTAAATAATGATTTGATTGAGTAAATATATTTAAATGTATTGAATATTGTTGTTAAGTATAAGAAGATTAGAAATAGATATTTCCTGTTATGATATGCATTAAGAAAGGAGATTTTTAAAATGCATGAACAAAATTATGTTTTAGTTGATTTATTTTGAGCTTATATTATTGCTTGTCTAGATTTAGTAAATTCGAATAGTAGATAATTACTTTTCTTGATTTGTCTTTATTTGTGTTCTTTTTGGGGAAATTGGGAAAGTTATAGTTGTATAAGTCTTTGAGAATAAATAGTATAGAAAGGGTGTATTATTGTTCAAATATATTTCTTGAGTTGACTTGGGTTGTGCATGTGTTAGATTATGATGTTTTGTTATCTAGTTTATGATAAAAGTCTTAATGACCATTGTGGGTCATTTGTTATTATGTGATGTAATTTGTGCACTTTGTAAACCCTAGTCATGAAAACTTAGAAATCCATGTTATGTTTAGGGGAGTGGCTTTTTGTAAGGGTCGACACACAAAGTGGTGTCAGGTAACTTACAAGGAGCTAGTAAGTCAGTGATAACTAAATGACACAATAGTTAGATTAAAACTCTTAACAAGATGATTATGCCTCACTTATGAATCTTGAGCTACTACAGTCTTGAGTATAAGATGAGAAGGCCTGGAATGGAAAATTGGTGTCTCGTTTCTTCAAAAGACATTGGATTCTGCAATGATTTGCAATGGGGCTGGGTTTTGTAAGAGGTTACTAGGGTAACTCATGTTGGGGGCCGGTACCTAGGAAGAAACACCAGGGTAACCTTTGCAATATTGTGATGACACTCCACCTAAAATAACAGTTAACCTTGTGTATTTAGTACATTCAATTATCTTAAATCTGGAAGCAATGTAACCAATAGTTTGTTGTGTACTAGTGTCTAGGGTTAGTAGATTCTGTCTAGGTAACCATATTACTGTCTCCTAGCACGGGGGGTGGACCTACGGGTACCACATGGTTGGGTGGAACATGCACCTTACTCTGTTGGGTCCCCAGTTTTGTGATCATGGCATCAACAGCTTCATGGATGGAGAGCTCGCACTTGGAAACTTATATGTACTTCTTCATTGTATATTGTAAATCTTGTATTTGAAAACACCCCTTAATTGTATATGAGGTGAATGATGTAAATGTAATTGTAACTATTAATGAACTATCTCATTAGATGAATGAGTATTGTATATTTTATCAAATGCAATGTATGAAACAAGTTTGTACCTTATGTTATCTTGAATGGATTTTCAAATGAAATGCAATGCTTATCTTTAATGTTTATGTTGTTAATTAAAATGTGCAATGCGAAATACTAAAGTCGTTATGGAAACTCAAAGTAGTGTAACGTCACATAGCTTAATGAATGTATGCAACTAATTAACTTAATAATTATACTTAAAAAAAAAAATGATTTCACCTTTTTACACAATTGCAACATTCCTTAGGTTATTAAGACGGGGCATTAGAGATTGGTATCAGAGTAGAGGTTACAAACACTGGACGCTCTGGGTAATTGCGAGCCCATTAGGTTGACCTAGTACTGTTAGCCTTGGTTGAATAGTATCTAAGACTCATTATTATTATGTGTAGGAACATGCCTAGGCGAGGAGGAAGAGGTCATGGTAGAGGTCGAGGTGGAGGCTGAGGACCAATCCCTCGGGTTACTCCCCCTCCGAGCCCTCATCACATTAAACAGGTAGAACAAATGGATCAGAGGAATTAGGGACATAATCCTTTACAGTCAGGAGTAGAGGGTTCTCAGATACGTCCTTTATTAGAGGAGGTCCTAGCTTGTTTTGGACCTAGACAGGAAGATGAGCAGGAGGTTGTCAGAGAGAGAGATAGATCTCCTAGGAGAGTAGATGACTTAGTACCCCAAGATTCTATTACTGTAGGACACATGAGGGATTTACTGAGGGCACGTCCTCCTACCTTTGATGGTACAGAAGGTGGCTTAGAGGCAGAGACCTGGCTACTGGATTTGGGTAGATGCTTCACCATGCATCCATATGGTAGCAATACCTGTGTGAGATGCACTATTATGCACTTGAGAGGATTCACTTCTGCTTGGTGGTACCTAGAGGAGCAAAAGCTCCACTTAGATATTGGGTCAGTGTCTTGGGAGATGTTTCTTGAGAGGTTTCGAGCACGGTTCCTATCGGAACACTGGAGGCAGTGACAGGCTGATGAGTTCCATGATCTATGTCAGTTAGCTCTTTTTGTAGAGCAATATGAATGTAGGTTCTATGAACTCAAGTAGTATGCTGGTATTGGCCATGATGAACCTATGCTAGTACAACACTTCATCAGGGGTTTGAATGCCCGCATTAGTGGTGGTTTCTAATTCTTTGAGCCAAAGACTATGGAAGTTACAGTGGAGAAGGCTCGTATAGTGGAGGAGAACCTTGTTATGGCGTTAGGTGGTCACACAAGAGTGCAGATTGGCAGTGCTCCTGTAGCAGGCTTTAGTCCACAGGGTGGACAAGCACAGACAGGAGGTTCCTCTAGGAACCAACAGACACCCTCAAAGGGTGGGCAGCAACAAAAATAATGAACACCTCAAAAGAATAACAATCCACAACCACAACAAGGTAATAGTCCTAAAATAGGAAAGGGTTGCAACTGGTGGCGCAACAAGTGCAATAGGCAGGACTAGCCTGTGCAAAGTGGTCAGTCTACTATCAATAGGGGTAGTTTCCAACAATCCAATGAACCTTTGGGTAGCAGAGGATTCGGTAGAGGCACAGGCACAGGTTGTTACTCATATGGGCAATAGGGACACATAGCTAGGCAGTGTCCAATGAGAGGTTCTACTGGTTTTGGGCCTCAACCTATAGTTTCAAAGCCTATAGTGGGTGATGCAGGATGATTACATACAGTATATGCTACGGTTAATGACCGCCAGGCTGATCACCAGAACACAATGGTTGAGACTTCAGGTAAGTTACATGGTGTCAGTGTTTCCATTATTTTTGATTTCGGAGCCACTCACTCCTTTATTTCACTGACTATCGTTTACCGTTGTGGTCTTGTGGCGGTAAAGCAATGTGGTAAGTGGCAAGTTGAATTCACCTCAAGGGTGAAAGTAATAGTAGAAAACTTAGTACATAATTGTGAACTTAAAATTGGTACGTTAACTACTATTGATGGTTTTTTTATGCACTTCTCAACACAGGCAGTGCTTAGGTGCACTACCTCTCTTGAAAGACAATCTTCCACAATCAAATTACAGAACACTATTCCAAGGTCTCTCGGATGTCAGGTCATGACAGTGCTTAGATACCTCTGTAGTTTGATGTGATTTGCTGGAATCACAAGGCGGTCTTACAGAAATACAAAGTGTGGATACAAAGCATGAAGTTGGATCTTTGAAAAGGAGTCCCTAGGATGAGAAGTTGATATGCACCGGCTGTAGGTTCAAACAGCAATCTTGAACTCCATTTTAATTGTTAGATTTGGCTTTACAATGTGCAATGAACCTTGGTTTTGTTTAGTTTCTAAAAAAGGTGGAAAAAGAGTGAAGGGAAGGAAAAGTTCCTAAGTCTGAAGCTTGCAATGAATAGTGACAATGGAGTTCTTACAATGGACAATTCCTCAAAACAATATCCCACTTAACCAGGGATTTCACAGTATCATGGAAATTGTGCTATCTTCTAAGGGCTGCAGATGTTTCATCCTTCATTCACCACATGCATGCATGAATCAAAGATAAAGATTTAGGGAAGCTTTACAATTAAGTCCAGGCTAACTTTGCACAGCTATCTACCTTCAGTAAACAGCAAAAAGTATGGACTAAGGGATCATCAACAAAGCAAGAATTTTCACAATCACCCAACAATATTCCTAAGATTTAACTAAATAAAGCAAACAACTAACTAAATAACCATAAGATCTAAGCTAAACATATGAAATTGGAGAAATGAATTAAATGACATGAGAAAAATCAAAGAAATACACCAAGTCAATGATATTTCTTATAAATTTCTGCAGCATGTCTTTACAACAACTCAACTCTCACTTTTGCAAATGAGGAGAGTGCTCTATTTATAGTTTCCAAAAAGTTAAATGAATGGCGAAGATTCATTCTCATTATATGGCCAAGATTCATTACAAAATAGGGTTTCACCTACCCCCAAATAAATTTACAATTTTAAAAGATCTTTTGTCTTTTCCCTATTTCATCATCTAGTGGATGGCACTATTGCTCTTTTGTCTTGTAGCTAATTGTTGTTTTCTTGGCTGTAGCTATTCTTCGGGGAGGTCTTCTTCTTTGGCAGGGCTGTCCTCTTGCTCCTCAGAAGCTGCATGCTCTATGTACTTGAGGATGACGACCTGGAGCTTGTCGATCTCAAGGATCTCACATCTTAATGCCTGGTAGCTCCATTCTTTAGCGTTCTCTTCTAGCCGCTTCCAATCCTCATCATACTTCGAGCTTTGATCTCTGAACAACTCTGATCGATTGAAGGTAGGGGCAGCAAAACTCAAGAACTCCGTTGTAATTTTTCTGGCTGTCCCATTCTTCATCTTCTCCTCGAAGTGCGGCTTGATCTTCTCGGCATCCATTTGCACTATGGGCATATCATAGCCTGTCATCAACTTGAGATACTCGGCACATTCTGCCCGGATCTCCTTGATCCACTCAATGTCTGGATCCACCCTACTGAGGATTTGCTCCAACCTCTCCTTCCGATTGATGAGGTCTCTGCGCCACACATCCACCAGCCAATGATCCTCTGTTTTCAGCTCTAGCTTCTCCTACCATGTGCTTTCCGACATCTTAAGGATGGCTTCAATTCTTGGGAAGGTGGAGTCGTACGTCATAGGGAAATTGGTGTAGAGCTTCCTCGTGCTCTCAAGGGATTGGATCAAATCCAAGAACTTATTGGCTGTCTACACAGCCCTGCTGATTCCCATGTTTCTGACGTATATGACCCGTCAGAACCAATCCTTAGTTATTTTCTCTAAGTTCTTCCTCCTCTCCATCTTGTCGATCTGTTCTTTGGAGAGTAACTGTGGTGCGGCTGTGGAGGTAGTGGGCAGGTCATCCACCGAGGACCACTGCTGGATATAGTCGGTTAGGGCAGCAACCTACACCTTGAGCTCGTCTTTGGTGACCTTATCCTGCTTGATTAGATGTACCACTGTGGTGACTGACTCTTCCAAATGTTCAACTTTCTACTCTCTAGTTGCTATCCCCAATTCAATGGTGGAGATATTGTAGCTAACGCCCGCCTGGCCAACTATAGGCGTAGCAATTTGTGCTGCCCGAGAGCTAGAAGCATCCATTGTTATCCTGGATTAGACCTTAGGCTTCTTTTCCTTTTTTGTTGTGGTCAGGGATAGAGCCAAGATGGCTTCCAATCTTGCCCTCGGGTCCTTCAGAACAAGAGTAGTCTTCTCCAGTTGTCTCTCCAACCAATCAGGCATGGCAGATTTATCCTTGGGTGCATCATGGCTACCCTCACCCTTTTTAGTTAGAGGCAAGACTTATGCCTCCTTTTCCTTTTGAGGCTCTCCCTTCTCTTTGGTAGCTTCTTCCTCCTCATCGGAGTCCTGAATGAAAACAAGGTGCTTGACGGGCAACTTGGTGGAAATTGTCGGGTGGGACTATCTTCCCTCGCCACCTCCTCTTCTTTCTTCTCTTCAGCTACCTCAGCCTCTGGGATCTTGACAGCATGGGTCTTAGCCTTAGGTGAATCTTTCATTTGTTGCCCTTCTGGCAGCTACCCCTCCTCACCATGTGGTGACTTTTCTGCTTCTTCCCCAACGTCTTTTAGTTGCTACGCCGACTCCTCCTTAATGTCCTCATCAAAAGTTTGGATAATTTCCTTGGCACCCGAGCCATCGTTTTCATCCCTGTCCTTAGAAGAGCCAGTATCCTCCTCCTCATAGGCCACCTTGTCGATGGTTCGATGCTCGTACTCGGGGTGCTCATGATATTCATCAGCCTCTTCCTCCATAGACCTTGAGGCCTCTTGTTCTAGCTCCTCCAACTCTTTCGAGATTTGAATGGTGGCTTCCATGGATGGCAGCCCTATTGGTGGTTGTGAAGGCATAGCTGTTGCGAGGGCTTGGGCAAGGGCTGCTTGGAGTGCGAGGTCCACTAGGATCTACGAGAGCTCAGGGGGAAGACTCTATAGGTGCCGCGTAATAGCCTTGGGTACAGTGGAAAGGGGAACAGGCGATGCTATTATTGCTAGAGGCAGGGAGGTAATGGGTGACATGGCAGCAGAAGAGGAAGGGGGAGTGGTCATGCCAGAAGAGGAGTCGACGTTAATTATTAGCCTGGTCGGGGGCGAAGAGGCAAGGTGGACAAAAATTTCCACCACCTATGGAGATGAGGCGATTGTGGCCTGAGAGGCCGATGGTGCACTAGTCGAGGGAGGGAGGAGCAAGGGAGGTTGCACTTCTATTGTAGTCACTGTCTGGTTGAGCCTCTTGGGAGATGAGCCTCCCGTTTCTTTCATTGCTTGCTCTTTGGGGTCCGCAGATTATGCTGTCTCTGTTCCTTTTCTCTTTTGAGACCTGGTGATGGGGGGAGACTTGGAGGTCTCGCCAGCTGATGTGGTGGAGGCAATGTCCTCCGTGGCACTTACTTCACTCTTGAGCACCTCATAAGTTAGGACCACTCCTTGTTGCTTCAGTTACGCCACCCGCCCATCGACCCACTCCTTAGTGTGAGTTATGATTGGTTGGGTGATTATGTCCAGGTCATCGACCTCTTGCTCATCCTAGTCTATTGACGGTATAGGCAGGTTGGCAGCCACAGGGTACCTCAGGTGCATTATCGTGGACTCATCCTCCTCGAGCTGGTCCGGCACCTGGAACAGTTGCACTCTTCTTAGAAATAATACCGTCATGTGCATGTAGTGCCTTGCGTGGACCTCCTTGTCATCCTGGCAGTCAGCCCATAAATCTTCAATGTGGTATTGGTGGGCATAGGCCGGCCCTAGTGCCTTCCTTACATGACCATGTGGATCCATTCGCGGGCGGGCTATGTACCAGTCGAAATTGTATTCCTTGAGCTCCTTTTCAGAATTGTTGGCACATTGAGATGTCTGTAGCCAATACAGGCCCTGGCCGAGGGTCATGGGATAGGGGATCCCTGCTACGTGCTTGTTGCCGAAGACTGTCTGGATGTGTTGGAGCTGCCGGGAAAGCTCCAGGAGAATGATCTTGTCGTTTGGGTACCTTGGTAACTTGTTTGGCCGCTCCGTGAATCTCTAGGCATGGATGTAGGTAAACTTTGGGAACTGGATAAACAGGAAGGCATATTCTTTCAGGAGCACCCTGGTGCTGTGGGAGACCCTCCTCTCAAAGTCTCCTGCGATCAACCTAATGATGTGACCAGTGAAGGCGTTGTTGACCCTACAATACTCCTTCTTGAAGTTGCAGTATTGGAGTTGAGGGTACTTGTCAAACAGCTTGAGCCCTCGCTTGTGTCCCTAATTTGGTGCCATGAATAACCCACTGTATTGTTTATGACCTGCCAAGGAGTAGACCAGGTAGGAGGTCATATAAAACTTAGAGATTTTCTTGACGTTTACAAACTGCTTGTGGAAGCAGTTGTTGATGATGCCTCCCCAGTCGAATGAGACCTTGGTGTTAATGTCCTCATTCCCTCGCAGTATCTGCTCATTGTAATATGCCATCCACTCTTGGAAGTAGCCGCCAGGAGACCCATGACCCTACTTAACATGGTCACCAGGTTGTGATAGTCTTCGTGGAAGTCACTTCGGAAGAGTTCCTGGGGAACCTTCGCAACGCTGCCCCGTTTCTCCTTAAGCCAGTAAAGGTTGATTGATTTCTTGCACCCTAACGGATTGGCATCCCACACCGCCTGGCATTGTTCCAAAGTGGGGACCTCCATATGTGGGAACGTGGGAATGTGGAATGTTTTGGTAATTCCTTCTAGTGACATGTCGGCGAGGATGTTCCCCTCCTTGTCCAGGATTGTTCTGGTGTCCGTTTGGTAGGCTTCTCAGCAAGCCATTACTAGTTTGAGTGCTATGAGAGAGGGAGGAAAACCGGCAGCCTTGGCAATTCCACTCTGCCTTATTAATCTGGCATTCTTTATAGTAGGGTTGACTTTGACCTTCTGGGTGAACTCATCTATGTCCACTTGGCCGATGTTGGTATCCAAGATCTCTTTCCAGTCTGTTGAGACCTTTGACTGGAGTAGCTCACCCTGAAACTGAAACTTCATCTGATCTTTATCCTTTTTTCCCTGGGCGGCCCTTCTGGATTTCTTGCCCTTATCCCTTTTGGCGGAGGCCCCTGAAGTTCCTGCAGCCGATTCCATATATTCTGCAAGCAAAGGAAAAGTTAGCACAACAAAGCATCAAAAGCATTCATGTTAGTCCATATTTCAAAGATAATACCTAAATAATCATTCAAATATATCATAAATTTTATCCTTAGATGGTATCGATCTTCGTTTTAGGGCGTTTGGACAATCTGGGCCCAGAGGGCCAGACTTCCCTGGCAGGAATGCTGTCCGGAAGGGAGAATGCGACTGAAAGTTCCTGGAGACCCTCCTCTCAAATTTCAATGTTCCGAGAAGCTCATGATGGAGAAGGGAAAATTTTAGGATATGGGTCGAAGTCATATTCTGAATTTGAGCTTGTTTGGGTCGATCTAAGGCGCATCGAAGGTCCCAAGCTAGAAAGCAGTTAGGGGGTGGCCGTTGGCAATGGTGAACAACAGGCGAAAATCTAGCCAACGAAGTCTGGAAGCGGAAGTCCGAGGGTCGGGGTCTGGGGAACCGAAGGACGGACAGGGCGCACTTATCGTTTAGGCTTGGCGGCAGCGGAGGTAATGCCGGGGCCCGGCGGCCAGGGCGATGCGAGGTGATGGCCGCCATAGGGTTTCGCATTGATTGTTATGGCAGCGGCGAAGAACATCACAGGACTCGGAAGGCGGGAAGCCGGCAGGGGTTTGCTGTCGAGGACGGCGGAACCTTCATGGAGTTTCGGTAATGGAGCTCTGGACGGCTGGGTCCGGAGAGTTCCAGGGCAGGGCAGAGTTCGGCAATATTTAGATGGCCAAGGGAAGCCCAGGATCTGGATACCGGGTGGACGGGGGGAGAATCCTAACGGTAGGAGGTCAATGGACTTCCGCGAATGGAAGTCCGGGAGCTAGGACCCGAGGAGATGAAAGCTGCCGGAATGGGAGAACGAGTCCACTACGATGACAAGGCTGGGGCCCAGGAAGCGGGCAGCATATGGGACCTTCGAGAAGGTCCCGCCTGGCTCAACGGCAGAAAAATGGCCACGGAACCCTGAGATCTGGGGCCCAAGCACATAAACGGAGGACCGACTGGTTCCAATTCTCATGGCGGAGCCAAGATCGGGGTCCGACCGTCATGAGGCAGGGTGGCTTGGGCAGTTTGTGACGCGGCGAAATGCCACCAGCAATCTGGGGAAGGAAGCCCGCCGTCTCGGACTCGCCTAGGAGGACCGCCGTTGGTCATGCAACCAAGATTTTGAAATTGGACGGCGAAGATGGGAACCAGGCCCGAGGCAGCCAGTCGCCCTGCACAAAGAATAGCCGCGCAATGGAAGAGTTCTGGATTGGCGGAGAGCGCACATCAATTATGTTTTGTGGTTTTCAAGACATGGGTAAGGGGTGCCATTGAGTGTTCCTCTATTTGTTTCATTTTAACCATTTGTTTAATTCATTTAAATTCCCCAAAATGAAGAAAAAAAACACGGGAGGGAAAACGGGGATGGCCTACCTCAAATTCGCTAAGTGGTGAGGCGCGAGATCCACTGTGGGTTGAGGGAGCGATGCAGACGCAGATGATTGTGACGTTGTTGATTGCGGTGGGCTCTAGATGATCACTGCTTTGCAATTTCGCTCCAATTCACAATGTGAAAATGACATTGGTGGGCCAGGCATTATATACCCCAACCGCCATTAATACGCCCATTAATTGTCGGTACGGTCGCACCAAAAGTTGGTGAAATTTGAATTGAGTTGGCGGCGGCAGCGGAGACTCCGGGGTCCAGTATCCAGGGAGACGCGGAGCGATGGCTGCCACTTGATATTCACGAGCTTTCGAACAGCCAAGGCGGAGAGAGCCTTGGGGCCCGAAGGGAGGATAGCAGGCGGAGGTCCGTCGTCGACGACAGCAAACCCGTCACGGAGTTCCGAGGACGGAACTCTGGACCGTCGGGCCCGGAAGGCGAGGCGGTAGGAAGGACTTCGCCACTAAAGGAACCTCATGTCGCCCAGCGGCGATGGTGAGGAGCATCCCGGGGCTTGAGGGGCGGGTGACCACCGCAGGGTTGCCGTCGCAGGCAGCGAGCCTTGGACAGAAGTTCAGAAGCAGACTTTCGAGGCCTGGGGCCCGAAGGGGCAGGCGTTGACTGGGAGATTTTCGCCGGATTGCAAACTGAAGATGACAGGGCGGGCCCCAGGGGGCGGAAAGACGCTTGGAGAATACCGCGAAGGACGACAAAGGCGACAAGGAAGCCTAAAAAGGGAACTCCAGATGCCCCGGCCCAGAAGGGCGCAGGGCCATTCCAAAGCCAAAATGCCAAAGCGACCCTCGAGAGGCCCCAGAGGGCAGCAAAAGACCAAAAGCGGAGGCATGGTTGATTTATGGTGAAACCTTGAAGCAACATCAATCATGCAGAACATAAAAAAAAGGGGGCACGCAAAATGAGGTAGACCCAAAAGGCCCGACAAAGCGAAAGAAAAGAGGGTCCCCATTTTGAACGGGGCTTGTGTGCTAAGGGCACAACTACATTAGTAGATTTGTATGTTACGCCTTTAGGATCGTACGACATAGTTTTAGGTATGGATTGGTTAGCATCTTATCATGCTGTGATTGACTATCGACTTAAGACAGTTAGTTGCATTAATGATCTAGGTGCAAAAGTGGAAATCATAGGTATTCAAAGACCTATCTCTTTGCGGATGATATCTGCTATGCAATTAAAGAGATGTCTTCATCAGGGATGTCAGCTATTTGCAACAACAGTTACTGATTTGGAAGAGGGTGAGAGTCAAGAGGTATCTCTTGATGATCATCCTATTCTTAGGGAATTCACTAACGTGTTTCCTGATGACATACCTGGAATGCCACCGAAGAGGGATATTGACTTTAGAGTTGACCTAGTTCCTGGAGCTGAACCTATATCTAGAGCTCCTTATAGAATGACGACTCAAGAGTTAGAGGAACTTCGTATCCAGTTGGAGGAATTATTAGAAAAGGGTTTCATTCATCCAAGTGTTTCCCCTTGGGGAGCACCTGTCATTTTCGTAAAGAAGGACGGATCTCTTAGGCTGTGTATTGACTATCATCAATTGAACAAGGTTATGATTAAGAATCATTATCCTTTGCCTAGAATCGATGATTTTTTTGATCAAATTAAGGGAGCTAATGTGTTCTCTAAAATTGATTTGAAATCTAGTTATCATCAATTGCGAATAGCTGAAGCAGACATTCATAAAACTACTTTTCAAACTCATTATGGGCACTAAGAATTCACAATAGTACCATTTGGGTTAACGAATGCACTATCACTATTCATGAGTTTAATGAATGGTGTTTTTCGTACATACCTTGATCACTTTGTCCTAGTATTTCTTGATGATATTTTAGTTTATTCGAGAAACATGAAGGAACATGAAGAACACTTGAGATAGGTATTGCAATGTTTAAGGGAAAATCAATTGTATGCAAACCTAAAGAAGTGTGACTTCTTTCAAACTAAAATAAAATATCTTGGACATGTGATATCTGGAAAAGATATTGTTGTGGATTCTTCAAAGATTCAAGCTATTGTAGATTGGCCCACACCTACTAATGTAGGTGAAGTTCATAGTTTTATGGCTCTAGTTGGTTACTATAGGTGGTTTGTAGAGGGATTTTCTAGAATCGGTCATCCTATTACTTCTCTTCAAAGGAAAGGGAAGAAGTTTGTTTGGACAAAGCAATGTCAGATGGCTTTTCAGACACTTAAAGAAAAGTTAACTAATGCGCCTATACTGATTGTTCCTGATCCTACTAAGGATTTTGTAGTATGCACAGATGCATCCTTAGAGGGTTTGGGAGCAGTTTTGATGCAAGATGGGCGTGTGATTGCTTATGAGTCTTGCAAACTCAAAGATCATGAACTAAACTATCCTACTCATGATTTAGAAGTAGCTGCTATAGTGCATGCATTAGTTAGATGGAGGCATTTCCTATTAGGTCATCGTTTCAAACTTCACACTGATCACCGTAGTTTGCAATACATTTTTTACGCAACCTAACTTGAATGCTAGGCAGAGACGGTGGATGGAGATCTTGTGTGAGTATGATTTTGAAGTGAGATATGTTCAAGGAAAGGAGAATGTAGTGGCTAATGCTCTTAGTCATCGTTGACATGAGATCTCTGTTACTACTCTTGAAGTAGATTTGAGAGGTCAAATATTAGCAGCACTTCCTACTGATAGATTATATCAGGAAGTGAGGTCGGAGATTGAATCAGGTAGACCTTTAGAAGGTCGATTTGCAGGGTATGTCCTAGAACCGGATGGTATATTACAACATTTAGGTCATATTTATGTACCATATGTTGAGAGTATTTGTACATTAATTATGACTGAAGCTCATCGAGCTCCATATTCAGCTCATCCAGGAGTTAAGAAAATGCATGCCGATCTTCAACAATTGTATTTCTGGCCTGGTATGAAATGTGATATTGTTGATTATGTATCGAGATGTCTTGAATGCCAGCAAGTCAAAGCTGAGCATCAACATCCTGCTAGATTATTGCAGCCACATCTCATTCCTAAATGGAAATGGGATATTATATCCATTGACTTTATTGTAGGGTTACCTACGTCATCACGTCGACATGATGCCATTATGGTAATTGTTGACCGATTGACTAAAGTAGCTCACTTTTCACCAGTATGATCATCATACAATGCTTCATCTGTAGCTAGGATATTTATGGAGGACATAGTTAGATTGCATGGGATTCCTCGTAGGATTATATCGGATAGAGATCCTGTATTTACTTCAGCCCTATGGACTTCATTACAATATGCTCTAGGTACATAGTTGAACTTTAGTTCAGCGTATCATCCTCAAATTGATGGACAAACGGAAAGAGTTAATCAAATATTAGAGGATATGCTTAGAATGTACGTAATGGACCAACAATCACGTTGGGAGGATTATTTGTACTTAGTAGAATTTGCTTACAATAACGGATATCAGAGTTCCATAGGTATGCCACCATTTCAGGCTTTATACGGTCGTCCTTGTTGAACTCCACTTAGTTGGGATCGACTAGAGGATAGAGTGTTACTTGGACCTGAGATGTTTTGAGATATGGAGCAACAGGTTGACCGTATTAGAGAACATTTGATAGCAGCTTAGGATAGGCAAAAGAAATATGCCGATGCACATAGGATAGACCAACAGTTTACTATTGGTGATAGAGTGTTTCTTCAAGTGCGACCGCGAAAGAGTCCAATCCATTATGGAAAAGGCTCTAAGCTTGCGCCTCGTTTCATTGGGCCATTCAAGATCTTAGAGAGAATTGGTCTCGTGGTGTATCGACTCGCCTTACCACCAAGTTTGTCTCGTATTCATGATGTTTTTCATGTATCAGTTCTTAGACCATATCATCCTGACATATCTCATGTACTTGATTGGAATGCATTATAGGTAGAGGACAGGCAGCTGGCTTTGGAGCCCGTGGCCATTCTATAGCACCAGACGCTCGGTCTCAGGGGTCGAGACGTTGATTAGGTGAGGGTCCAATAAGATCCTAGCTATGAGGCTTCTGCTACTTGGGAGGATGTGACACGCATGAGTGAACTTTATCCCTATCTATTCGCAGGCTTTCAGGAGAGAGCCTGATCCTAGGGGGAAGGATGTAGTACCCCTCCATTTATGCTTATGTTTTCTGCTGATATGTTTTCACACTGTTAGACTATGATACTTTGTTTGGATATTTTGATCGCTAGTTTTGAGCGATAGTGGATTTACTCTTTGACATGATGATACTTTGTATTTCGATATTTGATTACTGATTTTAGTCATGCTTTGAGATTGTGTAGATGTTTATTTTTAGTTGATTATTGTTATGTATATGTTTTGATGGACTAACAGTTATTTATTTCGTCAGTCTGATGTGACGTGTATTGGTGTGGAGAATAGAATCACATCACTCGCTTGTGAGTGCCCTATGATATCTATGATTTGATCCGCACGGTGTGCCTGTACAATGGTTTATATATATATATATATATATATGCATGTTATTGCTTGGTTGTAGGATTGTAGGTACATGACACTGACTCCATCTGGTTACTCAGGTCTGACCGTCTCAAGACTCAACGGAAATGTTGATTGGGAGGTAGTAGTTTAGTTCATCCTAGTCTAGTCTATTACCCGGTCATTATACATTGTCAGTTTTAGTTTGAAGTCATAGGTTGTCTTGTATTTTTCTATTTGGTTTAATTTAATTGCTTGAAAAGAAATAATGTCAATTTTAATAATAGTTTATTATGTTTTATTTATTGTTATTTAAATTAATTTTTAAATGTTGAAGAAATTAGTTGCTTATTATTTAATTAATTAATTAGCTTGTTTGGTTAAATGGTTTGATCTTAAAAGATTAAATTTATTTAATTAAGTAAATTTATTTATTAAATTAAATTTTTTAAAAATTGTGTGTGAATAGATTTAATATTTAAATTAAATTTGTTGAAATGGCAATTTTTATTAATAAATAAATTTTGCATTAGAAATTTTTGAAATTTTAAAATAAATTAAATTAATTAATTAAAATGCATGCAATTTGAAATAGAGAAGTTATCCGAGAAGTGGTTGAGATATTTTTACATCTTCTCGACATGTGTGCAAGTTCCATTTATTGGGTTTGTTGAGAAATTTCTCAGAGGATATTTGGGATTTGGGAAATATGGTAGGGTTATCAGTTTTCTTCATGGGAAATGAAAGAGGTTTTTGCTGTGTAAAAATTATTTTTAAGAATTTGTTACTTTCTCTGTTTCTGGTTGTATATTTGTGGAAGATCCCTTGGTGGGAAGTTCTTCTATGTTGGTTGAAGAAGCTTTGGAGGACTGTGTGCTACGAGCAACAGGGGTTTTATTTTCTATAGTCAAATCTCAAGCTACAGGTATTCTTCTTTGTTTAATTTGATTTCTTCTTAAAAAGAATGACTGAGAAAATATTAGTTTAGTATTTCCTGTGTTCTTTTCGGGAATTTTGTTAAAATTTAATTTAAGCAGTAGGAAAGATCTATGAAGTATTTTAGATGTGAAAGACAAGAAATTCTCTACTGATAAATTTTTAAATCTCTGTGAAATTTGTGAAAACAAGAAATTTATAGAGAAATAAATAGGGGCAAACAAAGATTTATTTTAAACAGTAGGAAAACCTACAGGTGAAATTTACAAAACCATTGAAGGTTTCATGTCTGAATTTATCTGTTAAATGGGAGATCATTTTGGAGATCTGTAATTGAATTGAGATTATATTAAACAAAATATGTTTATTGTCAAATTTCTTAATTTTCTATAGAAAGTTCAATTGAAAGAAATTATTTGTTTCTAGTAATTTATTTACTGTGTAAATTGTATTATAATTATATATATATTTATATGTATATATGTATATATATGTATATAGATTATATATATACATATATACATATTAAATATATATATATACATATGAATTATATTATGAATAATGTTCTTGAATATTAGTCCAAAGAATTCTAAATCCGTACGTGGATAATTTTTAAATCGTGCAAGTTTTATTTTTTGGAAATTTCATTTTCTTTAAAAACAAAGAAAGTGTTAAATGGGGATGCGCAGGGGGGGCTACCCCCATAGCCCTCCCCAAAAGGGGAGACAGCTGTGAGGGTAGCGCCCAGCGCTGCCTTCATAGGCAGAGCTGGTGCTGCCTGCACAGCCGCGCCCCTATTTGGGGTTCGGCTGTTTAAAGCGCTGACCTTGCCTTAAAACATTTACATTATATGAAACTTAAAGTTAGTTTCATTTTGATTAAATTTACTTTTTAATTTAAATTTGTAATATTTAAATATAATTTGTATATATAATATATATATTATATATATATGTGTGTATGATTAAAAGTGTTTTAAATATATATTATGATTAAAATATTAATGTGGATAGGTGTAATTTAGGCAAATGGGATGTAAGTATATTTATTTACATTTAAATAATTATGTAAATAATGATTTGATTGAGTAAATATATTTAAATGTATTGAATATTGTTGTTAAGTATAAGAAGATTAGAAATAGATATTTGCTGTTATGATATGCATTAAGAAAGGAGATTTTTAAAATGCATGAACGAAATTATGTTTTAGTTGATTTATTTCAAGCTTATATTATTGTTTTTCTGGATTTAGTAAATCTGAATAGTAGACAATTACATTTCTTGATTTGTCTTTATTTGTGTTCTTTTTGGGGAAATTGGGAAAGTTATAGTCGTATAAGTCTTCGAGAATGAATAGTATAGAAAGGGTGTATTATTGTTCAAATATATTTCTTGAGTTGACTTGGGTTGTGCATGTGTTAGATTATGATGTTTTGTTATCTAGTTTATGATAAAAGTCTTAATGACCATTGTGGGTCATTTGTTATTATGTGATGTACTTTGTGCACTTTGTAAACCTTAGTCATGAAAACTTATAAATCCATGTTATGTTTAGGGGAGTGGCTTTTTGTAAGGGCCGACACACAAAGTGGTGTCAGGGTAACTTTCAAGGAGTTAGTAAGTCAGTGATAACTAAATGATACAATAGTTAGATTAAAACTCTTAACAAGATGATTATGCCTCACTTATGACTCTTGAGCTACTACAGGCTTGAGTATAAGATGAGAATGCCTGGAATGGCAAAGCAGTGTCTTGTTTCTTGAAAAGACATTCAATTCCACAATGATTTGCAATGGGGCCGGGTTTTGTAAGAGGTTACCAGGGTAACCCATGTTGGGGGTCGGAACCTAGGAAGAAACACCAAGGTAACTTTTGCAATATTGTGATGACACTCCACCTAAAATAATAGTTAACCTTGTGTATTTAGTACATTCAATTATCTTAAATCTGGAAGCAATGTAACTAATAGTTTGTTGTGTACTAGTGTCTAGGGTTAGTAGATTATGTCTAGGTAACCATATTACTATCTCCTAGCATGGGGGGTGGACCTACGGGTACCACATGGTTGGGTGGAATGTGCACATTACTCCATTGGGTCCCCAGTTTTTTGATCATGGCATCGAGAGCTTCATGGATGGAGAGCTTGTACTTGGAAACTTATATGTACTTCTTCATTGTATATTGTAAATATCGTATTTGAAAACATCCCTCAATTGTATATGAGGTGAATGATGTAAATGTAATTGTAACTATTAATGAACTATCTCATCAGATGAATGAGTATTGTATATTTTATCAAATGCAATGTATGAAACAAGTTTGTACTTTATGTTATCTTGAATGGAGTTTCAAATGAAATGCAATGTTTATCTTTAATGTTTATGTTGTTAATTAAAATGTGCAATGCGAAATATTAAAGTCGTCTATGGAAACTCAAATTAGTGTAACGTCACATAGCTTAGTGAATGTATGCAACTAATTAACTTAATAATTATACTTTAAAAAAAAAAAATTATTTCACCTTTTTACACAATTGCAACATTCCTTAGGTTATTAAGACGGGGCATTACAAGCAAGGTAAAGTGAATAAATACAAGGTCAGGTTGGTAGTGAAGGGCTATAAACAAAAATAACGTATTGATTATAATGAAGTTTTTCACTTGTTGCTAGAATGGATACTATTTCGTATAATCTTCAATAAACTTTGCATCTCTACTTATCACCAACCTTTTTCTCTTAGGATTGTACAACCTATATGCCTTAGATTCTTCACTGTACCCAACATAGATACATTTTTCTTCCTTATCGTCAAATTTACTTCTAAGTGTATTTGGTACATGAGAATAAGCAGTAGAACCAAAAAATCATAGATGATCTATAGAAGGTTTGTATCCTGCCAAGTATTTTTCTAGTGTCATGCCCCAAATTGGGTTTGTTTGACATCTTTTGAAAATATAACCTGCACAACAAATTGCTTATGACAAAAAATATTTTGGTAAATTCTTAACATTAATCATACTCCTAACCATATTTAAAATTGTTCTATTTTTTCTCTCAGCTACCCCATTTTGTTGAGGTGAATACCTTGTTGTTAGTTTCCTTTTATGCCATTTTCAATACAAAAATTATGAAAATTATGAGAAATATACTCTCCACCCCTATCAGTCCTTAAAATTATGAGAAAATAACCACTTTATTTTCAACTAATTCTTTAAATTCTCTGAATTTCTTTAAAGTATTTGATTTATTTTTCAAAGGATAAACACAAATTTTTCTACTATAGCCATTAATAAAATTCAAAAAGTATCTCATAGCAAAAAATGAAGTAACCTCAATTGGACCACATAGATCTGAATGAACCAGCTCCAATAGCTTTGAAGTTCTTCAGGAATCCCTTATTGGAAAGGGTTCTCTATGGTGCTTTCCAACAATACAACCTTCACATTCTTCATCTCATTTATGGATAAGTGGTAAACCTATTATCATGTTCTTTTTATACAAAAGATTTATTCCACCAAAATTCAAATGACCAAATCTAAGATGCCATACCCACTATGTATCTTTTACAAGAGAATTGAAACTTAAATGCATATTGTTTTTGATAATAAGAGAAAACATCCTATTAGAAGTCATGGGTATTTTGGTTATCATCTTGTTTTTACCATCAACAATAATGCATGAGCCATTTTCAAATTTGAGAGTGTGGCCTTTTTGCACAAGTTGGCCTACACTTAGAAAATTATGCTTTAAGAATGGTATATAAAATAAATCACCAATATATTTTTTCTCCCCTTGTTTTTTGTGATTAATATCCTCCATTTCCCCATGATAGATGCAATTGTATCATTTCCCATCTTTACTTTAGATTTGATGGACTCGTCCAAATTCTAAAACATCTCTTTGTGTCCTGTCATATGATTACTATAGCCACTGTCAACATACCATTTGTCATCATTTACTTCCTCCTTTGTGGTGCATGTTAGCAAGACATATGATCCTTCCTGACCTTCACCTTCATGTGCATATTGGGCTTCCTATTTACTTTCATCTGAAATATTTTTTTTACATTCAGCTTCAATTTGTCCATACTCTTGACAATAATAACATTGAATAGATGATTTATCATACCTCTGAAAACCTCTACCTCTTTGCTAAAAATTTTCTCTACCTCTACCTCTTGCTTGAGTGTAACTACAATTTACTTAATCACTTCTATTGCTTCCTTGACCTCTGCCTCTTTGTTGAAAATGTCCTCCTCTTCCTCTTGAATTTCTACCTCTTCTACTTTGTGCTGAAGATGATTTTGGTGCAGGTTCTTTTTCTTTTAATGATAATTTTCTTTTTAAAGCTTTCTCATGTGGCTCTTTTGTTGATTTATTTAATATTTGCTCATGTGTGTACAGTGAACCCATAATCTCATCTACAGATAAAGTGGTTAGATTTTTTGATTCTTCAATAGCTATAACTACAAGATCATATTTTGTAGGAAAACTTCTTAAAATATTTTCAACAATTTTTTTATCATTCATAATCTCACCATTTATTTTCATCTGATTAACTATCCCCATTGTGTGAGTAAGAAAATCTCCTAAACTTTTAGACTCTGACATTTGTAAAATTTCAAAATCTTTTCTAAGCATTTGTAAATGGATTGTTCTTACTCTTTTTGTACCTTGAAATGATTGTGCAAGAAGATCACATGCTTCTTTGGCTGTTGAAATAGTTGTAAATCTTGGAAGGAGAGTTTACCGAAGACCCTGTAGAATAAATAATAATGCTTTATGATCTTTTTTCTAATTATTCTATTTTCTTGCATGTTATAAAATCACTTGGATACTCTTGAACATTGAACTTTTTTTGCATCAATAAAGTTACAAACAAACATCACCCATTTTGCAAGTAATTAGAAATAAAATATGACACATGTAATATTTGAATCCTAACAAATTGATGACCATAATAGAATTATCTGTTCTTTAAATGCAATAGTTTCTCTTTTCTTTCTCTTTGTAATTTTGATTCTTCTTTTTTTCCAAAACAATATAAAGGGCTTGTTATTTATCTCTTCTTTAAATGAAATAGTTTCTATTTTTTTGTGTAATTTTGATTCGTCTGTTTTTCCAAGACAAAATAAAGGGCTTGTTACTTGTACACACAGGAAAAGTAGCTTCTAATATAGGAGGTACACCATTGAACTCTGCACTACCCATGCCATTAAACATATGTACTTACATTCCCTTGAGTTGGTAGTCAAGATTAATCTCACATTTTATCTAGGCCAAAACTATTATGCTAGGGTATGTGTAGGATCATGATGGGCAAAAAAGTGGTGATATGTAAGTGATATGATGGCCCATTTGGCTGATGACTTTTTTTACACAAAATTGATGAAATGAAAAGGGTTTTTAAAGGACATCCTCAACTTTCCACCAATATAAATTATGCTTTACGTTGAATTTAATAAATTATTATTATTTATTTTCTATTTGAATTATGACTAAATTCCTAATTGATAGGCTAATTGAAAAACATCTATAGATTTCAAACAGTATCACATTTTTTGAATCCATGTCACATTCTATGTTTCATATATGATAGGATTAAAAAAAAAAAAAACTAAATTTTGTGAAGTTTAAACCAAGTTAAGGTGATCAAACATATGAGTTTTTATATTTTTTAGAAGTTGTAATAAAAAGTTCATAATTAATTATCTATGGAAAAAAATTACAGAAAAATATGCATCACATCAAGACATGAGTCCTCTACTTGTATCTAGAATCTTATAAAAAAATATTATCATTTTATTGTGGTTAGGGTGGTCAGATAGACACCTACTTCTTATTTTTTCCTTGAAATTTAAGTACTATTACATTGAAAATTCAAATTTTCACCAAATGGATTTTAAAATAAAAAAATAAACCTAGTAGTTTAGAAACTACATTCAACTTTCTGGGTATGTGCAGGATCATGGTGCGCCAAAAAGTGGCAATATTATGGGTATTTGTAGGGTATGTGACGACCTTTTTTCACCCAAAATTAATGAAATGAAAAAATTTTTTAGAGGAGATTCTCAGCTTTCCAAAAATATAAATTATGATTTAATTTGAATTTAATAAATAATTATTATTCATTTTCTATTAGAATTATGACTAAAGTCTGGATCGATAGACTGATTGAAAAACATCTATAGCTTTCAAACGGTATCATATTTTTTGAATCAAAACATGTGTCACATTCTATGCTTCACATACTATAGGATTAAAAAAGAAAAATTAAATTTCATGAAGTTTTGACCAAGTTAAGGTGGACAACAAGTTTTTATATTTTCTAAAAGTTGTAATAAAAAAATTCATAATTAATTATTTACTTAGAAAAAATTACAAAAATATGCATCACATCAGGACATGAGTCCTCTACTTATATATAAAATCTTACAAAAATATTATCATTTTATTATGGTTAGGGTAGTCGACAGACACCTACTTCTTATTTTTTCCTGAAATTTAAGTACTACTGCATTGAAATTTCAAATTTTCACCAAATAGATTTTATTTATTTTTAAATAAACCTATTATTTTAGAAACTACATTCAATTTTCTACAAATTCTATTCTTACATATTTTTGAAATAATATAGATAACTTATTCAAATATTTACGTCAAGTTGCCTAACACTGATTTTTCTGAATTTTTTGCCACTTAAGGGCCCGTTTTTTGCATGATGATCCTGCACATACCCTTCTATATAGATTCTCTTTTTACATATTTTTAAAATGGTATAGATAACTTATTCAAATTTTTACGTCAAGTTGCATAACTCTGATTTTTCTTAATTTTTTACCACTTAAGGGCCTACTTTTTCCATGATGATCTTGCACATACCCGCTATTCTTTGGTAGCAACTTCATTGTCTCATAGCTCTTGTATTTTAATTAGAAGCTAGCATCAAACAAAAGAATAAATGAAGAAAATTAATAGAATACCATAAATTGGCTCTCTAATGGCCATGGGCATTAGTGACTCCAATGAATCCATCACTTTGTCTACCCCTAACTCTCCTACCATGATTTTCTAAATTATCCTTTTTGTTAGATGTGTTTGGGTTAGGGTTAGTGTTTTCTATGCCATTATTACCACCAGTTCTTGCAACTGTCTCTTGATCAACCCTTGCTCTACTAAGATTGATTAACATCTCTATTACATGTCCAATATTTTTCAATTCACAAGGATTCTCCCGATTTATTCTTTTTCTACCCCTAAGACTCACCTCAATATTAGGATTTGAATGCAACACTAGACAAAGATTTAATTTGAGCCTAGGAAACATTTACATTAATATTTTCCACTATTGTAAAGCCTGGGCAGTTTCAGAAAGCAAGTAAGCACATCAAATATATCTAAAGTTAGTATATTGTTGAAGAAAGTTGGGTCCATTGATATAGAGTGAGAAAAAGAGGTTTCAATATCCTTCATCATACTAAAACAATCCATGAGACTTTATCATAATACAAAGTACTATTGAATTAGGGAAAGATTTTTGTTAGACATACCTCTAGTCTTTGTTTTGCTTGTTTGCCTAAGTCAAACCATTGTATTGATGATAGATCAAATAAATAGTCATTAAAACAATTAATCCTTTAAGTTCTTTGTGCTTATGTCTAATTTCTCTTTGCTTGTTTCCATTTTTGTTCCAAATGAAAATGGTGGGAAAGTAGGGAAGACCATATAAAACAATTATGACTATTTTTTATTTTCCCAAATCTTATGACTATTAAATAATGCTTTTAGTTTCAATGAAATGAATATAGTTATTGAGGAGGAATTAAACATTGTAGAAAAAAATGAGTAAAACTGTTTAGGAGGAATCAAATTCTAGTTTAGGTTAAGCTTTGTAACAAAGTTGAAGAACTCACTAAAATATCATTTTTTTATATCAATAAAAAAAAATGAATGAAAGGTCATTGATGTAGGTAGTCTCTGCAACCTCTACTCAAACACAATTTGTTCACAAAAGTGGGAAACACGGTGCCCCAAGGATAACAACAAACTATTATGGTAAAAATCAAGAATTCACAATTTTATCTCACAATTAATTAAATTGGAGTTAATGATCATGCAATATCAAACAATTTTAGTTACACAATCTAAAAGAAATTTGAATTAAATTAATCAAATTTAGATTACTTAAAACCAACCATTACAAATTCTACTGAGAAAGGTTTCATACATTATGTCCTCTTCTTCATAGCTTGTCAAGCTACCCATCACTGACTAATTTGTCTCTACATACTTGTCACAACCTTTTCCTTTTTTAATCTTCATGTTGTACAAAAGGGTGGAATCATGAGAAAAGGAATGAATCAATAGTATCAACCACCAAATACATAAATCTCAACCACCAATAGATTCATGCCTTTTCCAATAATTCTATCCACTACAACATGAATATTTAAAAGGAAGAGGTTGTGACAGGTATGTAGAGACAAATTTGCCAGTGATGGATAGCTTGAGAAACTGTGAAGAAGAGGACATAATGTCTAAAACCTTGCTTAGTAGAATTTGTAATGGTTGGATGTATGCAATGTAAATTTTATTAATGTAATTCAAGTTGTTGTCAGATTGTGTAACTAATTTTTTTTGATATTGCATGATGATTAACTCCAATTTTATTATGAGATAAAATTGTGAATTCTTCATTATTACCATAATAGTATGTTGCTATCCTTGGGGCACAATGTTTCCCATTTTTGTGAACAAATTTTGTTTGAGCAGAGGTTGGAGATTCCATCTATGTCAATGACATTTCATTCAAATTTTTTATTGATATAAATAAATGATAGTTTAGTGAAACTACATTATTCATTTTGTTGAAACTACAAGCAGTCTTTAATAGTCATAAGACTTGGAAAAATCAAGAACAATCATAATTGCTTTATATGGTCATTCCCTATTTTCCTATCATTTTCATTTGGAAGGAAAAGGGAAAAAATAAAAGAGAAATTAGACATAAACACAAAGGAGAACTCAAAGCATCAATTGTCTTAATGAATATTTATTTTATCTATCATCACTAAAAAATTTGGACATAGGAAAACAAGCAACAAAGAATAGAGTTATGTTTGACAACAAGCTTTAACTAATTCATAAGTACTTTGTAATATGATAAGTCTCATACATTGTTTTAGTATGATGAAGGATATTGAAACCTCTTTTACTCACTATATATCAATGGCCCCAAATTTCTTAAGTGATATAGTCAATTTTGGATATATTTGTTGTGCTAACTTGTTTTCTTGCATTGCACAAGCTTTACAATAATGGAGATTTTTTATGCAAGTGTTTTCTAGGCTCAAATTAATCTATGTTTAGTGCATTTTTTGAGATAGGAGATCTTAATACTAAGGTGAGTTTTAGAGGTGGAAAAGAATAAATCAAGAGGACAGCCCTTGCAAATTGAATGATATTGGACATGCGACACATATGGTAATCAATCTTAGATTAGCAAGGGTTTATCAAGACATAGTTAGATGAAGTGGTGGTAATAATGGCATCAAAAACACTAAACCTAACCCAAACACATGTAACAAAAAGGATAGCATAGACGATCATGTTAAGAGAATTAGGGGTAGAAAAAGTGGTTGATTCACTAGTGTCACTAATTCCCATGGCTGTTGGCAAGCTAATTTTTGGTATTCTACTAATTTTCTTCATTTATTCTTTTTTTCAATGCTAGCTTTTAATTAAAATATAATGCATCGAACACTATATCTTTCTTCAAGAAAAAAAATGTTGCATGTATGTACTAGGGCATACAAAATTTTGTCTCAATGAAAGGTAGCTAACAATTCTTTTAGTGGTTGAGCAACCAAAAAAATATAGGCTAGAATTGCAAATGAATGTTGGTATTCATGTATATTTGACATCAGCTAACACAAGATTATTAAAAATATAAGCATCTATTGTCAAAAATTGGGATTATTTAGAATCCTATCTATAGATAAATAGTCATAGCACTTTGTACTTGAGAGCTAAGCAGTGTACATAAAATATTTTTTTCTTTACAGGTTTCATAAGACTGGCCTAGGCTACCTACAAGTGTGAAATTCGACCCTTCAGATCAAGAAATTTTGAGACATTTTGTCAGAAAAGTTGGAATTGGTAATGCAAAGCCTCATCCCTTTATAAGGAATTTATTTTTACACTGAAAGATGCAAGAGGAATTTGTTGTAGACATCCCAAAAAATTTCCAAGTAATTGGTGGCTATCTTTGATACCATCATTTCTGTATTTTATACATGTATTTGGCTTATGTGAAGGTTTTTGATAGGAATTAAACAAGATGGTAGTATTATTCATGTTTTCGATAAAACTAGTAAGGCTTATGCCAGAGGACATCAGAAGTGTCAAAAAATATTAATTGATGTTTCTATTGGAAGAGAGGTACATTTGCATAGGATAGGAAAAACAAAGCCTGTAACTGAAAATGGGAAATAAAAAGTATGCTAGAAGATAATGGTTTTGTATACTATATAGAACCATTATCTTTTTGCATCCTTTTTGTTTCCCACTTTCTATTACATCCTTTTTCTTTTCCTGTCTTGTGCCAATGTACTTCTCCTCCAATAGAAACATCACTTAAAAAAATGACATTTTTGATGTCCTATTACATAATCTTTGCTCGTTATATGGAAAATGTGAATAATACTACCATCTTATTTAATTCTTGTAAAAAACCTACAGATAAGACAAATATATATATATATATATAAGGGAAATGATAGAGATCAAAGGTATCTACCAATTACTTGGAATATTTTCAGGATCTGTATAGCAAATTCCATTGTCATCTTTTAGTGTCAAAATAATTATTTCTATAAAGTGATGAGGCTTTGCATTACAAATTCCAACTTTTTTTTCTAAATGTCTAGATAAAAAATTCTTGATTTGAAGGGTAGAATTTCAAACCTATAGGTAGCCCAAGCCAGTCTTGTGAACCTTGCAAATAACATAATTACCTTATGTAAACTATTTATCTCTCAAGTACAAAGCATTGTGACTGTTTATCTAGACATTGGATTCTAAATAATCCCAATTTTTAACAACAAATGCTTACATTATCAATAATATTGGGTTCGTTGATGTCAAATATAGATGAATAACAACATTCTTTTACATTTCTAGCCTAGATGTTTTGGGTTGTTAAACCATTAAAAGAATTGTTAGCTAACTCTCAATGAGAATTGCAAATCCCAATACATTCTACTCAACCCAACCTCATCCCTTTATAGATGAATTTGTTTTGAAGTTGAAAGATGATAGTGGAATTTTCTATACACATTCTAAAAAAATGTGAGGTAATTGGTGGCTACCTTTGGTAATCATTGTTTCTATGTTTTATATATGTATTTTGTTTATCTAAAGGTTTTTGACATGAATTAAAAAGGATGGAAGTATTATTCATGTTGTCCATAAAACAAGCATGGCTTATGCAACAAGACATCAGATGTGTCAAAAAATATTAAGTGATGTTTCTATTAGAGGAGAAGTGCATTGGAATCCACAGGAAAAAAAAAGCCTATAATTGAAAATGAGAAACAAAAAGGATGGAAGAAGATCATGGTTTTGTATAGAATTGCATTGTCAAAAGATAGAAAAAATAAACTCTATAATTGAAAATGGGAAAGAAAAGGGATGCAAGAAGATCGTGATTTTGTAAGTATATAGAACCATGATTTTCTTGCATCTCTTTTGTTTTCCATTTTCAATTATAGGCTTGACCACTTTATGGAAAAGGTGAATAATACTACCATCTTGTTTAATTCTTGTCAAAAACCTTTAGATAAGCCAAATACATATATAAAAAAGAGAAATGATAGATATCAAAGGTAGCCACCAATTACTTGGTAAAATTTTAGGATGTCTATCTAGAAAATTACACTCTCATCTTTTAGTTTCAAAATAAATTCATCTATAAAGAGATGAGGCTTTCCATTACCAATTTCAACTTTTTCTACTCAATGTCTCAAAATTTCTTGATCTGAAGGGTTGAATTTCACACTTGTAGGTAGCCCAAGCCAATCTTACAAAACTTGCAAACAAAAAATTATCTTATGTACATTGTTTAGCTCTAAGTACAAAGCATTGCAACTATTTATCTATAGATTGGATTCTAAATAATCCAAATTTTTAACAACAAATGCTTACATTATCAGTAATCTTGTGTTAGTTGTTGTCAAATATATATGAATACCAACATTCTATTTTATTTCTAGCCTAGATGTTTTTGGTTGCCCAACCATTAAAAAGAATCATTAGCTACCTTTCAATATGACAAAATATTGAAGCCCCGATACATTCTGATGAATAATTGTAGATTCAAATGCAATAAGCTCAATTGGGACAAGTATTGCAGAGCATACAAAACCATGATCTTCTTGCATCCTTTATATTTCCCTTTTCAATTACATGCTTTATTTTTCTTGTCCTATGCCAAGGTACTTCTCCTCCAATAGCAACATCACTTTAGATTTTTTGACACTTTCATTGTCCTATTGGATAGGCCTTGCTCGTTTTATGGAAAAAGTGAATAATACTACCATAGATTGTTTAATTAATGTCAAATACCATCAGATAAGCCAAATACATATATAAAATAGAGAAACAATAATTATCAAAGGTAGCCACCAATTACTTGGCAATTTTTTTAGGATGTATATACCAAATCACACTCTCATCTTTCAGTGTCAAAATAAATTCATCCATAAAGGGATGAGGCTAGGTTGAGTAGAATGTACTGGGGCTTACAACATTTTGTCTCATTGAAAGTTAGCTAACAATTCTTTTAATGGTTGAGCAACCAAAACAATCTAGGGTAGAAATGTGAAAGAGTGTTAGTATTCATGTATATTTGATATCAGCTAATGAAAGATTATTAATAATGTAAGCATCTATTTTAAAAAATTGGGATTCTTTAGAATCCAATCTATAGATAAACCATTACAACACTTTCTACTTGAGAGCTGAATGGTGTACATAAGATAATCCATTGTTTGCAAGTTTCACAAGAATGGCCTAGGCTACCTGCAAGTGTGAAATTTGACCCTTTAGAATAGAAATTTTGAGACATTTTGAAAAAAAAAGTTTGAATTGGTAGTGCAAATCCTTATCCCTTTATAGATGAATTTATTTTGACACTGAAATATGAGAAAGGAATTTTCTATACACATCCTAAAAAATTTCCTGATAATTTGTAGACATGAAATATTTGGCAAATTTTGAAGATGTGTATAGAAAATTTCACTATCATCTTTCAGTGTCAAAATAAATTCATCTATAAAGGGTTGAGGCTCTGCATTACCAATTTCAACTTTTTCTACTAAATGTCTCAAAAGTTCTTGATCTGAAGGGTCAAATTTTAGGCTTGTAGGTATCCCAAGCCAATCTTGTGAAACTTGAAAACAACATATTTTCTTATGTACACCATTTAGTTCTCAAGTACAAAGCATTGTGACTGTTTATCTATAGATTGGATTCTAAAGAATCCCATTTTTTGACAATTAATGCTTACATTATCAATAATCTTACATGATTTGATGTCAAATATACATGAATACCAACATTCTTTTGCATTTCTAGCCTAGATGTTATTGGTTGCTCAACCATTAAAAAAATTATTATCTAGCTACCTTTCAATGAGACCAAATGTTTTAAACCCAAGTAAATTCTACTCATCCCTTTATACACAAATTTATTTTGACATTAAAAGATGAGAATGGAATTTTCTATACCCATCTTGAAATTTTTTCCATGTAATTGGTGGCTATCTTTTATAACTATCGTTTCTCTATTTTATATATGTATTTGGTTTATCTAAAGGATTTTGAAACAAATTAAACAAGATGGTAGTATTATTCATGTTTTCCATATAATGAGCAAGGCTTATCTAATAGGACATTGGAAGTTTCAAAAAATATTAATTGATGTTTCTATTGGAGGATAACATTGGTGAAGGACAAGCAAAGAAAAGCCTATAAATGAAAACGGGAAACAAAAAGGATGCAAGAAGACCATGGTTTTGTATGCTCTACAATACATGTACCAATTAAGCTTATTCCATTTGAATTTGCAATTTGTCATCAAATTTTACTTCTACATTGATAAAAAGTGAATACCTGCATTTTATATAAGGTGATGAGATGGCTATCTTTTGTTAAATTTTATCAACTTCAATCTTGTGAATGAGAATTTTGTTTCCTAATTTTTTCTCATCTCTAATTTTCTTTTATGGGTTGAGTAGAATGTGTTAGATTTATGGACAGACACTGAGAGGGGGGGTGAATCAGTGTCAAAACTTTTTCAACTTCAACCAAGATTTTTAATTCTAATTTCCTTTTCTTTCAACAATAGAGTAGAGTAATCACTTTTGAAAGCACAAAGATATGACAACATTAACTGAGTCTATTAGACAACTTATGAAAATATGATTTGAGTGAGATATCTTGTATTTGCCAAAACAGTTATGGCTGACATTGATTAACAATCAAGGCATGATGACAGTGCAGGTGCAACTCATGAGACTGAGAAAATGATGATCAACATTATTGACTCACTTCTTAAACAATTGATTTGAATGCAAATTTAAAGACAAGAAAGGTACTAAAACAACAAACACCTTTAGCACATTATAACTATTCTTGAGCAATGAATCAAAGGAGAACCTTCAAGCTTCCTTTTGAATTAGACTCTTCAACAATGACTTGTGCAAGATATTTGAACTAAATATTTGAAGATGTGAAGGAACTATCATTCAACAATGTTCAGACTGATAAAAATTATCACAATCAAGAAACAATATGACATCAAAACAAAGAGACCATAAGACAAAGGATTTGCCGAGTGGAAAACCCTCCTGGGATAGAAAACCACTCCTAAACTGCCTTACTATCTTAATCTTCAAAAACCACTATTAACAATGCCTTATAGGCTAATTTCTGAGCACCAACTCAAGGAGCACCAAGCCCTCATTTTGAAACACCAATTTCAAGGAGCACCAAGCCCTCATATCATTTTTAGAACAATAATAATATCAGAGGATCTCTCTGTTTTCTAGTAAGCTTAAGAAACTCAACACTCTTATCTACCTAATACCCTAAGAATCCAACTCTTTGAATCCTTAAAATATTAAATAGAAAAGAATTAGAACTCTGTTATGCATCATGTTTTCCAAATTTTTTATTACAAAGTTTTCCAATACATCTCTTAATATGGCCAAAATAACTGTCTCAAAATTTCTAGCCAGAAGAAGTTTCAGTATTCACAACACTACATTTTATACATCTTTTCCAATGTGTAGTCTTCAAAGATATTCAAGGTCAAAGGAGAGTTGAAACCTCCTTTCTATTTTCAAGAAAAAGGATGCCAGTAATGTAAATGTCTACAGCAGTAATGCCTGTCTAGTAGGCTATCAATAAACTGTCAATCAAAGTTCCTTTTTGAAACTACAAATGCCTTTCACAAAAACCAGATGCTTCATTGAAACAAAATACTCATTTGAAACTATTTTCAGAATACCCATATGTAGAATCCATCAATTTGTAACGAATGTAATGTGTTAATAATGAAACTGGCAGATCTTTCACAAGAAACTGAAACACTCTTGCTAATTTTAGAATATGAAGCTGAATAATGATAATCTGGAGATGATGGTAAAAATGAAGAGTAACACCTGTCTAGAAAGCTTTAATTTTTGTGCTGAATTAGGAGATTTCAAATTGTAACTGATAGATTTTCATCAAAACCATGACTGCTTCCCACTTCTCAGAGAATATTTTTCCATGTAACCGATCTGAGATTCGATGCCAACCAATGATGTTGGCCTGCAACTATATTTAGAAATTTCCATGTTGGCCATAGTGATAGATTTTGTTAATCGTTCGCTGAGACATCCAGATAGTCCTGCCGAAGGCAATTAAATCATTAGTCATTCCCCTTAGTTATCACTTTCGCCATGACCCATCAGAGTCAGGGAGAAGTCATAATGAATATCCTATGTTACGCCAAGAGCCATGTAACATTCTTCTGGTCGATGAGACAAAATAGTTCTCTCACCGAAATGTAACCTTCATTCTCATGAGAGTCATCATGAAAAATTGTTATTCGGGAGACATTTTGTAGATTTCATTATGTTTCACCGAAAGACCTTATCCATTATGAGTCACTGTGAAAGAAACAACCTCTCATCGAAAGCCCCTCATAAGATTTAGTCGGCAAGACCTGACGGGTTTGCTATGACATTATATTGAAGCTGAGACCTCTTGCCGATATACAATTTTTCCAATGGCGGTCGACAAGACTAAAGTAATCTCAGCAAGATGTTACAACGAAGAAAAACCTTTCGCCGATGAGCACCCTTTGTTGTCAGTTGGGGAGACATGATGAGTTCACTAAGACATTATTCCGATGGTATAACTTATGCCTATATGATCCTTTTCTATCACCAAAACAAAAGAGAATTCCTACGGAAAGCTTCCTGTGAAACTCCATGTGTAATGTCGGCAAGACCGAAGGTCACTTGGCAAGACCTCACTTTGATAACCCTAACACATACCGATGTATCATCCTACCATAGGTCGGTGTGACAATGTACAATCGCTATGACTTCACATTGAAAGCAATATGTCTGGCCAAAGTGAATCTTTAATGTGCCAGATAGTTAATGTAACAATTTAAACTCACCAAGACACAATGCTTATGAAGGATTACTTACACCGATGAACCACCTCATGTATTAGTCAGTGAGACCCGACTCATTCGAAAAGACCTCTCTCTGGTGAAAAATACTTATGCCGATATGTTCCCATTCAACCTCCGGTCAGTGAGACATAACAATCTCACCGTGACCACATTTGGATATTTCCAAGCTCTCACCGATAGACTTCCACATGCATTAGTTGGGGAGACATTTCACATTCGATGAGACACAACCTCGATGACCAAATTCCTACCGATAGGTTCCTCCTAAGTCATCGAAACCACGTCAATGTTATGCCAATAGAAACCCATAGGTGAATGTAATGTGTGAAAATGAATTTTCTATATTTATGTAATGGTGTCTTGTAATCATGTGGAATACACCTGTGGTATGCAAAAAGAACCATCTGTCAAACTCTGTCAGTCAAAGAAATAGCATTCATAACTTGAACCAGAATTCTCATCACCATGAATTTGAATCATAACAAATAACTTTCTGTAATAGCCAAGAGTCATCAAAGAAGTGCCATAATAAAGCATAAGGATCCAAACTGAGACTGCTCATCAAAGAGAACTAATTGAAAGAGATTTTGTCATCAAGGACAAACCATAAACACAATTGAGATCCAACAAACTCCCCCTTTGTCCTTGATGGAAAAACACAAATTACTCTCCTCCTTTTTGCCCCAATGACAAAGGATAGAAGAGAAGAATGTTCAATGCCAGGAAACACAACTGAGAAGCCAACCAAATACCTTAAGAACCTGCTGCAAATAGAGCAATAGTGCAACAGACATATTAGTAGGAGAGCAATAAGATTGTAACATGTTAAAGATTGAAGAACTGTTACTTGAACATAACACCTACAATTTGATTAACTTCAATCTAGAAAAACTAGAATTTGAGCACAAACAACCAACCTCTTCTAAGCACAAGTAACCTCAGTCACTATCCATGACAATACACAACAAAGACCAATGATGTTGGTTATTCTTCTTCAAACGACACACATCATTTTACTCTTTTCATGCACAAAATATAAATTGAAAGCATGTATACTGCATAATTCATCGTCAATCTATTCTTGTACACCCATCCTCAGTTCACACACAACACTGAATAATATCATCACAAAAATTTATATCATTGTCAGATTCAAAAAATAATCACTATCATTGAATGGACTAACTGTCCACCAATTTTGTGCAAACATTATTCATTATGTCTTTTAACTACAGACTCATGATGCAATTGATCAACTTTTCAAAGAATGAAACTTCAATTTTCAACATCTCACCAACTCATGGCTTGTTCATCATATACCAGACTTAGCATCACTACTCTTTTCTTTCCATATATTAGCATCAGATTTGCACAGCCATCCCTTCTCTTAAGAAATCACCATAGCTTCAACATGTTTGGTCTTCCTTAAGGCACTCAAACATAAAAAATTTAGTACTGCAAAAGACAAAACTTCAAGACAAATCAGGTGCAATGATTAGTACATTATAACTCAGGTAACTCCACTAGCACAACATCAACTTGAACAATAGAAACAATCCCTCAACCTATGTATAGTCTTTACAGACTTCCTCTCTTCATACCATGCACAAAGAGAACACACAATCTCTTTTCATTCAGCACAAACACAGGTAGAGTATACATCATTAATAAAACATGCAACATATAGACTCAACATTGACCCTCATGTAGTCAAAAAATAGAGACCAAAAAGACCTTTTTGAAACATTAGAAATTCTTCCATTTGTAGGGTCATGATATATAAAGTATATTTCAGCAAATGCTTCTATCAAACTATTGAACACACATACTTAGAATTAGTCACCCATCCGCTCACACGAAACTGCTGATAGCATTCACAATACCTCTATGTGATTATTATTAGACTCTTGCAACCTTCTTTTAGAGACACAATAGGAACTCATGTTGACTGAGTGCAGCTAGTCATTCAAAAACATTACTTCACCTTTAGTAGCCACTGCCAGAAGTCTTTATGAAAGCCATTCTTTACAACTTATACCACAAAAAGAAAATGCAAGATGTCATACCTCATTCTAGACTCCATGGGGGTAAAATATATTACCATAATAGACTCCCCCTAAGTCTTTGCTTCTTCTCAAGACCTGGAAGGCAACACTTGTGCAAGGAGTGCACAAGGAGTTTCCTCAGAAGCATCTTTATTGCTCTTCTTGTCATCTTGATTGCTCTTTCTTCTCCACTCCAATGAAGACTTTTTCACTTGTTTGCTTAAAGTACTTGTCTTTCTATTGAATCTGCATTGTTGTAATTTATGCCCAATGTTATTACATCTAAAACAAATGACTTTGACATTGTTCTGAGAAATAGAAGACTTCCTATAGATATTTCTAGTATTGTTCCCTACATTATTATCACTTGTATTTATTCTACAGTCTCTTCTCAACTGACCAAAGTTGTTACAGTTGTAACACACCACATCCTCATTTCTAGGGACATTAGAATGATTCTTATTTGACCATCTTATGCAATCAATTGCCTTATGACCATATTCATTACAAACATAACAATATCCTTGGAAAGAATGATTATACCTGAATGAATGATCATGCTAAGGATGTGAAGATCTGAAGACATTTTTCCTTTCTCTATGAGTACCTTTAGATTGTCTTCTAGTGTCAATGTTATCCTTTGATGCAACAATATTGTAATCAAGATCAACCTTCATTCTTAGTGTTTGCTTGGCTATAAAATTATTTCCATCTGAAGTACTAAACACTGTTTCATGTTTAGATTTGTCTACAGAGCTTTCTCCAACCTCATATCCCACTCCTATAGGATCTTTAGAATGCTTTTGCCTACCTAACATCTCATTCAATATATTAGTACTATGATCAAATTTCTGAATTTTACCAAATTGAGCCTTGATACTTTCAAGCTCTTTTCTTAAAGCAACTACCTCTTCTTCAAGTTTTAGACAAACAATATTTTTAATCTCCAAATCAAAACTCACAACGTATGCTATCCTCTTATATTCTTCAATTTCAATTTTCTAACCTATAATCATGTCGTCCTCAAGAGTTAGTTCTTTTATCTTGACTTCCAAACTCTCTTCTTGCTGAAGTTGTCTTGTTAAAACCTGGTTTTCTTTTCTAAGATACTTAATAGTGTATGCAACCTAAAATGGTCACCTAGACTTTGGGCCCCATTTATTTAATTTGTCAACATCAACTTTCTGAATCAATGATTGTCACATTTTCAAATCAAATTTCTTAATCAATTCATAGCTATTTCAAATGTTTCAATTTTCCCTAAGGTTTGAATGCTTCATTAATTTTATTTAATCAAAAGAAATAAATCCCTTTTAATAAATAAAATAATGTTATTTAATTGAAGTTAATATTACTTAAATAAAATGATGCTATTTAATTAAAAATAATTTTATTTTATTTTATTAATATTCATTTCTAAATTACATAATCTTATTTTATTTTATTAAAAGAGATATTATCATCTTAAATTAAATAAAATAAATGAAATATCCTCTCAAGAATATCCTGTGATGAAAAAAAGGAAACAAATTAGTTAAAAGGGAAATAAACTAAAAAAAGAATTCCAATCAAGATTTGTTTCTATTTTTCTATTTATCCCACATTGCTTCTGAATTTGCCTTCAATTCCACTTTTGCCTATAAAATGAGCCCTCTCATTCTCATTTCAAAAAAAATCACAATTTTTACATCGGACTTATGCTACAAATTTTCTTGAATTTTATCATTTGAGATTACACATTAGTTTGATTTTATAAGCATCTTAGTTTTAGAGCATATAGTTTAATATTACATTTTAGCTTAATCTTCATAGTAGATTAATTTGCAAAGTAATTCATTTATGGCATTGCATGTAGATCAATTTTCATTTCAATAAATTAGTTTTGTTTATTACATTTTACAGTCATTTAGATTAGTTTTCATTGTTGCATTGCAAGAACAGGATTCATGGAGATTGGCATTCTTGCTTCTCCTCTTTGAATCTCTCATTCCGAGACTGTATTTGCAAGGGTAACTAGGTCAATCTGAGGGCCACAATATCAATCCCTACTCTTCTTAGATAGAGAGTTGTGAATTTATTTGCAATGACTCATTATTGAGTATCCTTGCATGCAAGGATTCACAAAAGTATAACATATTTTCAGTTATACATTTTGGCGCCCACCTTGGTTTTTCATCTTTTTTTAGAAATTTTGACTTTGATCTCTCAAATAGTGCATGCTAGTGCAAAACGAACTCCATAGATGTGCTCAGAAGGCCCAAAAACCCCTATTTTCATATAAAATATGATAGGGTTTGCTGAAAATTAATTTTTTAGTGTTTTGAAAAATTTCAAAACAATTGCCAGAAAAAATCCGTACAGATCGTACGGACACATCGATTTCTGTACCATTTTGATTTCTGTGCTACCTCAATTTTCGTGCATGAAGGTTCAGCTAAATATTTTATTAATTTTTTTCATCTTTAAATTAATAAAAAATTTGGTTTAAAGCCTAAATGAGCATATTTAGTAAAATGGTCATATCTTGAGCATATGGTCTCCGTTTTTCGAAAACGAGATATCGTCGGAAAGCTGCTTCCGACGCCGTTCCAGTGGTACTGGTATTTTTTTCTTTCTGATTTTTCCATTTTGATACATTTTTCGCCTGTCAAAGCCAGAAGTTGTTGTTTTCACTCCAGAAGGCGTAACTTTTGCATCCTGGCTCTGTTTTTCGAAAACAAATAGGCGTTGGAAAGCTGGTTCTGCCCTCTTCTCAGATATCAGACCTATTTTTTTGCAAAAATTTTACCAGGTATCTGATTTATTTGTCAGAACTCAGCCTTTATCTTTTGAGTTATTTTCTTGGGAAACGTGCAATCAGGAGTTTTTTTTTTAGATCCAAGAGGAATTTTTTTTTAATTTAGATTAGATTTTTAATTTTATTAATTTAGATTAGTTTTGTTTTAAATTTTTAGTTTAGTATTAGATTAATTTAGTTTAATTTTAGTTTTGTTAACTAATTCTTTTTAGATTAAATTTTGACTAGATTAAATTAGATTTTTAATTAATCTCTTTTTTTTTTTTTTGATAGATTCCAACTTTTGTTCTTCTGGTTCTTCTGAATTTTTTTTTCACAGCATAATAGTTTCTGTAGGACACCAATCAAAGAACTTGAAACACACTAACGGTTTGATTGCAGGATGCGTGACAAAGACTTGAAAACAAACACTTATGCTTGTCAAAGATCTTATTTAAAAAAAACATTGTGTTTGTTTTCTTGGTTTTCAATTCACATAGTCTAATTAGGGCTTCGTTAAAATTCTTAGGAGTTTCGATAGTGAGTAGGGAATTTGGCTCTTTGTTATATGGAGGTGATGACCATGGAAAAATCTAGGCTCTTGATGATCTTACTAATATGATGAACTCTTAGGGAGCGGAGCAAGGTAGTGAATCTTTAGCACTTTCACTCGTCAGGGGATTATGCTCTTCTCTCATTGAGAGAATCAGAAACCCAAAAGCGTGTGGATTTGGTGAAGTGAAACTAGCTCGGTGATTAAGGTTGTTTAGCGTGTTTGGGTAAAGAGACAGGCTAGAGAAGTATGCTCTTCTCCTTTTGGGAGAATCAAAAAATCAGAAACCCGAATCTGAGCCATGTCTAGTGTCACCTTTAGAGGGTCTGCCGGAAGTTGAACCTCTGGGAACGACCCAAGTGAGTACACACCTATCACCGGTGATTCCACCTCACTATAATAAAGAACATCTTGTTGAGTCTAAAGACTCCAAGACCATAGTAACTTCTTTTCCATGACTTGGACGATCATCATGGAAAAGCTTTGTTTATTGCACTAAGCGGTGCCGCTTCGAGCCCTGCTTGCGGGGGTGTGTGATTTTTAGGTGTTGGTGTGGCTGTGAGGCCCGAGCTCTATATCAGAGGCACCGAAGGTTATTGTGAATGGAAGCCAAGTAAAAACCTCTTAGTTAGTTGCCTACCCAGTTCACCTCTGAAAGGATTCATAATATTTGCGCAAGGAGGGGGAAGAATCTCTCCGTATGTTGATCATACATAGATTCCCATCATAGGCATACACCTGGACGTTTGGAGGTAGTTGCGAAACTGGCCCCTGCTACAAGGGTAACCTTTGAACGTACACTATTGAGTCCTTGGGAACACCAAAAACACGGGTTCCCTCTAGGGGGTGACACGGCTGTGTGAGGTGCACGTATGCACATAAGCAATGGGGCAAAGGTTTTGGTTTCTCACCATTTTCTTTGGTAGGGATAGCTATGTGTTTGTTTTTGAGTCTTAAACATTGTCCAAACATCTTCAAACAAGACTCCCCCGATACTATCAAGTTGCTTTGTCCTTGATAGATCTGTTATCGACTACTTTTTGTATCACAACTTGTCTGATTGAAACCTATGTGCTTGATCAAAATCTGTTGATATACTTGCTTGATCTTTGAAAACAAACAACAAACTGAAATACTGAGTTCTTCAATTAGGTGACTTGTCCCAGTTTTAGAGACTTGTTCTGTATTTAGGGTTTATGTGTCCTTGACCTTTTGAATTAGTGATCCTTGATCTCATAAGCGATTTTGCTTGAGATTGGCAAATTAGGAATTGTTCCTGTCAAATAGATAAATTTTTAGACTCTTTGATAACACACTTGGAGAGTGCTAGTAGTCTCCTTGTCCACCCATTTTCATACAATTCAAACTCAGTACACTTTGTGTAAGTCATCCTCCTGATCCATATGTGCTAGGGTGTTCACCCAAGAATTGAGCACCTTTGTGGTAGTGTTGGTTTGCACCTATTTGCAACAGTTCTATTTCACCATCTCTCTCAAACAAGAGAAAACTTTTACTATCCTAGTCTGGTATTGACATTTCTTAGAATCATCTATTTACTTGAACTCTCCCCTTCATGTCAGTCACAATAAGATATCAAGTGAGCCTAGGAAAGTGACCTCAGATAGTCCTTAACTAACTACCCCCAGTTCAGACTCATCAAAAGAGAAAGGAAAAGGAACCAATATTTGACCAGTCACCTAGGAGTTAGTTTGAAACCTATTTTGACCCAAAGAACCATTTTAGTGACTTGAGTACCCCCTCAACACCTTCCCACTCAGGTATGGATATGAGTTATACTGTCACTCGGCAGGAGAGGGAAGCCATGGATCAAAATCTTGATGATATCTATGAAAAACATAGAAACAACATGATATTTGGAAATTCTTCTCATGATGATCAACCTGGTTCACCCCTCATTAATGCAAGATATTTGGATGCCCATCAACAGGATGAAAGGTATAAGAGACGAGCTCACCAAGAACAATGGTCACAACATGAAGACCAAGACAATGAACCTTGTGATGCTCATGTCAATACAACGTATACCAATGACTTTTTCAAACAGTCTAGACCAAGCTCACCACTTCAACATACCTCAAGGTTCACAAGTGATAGGCTCAAAAGAATTGAACGTGAAAAGAAAGCCTTTCTATATGAACAAGCTGCAAAGCAAGAAAAGTTTAGACGACTTGAGGAAGAGATCCAAGCTTTATTAGAAGTACAAAGGAAACTCCCTCAAGAGGAGCAAGATAGGCAGTTAGCCCACCAATTAAACAAACAATACAATACAAGGGGTGCTAACAGTGGACATAATTCTCCTCTCTCCACCCCTTCCAGAACACCAAGAAGTAGAAGGCAGTCAAGGAACCCTTCTAGATCTCCTAGTCCTAGAGGAAGAAGGGCCTCTCAGTATGCTCACTATAGGAGGCAAAATCCTCCCAGAAATTCAAGACCACACTCCCAACATGTACATCCTAGTTCCCAACATGGAGGTGGTAGCTCACATTATGACTTTGATACTCAAGACTTCATGTGAATACAACAAGAGCCTATCTTCCAACAGTATGTGGAGAGGTATTTGGAACAAAACAAAGATAAGTTCTTGGAAAGTCTAATCAACAAGGGTGCCAGAGTCCCTTATAATTTTGATGTGGACAACAAAATACAAAAGCAAAATCCCTCTCAAGAGGAAGAAATCCACCAAATGAAGCAAATGATGGAGAAAATGATGCAACCTAAGAGCTCATTCTCACTAGACTCAATTTGTCCTAATCCATTCGACAAGAGTGTGAGTATGAAAGATTTTCCAAAGAGGGTGGAATTCCCACAATACAATAAATATGATGGCAGTGGTGATCCACACGACCATGTGCGTCAGTTCTATACTATGAGCTTTGAATTCCATCAGGATGACTCCTATTTGATGAGGTTGTTCCCTAGGAGTCTTAAATGACAAGCAATGGAATGGTTTACCAATATCACTCCTCCTGTCAAGACTTTTAGAGAACTTGTTAATAGATTCGTTCAACACTTCGCATACAATCTGTCAAGATCTGTTACTATGTTGGACCTATGCAACTTGAAACAAAATTAGGGGGAACCCTTTGTTACCTTCTTGCAAAGGTGGAGGAGACAATGCTCTCAGTATCCTAGGATGATCCATGAGGATGAAAAGATTGACATACTTGTTAGTAATTTGGTGCCTGAAATGAGATATGAGATCAAAAAGATAGTCTTCACTTCCTTTGATACCATGATTGAAACTACATGTCGCATTGAGGATGTTCTAAAAGAACAAGGCATTTTGATCAGACATAACAATAATACCAACAATGGTCAACACAACAATAAGGATAAAGGGAAGAACAACAATTGGAACAAAAACAAACAAGTTGTCAATGATGGAGTTGTGGATTCTTCTCAATCAAGAGATCAAAGTGTTCTTAATTTGACTAAGGTTGTGCAAGCAATGAAGCTTAATGCACCTCCACAACAAGAAAGTAAACCAAGATATCAGGAGAGGCCCAAAAACTAGAAGCAGCAATTTACCAAATTGGGTGACTCATATGAGGATATTCTCAAAACTCTCATTGCTAACAACTTGGCACATCCTCGGGATCTTGCAAAATTTCACATTCCAGATCCTAAGCCACATTGGTGGGATGACAAGACATTCTATAAATTTCATAATGGCCCTAGCCATACTGTTGAAAACTGTTGGAGATTAAAACATATCGTCCAAGATTTTATAGAAAGTGGAAAGCTTCAAGTTGATGGCCTAAATACCAATGCTAATCATAAGGTTTTTAAGGAACCTTTGCCTAATTACGACAAGTGGGAAACCTCTAAATCACAGAATGGAAAAGTTGCAATCAACTACACCTATACAATGACAGAAAATGTGATAAACATGCTTGAAGTTGTGGAGCCAAGTGTTAATATGATGAGTAAGGACCCGCATGCTTATGACTCTCCCCCTATTTTTGACAACCAACCTATTGTGGTGTTGAGAGGTCCTCATTCTAGGTTATCTTCCCAAGCCCTTAATGTTGTTACTAGGAGTCAAGCCCCTATTATTCTTAGAGGGCCTAGTTCAGGTCCATCCAACAAATCCAAGCAAGTGGCATCCAAGAATGTCACTATAAAGTCCGCCACTGCTCTCAAACCAAAATACAATCTTGTAGATGAGTTACAGAAAACTCCAACACAAATCTCAATCTTAGAGCTTCTAGAGTTGTCCCCTAGACATAAGCAGATCCTTGAGGACGCTTTGCGCATAGCAAATGTCCCCAACAACATTGATATAGACCAATTCCAAGGCATGGTGAATCACATTACTAGCCCACATTACCTCTCTTTCTTTGAAGATGATGACAAATCCCTAAGCCATCCACACAATCTTTCCCTTCACATTGAAGTCATGATTCATAAAACCCATGTCAGGCACGTGTTGATTGATGGGGGTGCTAGGTTAAATATCTGTACTTTGAATTTGTTAAAAAAATTGGGCTATTTAGAGCAAGTGATCGACACTAGAAAGAAGATCACCATAAAGGCCTATGATGAGGTAGAACGAAGTTCTAAGGGGTTGGTTGTCCTTCCTGTCAGGATTGGCCCAGTTGAAAAAGATATCTTGTTTCAAATTGTTGATACTGGACCCCTTGCATACAACATTTTACTGGGTAGACCATGGATTCATGATATGCAGGCAGTGTCGTCTACCTACCACCAGTGTGTTAAGTTCCCCTACAATGGAACAAAAATTTGCATACCAGGGGATAACACCTTATCAATTAACTCAATCTCAGCTAATGTTCATGTCCCTCTTAACCGAGCAGCAGAGGATTATGAAACAACTTTAGCAGACTGTCAAAACAAATTTAAGTCAGTAGACCTTGGCATGGGGGTATCAACTTGACTCTTTTGCAAAGATGCCTGTTTCCCCTAGGACATATGGAAAGCCTTCACAGGAGATGAAACCATCATCTTCAGCAATGACACTATTTGACAAGTTTGTTGAATCCTCAATACCAATACAAGATGAAAAAGAGGAAGTAGCTATTCAAGATTGGATATACAAAGAGGAGAAATACCAGCACAATGAAAATTTATCCCCCTCTCCTAAGTCCTATGGGAGAGGATATACTTTTGTCAAGAAGATGGGTTATCAGGATATGGCCCTCTTAGTCACAGGTTAGATGCTAGAGCCGAACCACTCAATCATGATCTTTTTGCACGTAAGTCTAAGAAACTAGTTGGCCTAGGCTTTATGAACAACAATAAATGCACTGTCCCCATTTCTGATAGGCAGGGATAGTAAAGATGACACAGAATATGTACCAGATTTGACCAATCAACAAGACATAACAGATGATTGGGTACCTTCAACAAATCTCCTTTGGGAAGATTCAAGAGATTTAATAATTGATAGTCCTCCTATCTCATTTGCAATAGATAGTGACTATATGAATGCAAGATTGACTATGGATAGTGTCTCCATCCCAGCTACAACGGATGGTGATAATTCAGATAATTTTGTGATTGAGCAAATTGCTAGAGGAGAGGAGCCTCTTCCAAATCTTGAGGCTTCTACATCACGAGGCTCCAACAATAATTCAGAAATAGACTCTCATGAGTTTGAATGGGATTCACTCTTAGATGCAACAGTTGACTTGGATATGGATGTTGTCCACACTTATAGTTCTCAACCTGATGTAACTGACGAGTCATGTGTTAGATTAGAAGATTGGAACCCACATGTCACATTAGTAGACGATTCTTCGCTTGCTAGGATAAATTCTGATTTAGACACTTTAGAGGGAAACTTGACAGATTCCAATTCTACAGTCACCAGAGATGACACCACCTATATCCTTAATCTTGAACCGGTCATCAACCTACCCTTTGTTCACCCCAACCTTATTGATTGGTCTCAACGGTACCAAGAACCTCAACTCTTGACATTTCACAATGACTATGAGATCACCTACTATCTAAATTCCATTGAACCTGTAGTCTCTTCCACCAGTGAACCGGCTACCAGTATGACAGAACCTGACATCAAGTACCTTAGTCACAAGATAAAAAGAAAAGAAAAAAAGAATAAGAGTTCTGATGGCAAAAACCACTATGTGGCGGTGTCAGAACCAAAAAAAGTAAAAATAAAAGATGTATCCAAAGGTGAAAACCTCCCAGAGGCACCTACGGATGAGGTACTTGATAGTCTTCCAAGCTATTTCCAAGATAGATCATCAGTATTGGTTGAACCTATAGAAGCTGTTAATTTGGGCACAGAGGAAGTTCCAAAAATTGTACACTTGACTAAATCTTTATCACCTGAAGAAAAGAAAGCCTATACTGAGTTCCTCTAAAAGAAGGAAATTAACTTTGCATGGACATACTCAGACAAGCCAGGGTTGGACACTAATCTCATTATGCATCATTTGTCCATAGCTCTAGGTGTGAAACTAGTCAAATAGAAGTTGAGAAAAATGCACCCTCATATAGCTCTTTTAGTGAAAGTTGAATTAGAAAAGCTCCTTGGTGTAGGATTCATAGAGCCATAGACTATGTTGACTGGATTTCCAACATTGTACCTATTTCTAAAAATGATAAATCCATTCGAATCTGCACAGACTTTAGAGATCTTAACAGAGCATTCCCAAAGGATGATTTTCCACTTCCTAACATAGACATGATAGTGGACATGACAGCGGGATATGAGATCTATTCTTTGATGGATGGTTTTTTTGCGTATAGTTAGATCAAGATAGCTCCTGAGGATCAAGAAAAGACTGCATTCACATGTGCTTGGGGTACTTATTGTTGGAATGTCATGCCCTTTGGATTGAAAAATGTAGGAGCTACTTACCAAAGAGCTATGACAACCATCTTCCATGACATGATGCATAAGAATATGGAATATTATGTGGATGACACCTTGGCTAAGTCTAAGAGAAGAGGAACACATTTGGCTAATTTAGAAGTGATTCTAGATCACATGGAACAATTTCAACTAAGATTAAACCCAAAAAAGTGTGCATTTGGTGTTACTTTTGGCAAATTATTGGGATTCATCATTTCAGCTAAAGGAATAGAAGTGGACCCTGAAAAGGTTCAAGCCATTATAAACATGCCACCTCCCAAAAATGTCATCCAAATGAGGAGTCTTCAAGGGCGCCTTCAATCCATAAGGAGATTTATTTCACAATTGGTAGATAGAGCACAACCTTTCAACAAAAAATTGCATAAAGGTGTTCAATGTGTCTGGAATGAGGATTTCCAAAAGAGCATGGATCAAATTAAAGAGTACTTGGCAAATCCTCCCATTTTAATGCCTCCCATTCTAGGAAAACCTCTCATTTTATGTCTCAGCTACTGAATCTTCACTGGGGGCATTGTTGGCTCAATTAGATGAACAAGGGAAAGAAAGGGCCATATATTATATTAGTCACACTCTTGTTTCTTATGAGGTTAATTATACTAGTATTGAAAAAGCTTGCCTCGCAGTAGTGTTTGCTTCTCAAAAATTGTGACACTATATGCTCGCGCACACTATACACCTCATAGCAAAAATTGATCCTCTCAAATACTTGCTCGATAAAGCTGCTCTCACGGGTAGACTTGCTAAATGGATGATGATTCTTTCTGAATTTGACATAGAGTATATTGAGCACAAAGCAATCAAAGGCCAAGCTATTGCAGATCAACTGGCTAATTTCCCTATTCAAGATAATATGCACATTCAAGTCAACTTTCCAGATGAGCATCTTATGTACATGACTGAAAGATCCTAGAAACTATTCTTTGATGGTTCCTGCATGCAAAATGGTTCTGGAGCTGGTGTGTTGTTTGTTTCTCCTCATGGGTATACTATTCCTAAATCTTACAAGTTACTCTTTCCATGCACAAACAACATAGCTGAGTATGAGGCTTTGGCAAATGGACTAAAAATGGCTATAGAGTGGAATATCACAGAACTACATATCTATGGGGATTCTCAGCTGATCATCAACCAAGTCAATGAACAATACCAAACAAAAGATGACAAGTTGGTACCTTACAAAAAAATTGTTGATTCATTAAGACGGTATTTTACTTTTGTCACCTTTCAGCAAATCCCTAGGGTTGAGAACAAAGCAGCTGATGCTATGGCCACCCTTGCTTCACTTCTTCAGTTAGAGGAACATGAGTCCAGATATGAATTCCTGGTGGAAGAGCTACGATATCCCATATTTGACTCACCCGAAAGCCATGTCATTTTTACCCTTGTCAATCATGAATCCTCCCGCTCTGGTGCTATTTACTCATATCTTAAGTGATATCATCCCCTTACATTGCCGATCTAAAAGAAAACCTTATCCATAGCGCCTCTCACCATTCCCTCATCTCTGGTGATTTGTATAGGAGGGTCTAGATGGAACACTTCTTAGGTGCTTAGAAAAGGTGAAAATGCGATCGAAGCTAGTTGACATCCGCGAGGGGCATATGTGGAGAGGACATTCTAATGGTCTTTCCATGGCTAGAGGTTGGCAGGAGCCCGGTACTATTAGCTCTGATGCAGATAGATCATTGGCATTTGCTAAGTCTTGTGAAAAATGTCAGAAACATGGACACCTGATACATGCTCCAGGTAGGGAGCTAATTCCTTCTATATCTCACTGGCCATTTCAGCGATGGGCCTTTGACCTTATTGGGCAGATTCATCCCAACTCATCAAGTGGGCATAATTTCATTATCACTGCTACTGACTACTTCACAAAATGGGTAGAGATTGTTCCACTTTCTATTGCCTCAGGCAAGACAGTGTCTTTATTTATTTTAAACCATATCATCTATCAATATGGAGTGCCATCTGAGATCATCACTGACAATGGAGGTCAGTTCAAAAATAAGGACCTTAAAGAACTCTGCCAAAGATTCAAGATAAAGTAACATTGTTCCTCCATTTACTTCCCACAAGGAAATGGTCAGGTAGAGGCTTCAAACAAAACCATTCTCAAGATTTTACACAGAACAGTTCATAAGAATGGTAGAGACTGGCACCTACAGATAAATCTGGCCCTGTGGGCCTATAGAACGAGTATTCGTACTCCAACTGGGGCTACTCCTTTTGCCCTCACATACGGCACTGAAGCAGTGTTACCTTTAGAGGTTGAGATTCCATCACTTCGGGTCTCTCTCAAAGGTCTAGTTACAGATGAAGACTATCGCGCCATGAGATTGCAAGAATTGGAACTTCGTGATGAGAAGCGTAAAGCATCATTTGACCATATGAGGGTCTATCAAAATCGGATGTCCAAAGCCTTCAACAAAAAGGTTCACCCTAGAGAATTCCAAGTAGGAGATCTTGTCTTGCGAGAGAATCCTAACAACCAACAGAATCGAGAATAGAAGGGAAAATTCAAACCTAATTGGCTTGGACCCTACATCATCACAACAGTTTTTGGCATAGGTGCCTATCTACTATCTACTGAAGAGGGGGAGCAGCTCCCTGAGCCTATCAATGTTTTGCACCTGAAGAAGTTCTATCCTTGATGCCCATTTTGTCTGGGGGCATCCTTTGTATATAATTATGACCCTGAAAAAAGTTCCAAAAAAAATTGATATATGATCCTAAAAAAAAAAAAGTTCCAAAAAAATTGATATATGATACTGAAAAAATTACAAAAAAAAATTGATATATTATTGTCAAAAATCCAAAAAAATTCAAAATATATGATGTACAAAAAATGCAAAAAATGAAAAGAAATACAAAAAAAATTCAAAAAAAGAAAAAAAAAAAGTGCCTTGGTGAAAACCTGGAAACAGGCGCCTTGGTAGCAAAAATACAAAAAAAATAAAAATATATATATAAAAAGTCCTAAGAAAAAATTCTTCCAAGTGGTGAAAACCTGGAAACAGGCGCTACTTGAGGCCTTTGCATCCCTATTTCTTAGCATGCATCCTCGACACTTAGCCTTTCTCCATCATGCCTTGTCCTTATTGCCTTGGTTTGGAATTGGTCTTTGTCTTTGTCTAGGGGCATCACTGTGTTAGCTTTGGTCTCTTGGATATGCTTGTCTTTAGGACACCTCGCAAATGGTGTTTTTCAACACTAACCCAACTGTGTTTTTCAACACAACCCCTGACATCGTGTGTTTTTCAACACTTATCAGTTTGGTCTTATCCAGTTCGGTCATGTGATCTTACCTACTTGCAAGCATTCGATCCTTATCCTCGGAACTCATTATCAGTTTACACACTTAAATTTTTTTAATTGCAACACTTAATGCTTGAGATATGCCATGATCTTTTCTTTGTGTGCTGACTGATATTGATTTTCGTTGAGTGTCCTTGTCTAATAAGTCTCTCCGTGATGCATAGCTAGAGGACTTGGGGCATGGGGCATGTTTTTATTTGCTTTCTACTTGTGGGTGTTGTCTTGAACCTCTTCAGTGTCTCTTGTTGTCTCCTTGACACACTTAAGAGATTTATGGCATCATCCTTGAATGTTTTTGCACAACCATTCTCATGGTAATCCTGGCGTTTATGTCTTGATGCGAGCATGGTTTTGCTACATTAAATTGGGTAAGCTAACATTGTAGTCATCTTGACCTTCATGTCTTTGATGCTCATGTTAGAATCTTTCCACATTCCAAGCTGATATAAATCACATTCATATCTTCATAGTTGCGTTTGTGACTAGTGATGATTGTGTGATTGTCCGATGTCCGGTAATAATGGCCCAATGATGAAAATAAGTTCTCTTACATTCTCTAATGAATGATGAACACACAAAAACCTATGTTACCCTATTGCAAGTACACCTTTGCATTTTCATGTAGCTTGCATTATTTAAACTTCATGTTAATTTGCACTTTTAGGCTGTATTATGGGTTTGAGAGGGTTTCCTTCATCTTTCTTGTGGATTTTTCATCAACTGTGATCACGTTCTTCATTTCCTTATCTTCTTTCGTGATCTCAATCGAAATTCCCTATCTTAAACAGTTGATTGATTTTGATGCATCCTCTTTATTGAGGCAGATTCTCTTCCTTCTCTCCATTTCTTTCCATTTCTTCCAAACTTCTATCTTCCATTCGATTTCACCCCACTTCTTTTCTTCTAATTGAACCTTAGGGCATAATTTTCTTGCTGATCTACCTGGGTTTTGTGATTCTTATATTTTTCATCTTACATCAAGAACCTTATCTTTTGTTTGATTTGATCAAATTTTCAATTATTATTTCTCCTCTATCTGTTTAGATTTCAATCCGCGAGGGGCGATTGCCTGTCAAACTTCAATCCTTGATTCGCTTTATCAGATTTATCAATTTAGCTATAGCAGGGCAGCAGCAGCGATTCAGCATCTCTTACTTTGGATGTGATCCTGAATCGACCTCATGTTCAAAGGCCTTTTGTTTATGTTTGTCCAGATGTGATCCCGAGTCGACCTCACATCTGAGTTGTTTTGTGATCCCAAATTGATCTCACATTGCAACTTCATTATTTGACTGCATGTGATCCCGAGTCGACCTCACATTAGTCAAAGAGGGGCAAATGTATGCAACCTAAAATGGTCACCTAGACTTTGGGCCCCATTTATTTAATTTGTCAACATCAACTTTCTGAATCAATGATTGTTGCATTTTCAAATCAAATTTCTTAATCAATTCATAACTATTTCAAATGTTTCAATTTTCCCTAAGGTTTGAATGCTTCATTAATTTTATTTAATGAAAAGAAATAAATCCCTTTTAATAAATAAAATAATGTTGTTGAGTGGAAGTTAAATTACCTAAATAAAATGATGCTATTTAATTAAATCTATTTTTAATTAAATAATTTTATTTTATTTTATTAATATTCATTTCTAAATTACATAATCTTATTTTATTTTATTAAAAGAGATATTATCATCTTAAATTAAATAAAATAAATGAAATATCCTCTCAAGAATATCTTGTGATGAAAAAAATGGAAACAAATTAGTTAAAAGGGAAATAAACTAAAAAAAAAGAATTCCAATCAAGATTTGTTTCTATTTTTCTATTTATCCCACATTGCTTCTGAATTTTCCTTCAATTCCACTTTTGCCTATAAAATGAGCCCTCTCATTCTTATTTCAAAAAAAAAAAGAATCATGAATTTTTACATCAGACTTATACTACAAATTTTTCTTGAGTTTTATCATTTGAAGTTACACATTGGTTTGATTTTATAAGCATCTTAGTTTTAGAGCATATAGTTTAATATTACATTTTAGCTTAATCTTTATAGTAGATTAATTTGCAAAGTAATTCATTTATGGCATTGCATGTAGATCAATTTTCATTTCAATAAATTAGTTTTGTTTATTGCATTTTACAGTCATTTAGATTAGTTTTCATTGTTGCATTGCAAGAACATGATTCATGGAGATTGGCATTCTTGCTTCTCCTCTTTGAATCTCTTGTTCCGAGACTGTATTTGCAGGGGTAACTGGGTCAATCTGAGGGCCACAATATCAATCCCTGCTCTTCTCGGATAGAGAGCTGTGAATTGATTTGCAAGGACTCATTATTGAGTATCCTTGAATGCAAGGATTCACAGAAGTATAACATATTTTTAGTTATACAATAATTAGGAGTGGATACCAATTAGAGGTCTTTGTGGAAAATGGGTTTATGGTAAATGCAATAGAATTGAGGAAGCCGGCAAAATGTTTGACAAAATGCTTACCCCAAATGTGATCTCGTTCAATGTTAAGATTGCCATAGTCAACAATCAGATAAGAACAGTGGATCGTGTCGTAACAGTCACAACACTAAGTTTCAAAGCAGGACTGTGGGCTTTTACACCTGATGGAAATACAAGAAGTCCTACTATACAAAATCTATGGGAGGGGTAAGTTTTAGGGTGTGGAATAAGCAGGTCAATTTACTTGACTTAAACATGTCGGTATTGAAATACAGAGCAAGGAGCTACCCCAATTCACAAAGGCTATTGGAGCTTATCAAGACACTGCTGGGAGTATGACTGTACGTCTTTTCATACAAGCAATTAGCCTTGCTGTATATTTCAAACCGGATCACGCAAAAACTAAAAATATATTAGGTAATTGCAGAAATATTTCGGCCAAAATGAAAGTTTGTCAAAGGATTTTATCATCTATCAGGTAATTGTACAAAAATTTCATCCAAGATGAAAGCTTGTCAAAAAGATTCTCATTTGTTAGTAGAAAAAACATAGAGTCAATAGTCGGCAAGCTTATATCAACAATTTTACCTCCTACATCTGAAGCTTGGAGTAATGGATGATTTAATAGGCCATAATGAACTAGACTTGATTCTCTAGCGGGTAGATGTGTTCTGTTTCTCACAATATAAATCTGATTACTTAATAGTTTCCTATGCTGGCCTGGAACATCTAGTAGGCTCGCCACAAGCAAAGGATAAACACTACACACATTAGGCATTCCTTCTAACATAATCTCCACTTTCTATATGAAAAATATCATATGAGAAAAGAGATATTTTTTCTTTTTAGAATCAATTCAAATTAGATATATACTAACTGTTAAGAAAATCTAAGTATTTTATTTTACATTACAATTAGATCAATGAAAGAAAATTCACTAGATCTTTTCAATTTGATTCTGTAAAAAGACAAGGATCTATACCATGATCATGTACTAATTATAAATTGTATGGTTAGGATCTATTTAATGGTGGTTCTTTTAATTTTCACCATCAATATATTTATTTCATTTAGCATTCCTTACAAAGTGAATGTATATTGGTATAATTAGTCTATTGACTTTTGTACATATTAGTTAAAATTTGATATTGTTATTGTTGTAATTGAAATTTAAATCTTTTTTTGGTTCATTGAACTTTTGGGTTTAGATCTGTTGTATTAATATATGGGAGGAGGTCCACATTTATGATCTCAACTAACTCCAACTAGCTAAAATAATTCTTGAGATTTATCAATTAAAAAACTATTTTATTGTCTTACTAGTTCTTAATGCAACAAGGGATCTAGAGAAAATGAATAATGCATATAATATTGTTTAAAAAAGTTATTAATTAGCTAAATTTCTTGTGTAATATTTTATAATATATATATTTTTTATTTTCAATTTAATATTATTGTATTAGCATTAAAAGTATATGTAGTTGTTGAAGGTTGTATTTTGATTGAAAGCACATTATTGTATTGTATTGTTAAAAGTTGTTATTGTTGGGACCTAAACACGAGCACTATAACGTGCTCACGTTTCAAAGAAGCAAAACTAGCTCTCTCTCTCTCTCTCTTTATCTTGACATCTTTCTATACCTCCTAATATAGCTTGAACACTCTCCCTCTTCCATAGACTATATACATGAAATAAACATTTAATTTTATTTACATATGTATATTTACTTTCTATACTTTAAGCTATATTTCATGTATATAATTTTAGAATGTTTGAGGATGGTTTCAAATCTCTAAAAGTTATAATGCATATTCTAGGTTTCAAAAGATCTTATAATTTTTTTAGACTTAGTCAAATTTTAGTAATCAACAGGCTCGGACTATCATCTTGCAATTCTTTAAGGGTAATTTTGTAACTAATCAAAAGCATCATCAAGCCTCTCCTTAGATCTCTCTCTCTCTCTCTCTCTCTCTCTCTCTCTCTCTCTCTCTCTCTCTCTCTCTCCCCTTCCCTCCCTAATTCTCTATATCTCACCTATATCTCTCTCCCACTATCCATCCCTCTCTCTACCTCTCCCTTCTTCAAGCTTCTTCTTCTTCTTCTTCTTCTTCTTCTTTCTCACCTCCTATATTTCTCTATATTTCACCTCTCCTTCTCTCCCCGTCCCTCTAAATATCTTTCTATATCTCCCTCTCCTCAGCCCTCTCTACTTCTTTTTTTTTCTATCTAATTTAACATCCTCCAAGTCCCTCTAGATATCTCTCTATATCTCTCCTCTCTCCTCTCTCTGTCCCTCCCTCTCTCTCTCTCCCTCTCTCTTTCCTTCCTCAGATATATCTCCTGTCTCTCCTCTATCTCATCTCTCTCTATCTCACACCTCCTCTTTTATAACATGCTTTCTCTTTATCCCTCCTCCTTCCATCTCCACTTGTATCTTTGTTCACCTCTCTCTATTTCTCCATATCCCTCTAGTTATCTCTCTCCCTAGCTCTCTATTTATCTCTATATCTACCTCTTCCTCCCTCCTTCCCTCTCTACTCTCTATCTCACCTCCTCTCCCTATCCCTCTAGATATCTCTATATCTCTCCCTCTCTCCCCCTCTCTATCTTTCCCACATCCCTCTATTTCTCACCATCTCACCTCTCTCTCCATCCCTCCCTCCTTCCCTCTCTACTCTCTATTTCACCTCTCTTTATCTCTCTCTCTCTCTATCCACCCCTCCTTCCATCTCTATTTCTCTCTATTTCACCTCTCATATCTCTCCCTATCCCTCCTAGTTATTTATCTCCCTGCTCTAGTTACCTCTATCTCTACCTCTACCTGCCTCCTTCCCTCTCTACTCCTTATCTCACCTCTCTCTCCTATCCCCTCTAAATGTCTGCCTTCCTCCCTCCCCCTCTCCTCTACCTATGTCTCCCTCCATCCTCCTCCCTCTCCATGCCTGTCTAGAAGGAAGGGGAGATGGAGGGAGAATAAGTGAATAAAGATAAAGGGAGAGGGATAAAACAAGAGGTTTGGGGGAGAGGGAGAGGTAGGTAGAAGGAGAGTAGAGTGAAGGGAGGGAGGTTAGAGGGAAGAAGGAAGGGAGGAGAGGTAGATAGAGAAGGAGAGAGGAGAGAGGGAGAGTACAGAGACTACAGAGGATAGGGAGAGAGGTGAGATAGAGATAAATAGAGAGATGGGAGGAAGGAGGGAGGGAGACGTAAAGAGAGGGAGAGGGGAGAGGGAGATATATAGATAGATATCTAGGGGGATAGGGAGACAAAGACAAAGGTGAGATATATAGAAGTAGAGAGGGAAGGGGAGAGAGTGAGGGAGAGCTAGGTAGAGATATATATAAAGAGATATTTAAGGAGATGCTTGATTATTCTTTTGAATAATTAAATAACTACCCTTAAAAAATTGCAAGATGATAGGAGCCTATTGATTACTAAAATTTATTGTCTAAAAAATTATAAGATCTTCTAAAACCTAGAATTTTTATTATAACTCCCAATGATTTGAAACATTCTCAAATATCTTGAAACTTTATACATGAAATATAACTTAAAGAAAATAAATATCCACATGTAAATTTTATTTATACTTGTGCTTAAATGTTTATTTCATGTATATAATCTGAAGTGGAGAGAGATGGGAAGAGAAAGAGATATATATTTTTCTTCTTGGAAACACGAGTGCATCATAATGTGCTCACATTTTATAACACACTCATGTTATAACATGAGCATGTTATAATGTACTTGCTCTATTATTTTCTTTCCAACCCTTAGGGTTAGATTTTCCTTGGGAATCTAACCCAAAGGTTTGGACATACATGTCAATGCCCATAGATGTGTTTCTGGTAAATTCTAAAAAATGACATTGTCGAGCATGCTCTCCATTAGATAGTAATTTTGAGCTCTCTCATAGCTTTCTAACCATGTGATTTTCTCTACATTTCAATTATGTTAAGGTTTTGATCTTTAATTTCTTGGGCTAATGTCTTTATTTTTTTTCAAAAACCTATATATGGTATTTTTGGCTTCATTTTTTACCCAATCCTCAAAATTTAAAATAAATTACACTTTTACAAACTAGACTATTTCCATAAACAATAATTTTATTTTATTTTCAATTATTTTTCAAAAACATTAGGGGGACACATGCTCAATTTTTTCATTTTTTCAAAATGTTGTCCACTTTGAAAATTAGTTAAAAAAAATATATTCATTAAAAATAGCAGAAAAATTGGGCATAAATTACATGGTGTTAGCTAATTTCTCACTAAAGTGATTTTTGAAATACTAAAAAAAGTTAAAATTTTAGGGGCAATTGTGGAAAGAAAGGAAGAACATGGTTTCTAGGGATCAATCAAGAAACATGAAGACCTCTTTTAGGTCATCAAAAATAACATTCATGATAGCATCAATTCCCTGACTTTTGAAACCTCTAAGAGAATTCCTAATTATATATTCAACAAAGGGTGAAACAGAATTGGGGAATATCCCATAGCCTAACCAATCTCACTTGGGCTAATATTTCTACTAGGTAGATGACCAAATGGGTCCCTTCTAGCAGAGCATGGGCTAAGCTCAACTTTGACAACTATTCCAAGGGAAACCATGGGAAATTAGTTATGGGAGGCATAAGAAGAGATGATTAAGGGAACCTTATTGAAGGATATGCTTGGTCCAATAGAATCAACTCCAATAATGTTGTCAAGGCTATGGTGGCCTGGTGAGGGATTAAGAGGCTTTTGTGCTTGGGGTTCCTTGAGGTGGAGATTGAAGGCGAATCCTAATTAATTGTGAGTCTTCTTCAGAATGACAAGATCCCTTCATGCAAGATATGAATAATCATTGAGAAATACATAATGAACATCTATGGCTTTTGTCAGGTCAAATTTGCCACATCTTTAGGGTCGAAGGTAATGGTGCAAAGGACTTGGTTTGCAATTTGGGCCCAAAAAGCAAAGAGTGGAATTATTGGAATTTAAATTCAAATATCTTGGGATCCCTTTAGCATATACTAGCCTAGGATAGCCTTCACTACTACTCCTATTCCTTGGTATGATCACTTTCTCTAAGGCCTAGGGTGGGGGTATGGTGGATGTATATTTTAATATTAAATTGTAAATATGGACCATTAAGCATTAGGTCTTAGATCTGATGATAGATATTTTGTTGGCTTATCTTTCCCTAGAAGGAAACACTATTTCATAAGGGCATTATATTATGGATATGCATTGTGATGTCTTCAAAGAGTGATGGTTGTGTTTCCTTTGGATCTCTAATTGGTGATACTCTTATAAGAAGCTTTCTCAACAAGTTTATTGTAATATTTGTGATTTTTGAATAATATATTAGGTAACTAAATTGTAGTGTGGGGTTTTCTCTCTCGAAATGGTTTTCCCCATGTAAATCACTATGTTGTAGTATGCATGATATTTGTGTTTATTTTGTTTAAGTTTCTATTACATTTGTAAATATCTGTAAAGTTTTACATTACCCTCCTCTCAAGATTAGTGTAGGAAGTTGTTTTGATATGTTAGCTTCCTTACAATGAGCACCATTAGGTAATTAGGAAGCTTGACCATCAATAGTAAACACAAAACACCTCTTTATTACTTGTTCCAATGGTGAATTTAAAGAATTTGTAGATCTCTTCACTACAAGAATAGAACTAGTACACTAAAGTATGCATGCATATAGTTGAAACAAACTACCAATTCAAACACCCTTTGTAAGAACCACATCTCCTCTTACCATCTTGCACCCTCAATTTGAGAAAGCAATTGGGTAAGTGCAAAAGGATGGGGGGCCAAAAAGGGGTCTTAAGTGGCCTCTTTTTTTTTTTTTTTTCAAATCGAAACACTAACCTTGGATGTGAAATTGAGGATAGTTACACTCAAAAGATTTAGATGCAACAAAAATAAGGATCATAGTGCTTCGAGTGTACTTTCTAAACTCCTTTTTTTTTTAAATGGTAGAGATTAAGTGGTTCAAAAGAGGGAGCCACATAAATTGGTGTTGATTTTTTCAAAAAAACATAACATAGCAACTTTTGTGGCTCTCTCGAAAGGTCTTTTTTTTTGGTATTCTTAAAATTGCTTTGGTGACAAATTGGCTAACAAAATGTAGTTTATGCCTGATTTTTTGATAATTTTTTAATGAATATTTAGTTTTTAACTAATTTTCAAAGTGGATGTACATCTTGAAAAATAAATTTTTAGCCTTGCTACCCCTATAAATTTTGAAAACTAATTGAATATCATTTTTTTTAATATGTGTAGAATGGAGTCTAGTTTCTAAAAATGCAATCTATTTGAAATTTTAATGAATGGTTAATTTATAACGAAAACATACCAAACAATGGTTTTTACACAAAATGGACACACAAACAAAATAAATTAAAGATGAAAGGCTTAACATTTTCAAAATGTGAAAAAATTACATCATTAAATAGCTAAGAGAGAGCCTAACAATACCCACGTGTTCAATTTGTTTGACCTTGAAACACATGCAAACTTGATAGTTAGCATGAATGCAATTATGTGAAATATTGTAGAATATAAAAAAACATGCTTTTGGACATTGGGAAGACACCCCAAGCCTTTGGGTTGGTAATCCAAAGCACATACCAACCCTAAGGCTTGGAGATTCCCAAAGCAAGGAATAATGTGAGTGTGTTATAACACAATCATGTTATATCATGGTTTTGACATATTTTTTCCGTTTGTGCTCAAGAGTTGCCTAAGCAAGACATAACGCAAGCACGTTATAACATGCTTGTGTTATGTCTTGCTTTGTGTTAAATGCTAGTCTATTAAATGTATGCATATATTTGTATGTATGTGTGTATGTATGTATTCTTGTATGACATGTATGTATGTATGCATGCTGTATTCTTGTATGACATGTATGTATGTATGCATGCTTGCATGTATGTATGTATGCATGTATGTATGTCTACATGTATGTATGCATGTATGTATGTATGCATGCATGCATGTATGTATGTATGTATGTATGCATGCATGCATGTATGTATGTATGTATCTGTAGAACCCCAATCCTAATACCTGCAAAACACAATAAACAAACACATTAGAAGATCAAATGCAAGTAAGAATTAAGATTCTCATAAAATCCATTAGCAATGCTCAAAATAGGAATAAAAACAAGAACACAATGAAAAAACAAGGAAATAGATAAAATCCTATTAGAAACATGCAAAATCTTGATCTTATGGGGGAGTTGGTGCCAATTTGATGTGGAAATTGGCCCTTTCCCAACTCCTATGCAAAATTTTGATGATTTGGTGATGATTGATCCACTTGGTGATTGCTTCAAATGAACTCCATGGAGAAAACCTGTAATAACTTAGCTATGCCTTGATGAAATTGATGAAATGCTAATGCTTGGTGATGAAAATGAGTATAGGAAACTTGCTCAAATTGTGGATGATAAAATGAAAAGAGAAACCTCTTATTTATAGGAAGAAAATATGGAGAAATGCCCAAAATGAAGCAATGTGGGACTAACATTCAACTAATGGCAAGATGCCACTTGTCAAGAGATGAATGGATGAAGGATGTGCACATTTTGAAGAATGTGCAAAGAGGTGGGAGATTCAAATTCAAAAGATGGCTCAAAGGATGAGGTGAAAGGTAAAGTTAATATTACATGGCTCAAGAAAATGACATGTAAGAGATTTTAAGTGTTTTGTTGGATGTACAAACCCTTTTGGAGGGATTTTTCAAATTTGGGGAATATTCCAACCACTAATGCCTTTTTGAAAGAAAATAGCTGATTTTCATGAGTAAGTGGCAAAAGCTGGAGGATTTGATGGATTAGGATTAAATTAATTAGGATTTGATTAATTTAATGAGGGATTAGATGATGTGACTATTTGATTTAGATTTACGGGTTGATTTAAATCAAAAGATGAGAAGAATGTGATTTAGAGATTAATTAAATAAAGATTTTTGATTTATTTAATTAAAGGGAATGATGCTAGATTAAATCAAACAAAGTTTTAATTTATTTAATTTAATAAGATGACTTTAGAGATTTAATCAAATAAAATAAATTATTTAATTAAATAGGGACTTAGGATTAATTATACCAGATTGATTGATTTAATTAATGAAAGAGGGAGAGACTTAATCAAATAAATGGTTTATTTAACTAAGAGAGGAAAATTGATGAATTTAATTAAATAAGGGTATTCCATTAAATGGTTAGACTGAGGGATGATTCAGGATGAACTGGTGTTAGTAAAATCAAGATCAGGTGTGGTTGGTATATTTTCCATGTCTACATTTTGTCCCTCTTTGAAGCAACGTACTTGTTGTGTTGGTTCAAAGAATAACCTTTCCATGGTCAAATGTCAAAAAATCTTTGATTTTTTTGGATGCCCCACAACTGCCCTAGCGAAAAGAATTATGCCAGTATATTGCCCCCTCGGGAGATCAAGTGAAGAGGTTCTATTTGAGCGTCGATCTCTAGACAAAGAGGTTCAAGATCAGTTCAACTTGAATATTTGATGTAGACATATTCGATGAATTTGATATATTACACACACTTGACCCTGATTTGTACCATGACAGTTGCATTATTTTGATGATATGTGAGATGATATGTGATGATATGAGATGATATGATGATTCATGGATGATATGGATGCACATGACGTGATATGATGATGCTTTTATGAGTATGCACTGGATGATAAATGTGTGGTTTATGAGATGCTTAGAATAACCAATCTATATTATGGAATGATGAGATGCAATGCATGTGAGATGATCAATGCTTCCTATCTAATATTATATGCACTATGTTGATGGTTTTTGGATGTAGGATGGATGCATTTAGTGATGATTTGTGATTAACCATCATGGTACCATGTTAGTGCGGAAAGCAAGAGAAAGAAGAAAGCAAGCGATTCCAACAAGACATGAGATGATAATAATGATGATGATGATGACGATTTTCCTACCGAGGAGTTGGGATTTTAAAAGGGCCAATTACCTTATGTTTGATAACATACATAGATACGATGCATGAAAGTATATACAACTAGGATGGTGTTGTATCTAGTGAGATGGACTTTGACTCGATAAACAGATAGAAGTATTCTTGTTCACACCTGACATACAAAAACTTTGTGAGGATGCACCTAACAAAAGATAATGATCATTGCCCCATTCCTTTCTCTTTAAATCCTTTTGTTTGGACATCATTGAGAGGTCATCAGAATGAGTGCAAATAAGATAAGTCAAAAGACAAAGATAAAGTACACAAACAAGTAAATGTTCTTCATACTGCTAGCTAAAGGGATAAGTTTTGATTAGGATAAGAATCCAAAGTGATATCGAAAATGATGTCCATTGTCAAAATGATATATCCTAGGACATGCATTGTAGAGGATGATGATGGGTTGATAAGTTGTTTGATAGGATTTTGATATAAGGTTGACTGACATGTTTGAAAGTGATCAGGATTTTGATTTTACATTTAAAAGTTTGAAGTTTGCTTTTGATTTTACGTTTTGAAGCTTGCTTTTGCTGATTATTGTGGTTGTTTCTGTTTGTTTTTCCAAAGGATGAAGGTGATGATTGATTTATTATGGGTGATTGATTATTGCGGGTGAAAGCGAAATGAGACAGATGAATGTTTTCAAATATTTGGATGTGTTTTTTTTGAAATGTTTTGAGGCTATTTTTGGTTTTTTTTTTGAGATTTTACAAATGTTTTGATTTTTAAAATTTCAATTTTTTTTGGGGTTTTTATGATATTTTATGAATGTTTTTGGATTTTGTGTCTCAGGGGCTAATAAAAAATTAGCCTTGCCTATGTTTAAGCTCAAAGACGGCATAGTTCAGATGACCATGTTTTTGACATTTTGTATTTTCATGAATGTTTTTGGATTTTGATATATTTTGAATGTTTTCATATTTTTTTGGTTTTTTGAATGTTTTTGGATTTTTCGCATAATTTTGATGATTTAGATATGGATATGTGTGATGATATCAGTGCTCTATTTTTGGGATTTTTTCTAAAAACCAAGCTAACGTTAATTGATCAGATTGATGGATTGATGACAATAACATTGTTGAGGATACACAACAATGCAAGGATAGTGTTAAGCAACATAAGGATTAGTATGGATATCCCAAGATGATGAGGGGTTGATTGGATTTGATTTTATCAAGATTGATGAAGCTTGGTTTGGAACAAAAGTTGGTTTTGGATGATTTGATGTGAAAATGAAGTGTTAATTAGATGCAAATAATATTGATTGTTTGGATTAATGTTCGATGAAAGATAAAGCTTGATAAGGAACATCTTCTCGTCAAAATATGCCATGGGCTAGTGATTTGGAATTTTTTCTCACAAATTCTTTGACCAATCTGATTTTCCAATGTTGCGATCACCACATAAGCTGGAGGATATAGATCAAGATTTATTCTTGAAGCAAGATGTAAATACCTGCCCCAGTGTCTAGCAATGTATGGAATGCCATGGATAGATGCCTAGATGGGTGTGTAGTTGGATGGATATGGTAAGCATGCAAAGAATTCCAAGGATTATCTTGTGATAAGATAAGGTGTTTGAACAGAGGATGCTCATTTGGATAATGCTTCATGGTTTAGATAATGCTGGGTAGGATAGGATAAAAAAATGACCCATGTCAAGATGTTTACCATAAGCAAGCACAAAGTGTGCACCAAATTTTTTCAAGATCAAGATAACCTGGACTATGTATGCAAATGGATGAAAATGGATTGGATAAACAGTTCATGGATGAATGGATTTATTATGGATAAGATGGATGGAATGTTGGATTTATTACGTATGGGATGAGATGCTTTCACCTGAAGTGGCACACGTAGATGCTTGATTCTACACATGATGCCTATTTACAAAGTTTTCACATGGTACTTGTCCAAAAGCACCACCGTAGTGGTTTTCACTAGAGGATGATTTTTTTCTTTACTATTTTCAATCCTTTTTCTGATTTTTTTTGGATTTGCATGGTTTTTGAGATTTTTATTTTTCTGAAATATTTTAAGCTCATGTTGAATCATCTTGTGGTGTTTATGTAGATTCCCCTATCATAATGTGCCATTGATATGCTGCTTGAAGAAGTTGTTTTTCCCAAATATGTGCACTTGAATACAACTTTTGAGATTCCTAATTTTCTTTGTTGATACTAGATTTAACTTTGTCTTTGTGTGCACATCTCAATAGAATTCCTTCTGAATCCTTATGATAAAGGGTCATTTCCAATACATGGATAATGTGATAATTGGATATCATGCATGGAGGCATGGATGGAGTTGTGTGTTTAGGAATAAAAGATGAATTAGTTGACAGTTTGAAACCTTTGACTCCCCAAACTTGGGAAGATGAACAACGATGGGTGGATATGAAAGCGTGCATAAAATTAGGACCAACTGCTTGATATACTTTGTACATCACTTGAGAAGTATTCTTTTGCCTTTGTGGACATCTTTGATGGATACTTTTCTCTTTTTTTTATTTTTCCCCATAGTTTCTTTGACTAATGGAGTTTGATAGGGATAATCTTTCTTTGGTATCCACTTGTATTTGATTTGTCCACTGTGCTACTTGGCTTCTTTTTCTTTGATAATGTTCTTTGTGCCTTGATTCAAATATTTCTTCTAATGTTGGTCCCAATTAATGGATGGGGTGATGGGTGGATGAAGATTTGTGATGTGGCTGGTTGTAGTATTGGCATCGGTTTCATCATAAGGATTCTTTGTACTCCCTAGGTTGATGTTTGCTTGAGACATAGTTGCCATCAGTATGGTGGTAGTAGCACCTTTGTTCCTTGATTCTGCCTATTTTGAGATGTCTTGTTCAATAAGAACACTTTGATAAATGACCACATCAAATGACATTATTTCAATTTGTTGCTCTGCTAACTCTGGAATGTCCTATTCTATTTGACTTGTTTCCTTGAGTGGATAATGTTGGATATCTCCATACATGATGTCCTTAATTTGAATTTGGGATATATCTGATCCTAATGTTGACAACTCAGTTTGACTATAGGAATTAATAACCTGCTCTTTTTGTGTGATAATGTCGGGAGTAAAGGAATCCCATTCTAAATGAAGATCATCTATATGTCCATCCAAAGAAAGAATCTCATGGGTAGATGGAGGAGTATGTGCTATGTGGATATGATCATCTTGTATAGCTAGGAGAGTGTACATTAGATCATTGTAGTATCTTGGAGATACGAATTCTTGATCTTGAATGATTTGGGAATTTCTTTTGACATGCTTTGGATCAAGTTCTTGACATGGGTCAGTTTCAAAGGATGGATTACTTGTAAAGGGTTCTTGGATGTCGTCATTAGACATGGGAAGTGGCTCAATATCCTCTTGATCTTTGGGTGGATTTAGGTCAAATGTTGAGCTAAGGATCCCTTGAGTATCTGTAACCATGAGGTCAAAGGGTGTCAGCATGTCTTGGAAAGGACCATTGCTAGACCTTGGTGAAAGATGTTGATCATGCTTTGGAATAAATTCTTGAGATATGTTCTCTAACTCATTAGGTGATGTAGATACATTTTAACCATGATCATTGGTCGATGGGTTGTGGATTATGTCAATAGGATCAAATAATTCTAACACTACTTGAAATAGATCACTATAAAGTGGCTCTTGATGTATGGTGAGTTGGTCATCAGATAAGGTGGAAATGTATTCATTGATGGATAGATCTTGATCATTGTTTTCAACAATTGTGGTGGAGAGATTGTCAATGTATCCAACCATAGGTTCAAGTGATGTTGACATTTCTATAATTAGATCATTGTTGGGTATTGTTGGTGGATTTTGATCATGATTGAAAAGTGACTCTTGATATATGTTGATTTGATCTTCAGATGAGGTAGAAACATCTTCAAGGTGCTTATCGATGGATAGATCTTGATCATTATTTTTGACAATTGTGGTGGGGAGATTGTCAATGCTATCACTAGTGGTCAAATCTTCATCATTGTCCCCCATTGTTATAATTTTTTGGTCAATCAGATCTTGGATGAGATTTTTGAGCTGAATACAATTTGATGTTGTGTGTCCCTTTACTTTGTGAAAGTCACAAAGATGCTTCTCGTTATACCTTGGTGGTTTAACTAGGGGATCTTGATAATTCTTATAAATAGGGAGTTTGATGAGATTTTCTTGTACCAATTGTTGCATGATTGATTCAATTGGTCTCCCAAGTGGTGTGTATTCTCATTTGTTACCTTGTGAGACTTGTACTTTAAATTGACCTTTTGGTGATTAATTTTGGAGATGTGGTGAGTGATATTTGGGATGTGGTAATTGGGTTTGTTGTTGATGTTATTGATCTTGAAATCCAACCTCTTGACATTGGAGATATTGTTCCATATAATACTTTGATGACATGGTTCAACCAATGATAGAGTGTATTGATTTTGGAGTGAGGATTTTTCTTGGCTTAATAATTCAATTAGTTTGGAAAGTGAAGCAATTTGATCTTGATTTTAATCTTGACACCCTTGATATAGTCGATTTGTCTTTTGTTCAAGCGGATTTGGAATGTACACATGTGGTGTTTGTATGGGATCATGGAAAAATTGATTTTGGACAATGTTCTAATTTGGGATGATATTTAGATTTGGCATTATGGGTTGAACTTGAACATTGTTGTGGTTGGGAATCACATTTCCTTGATTTAGGTAACTTTGATTTTGCATGGTGTTACCTTGACTTGGGTCAATACATAGAGTCGTTAACATTTTTTTTGGACTTTGAACAACATTTGTATGATTTGAAAACATATCTATCCCAAATTTTATCAAGTGTGGATTTGAAATGTTCATGATTGGAAAACTTAGATACTTGGCATGTATGGATTTGGTGGGATGATGTTATTTTGTGGAAGACTTATGCATTGAGTGTTTGGTTGATAGATTTGTAGGTTTGGACTTGGATTTAAATCTACCATTGGGAAAGATGTTCCAAACTCTTGACTATGCATACTCACATTTGTTGTACTATCAAGGTTTATAGGAGATAGTGATCCCATGTATGGATTGTATAAATGTGGGTTTTGATAATCAATCAACATTGTAAGGCTTTGATAGTTTGGTTGGTTTAGACTGCTCATGATGTATGGATCAAGTTTATATTCCATGTTCCTCCTGTGTTTTGACCTTGTTGACCTCTAAGGGATTTAGGACCAATGATGAGATGAAGGATGAAAGGGGTGAATGATATGGGTGTTGAACTTTTAAGACCCTTGGAGGAGATACTAGAAATTTGGAATTTTTGATTTTTGCTTTTGGATTCGATTTGGATTTTGATTTGGATTTGATTTGGATTTGGATTTGATTTGGATTTGATAATGAACTCATAAACTCCAATAGGTTAGATGTTGTCTTGGAATAAACTTGTCCACAAGATGATAATTTAACTAGGTTTATGAGGAAGGATTCATCCACACACACTTAGCCAAACAAGGAGATTTTGATGTTGATTTGAAAGATTTTACCAAAAGTCTAATATGAATGATTTTTCCAATGGTTCAAAAGTTGTTTGTGAGATGGGATTTGATTGATGTTTGAGATGGATGAAATGATTGGTTGTTTTGATCCTAAATGAACCTAAGAGAGACTTGTTTACAAGACCAAGGTTTTGAAGAACATGCTTTTCCCAAAAAATAGTTCAAACCAAAAGACCAATGTTTGCATGAAAAACCATATGGCAAAAGATACACAAGCACATGTGTGGGGTTCAATTGATTTCATCTTGATTAATGAGTTGCTTGTACCACAAACACTTTCTCGATTAAATTTTCAAACTAGATGTCTAATGTCCTAATTCTCTTTCATCCCACAAAGTCAATTATGTTGAAATCAAGAAAATCAAGAAAAAAGTTACCTAATGTTGACTTTAGTAAGCAAATTGAGATATAAACTCAAGTGTTTAGAAACCTCTAAGGATAGAATCCCAAGGGAAAGCAATAACACATGAATTTTGTCAATGGCATTTGCTTCCTAAAGGGTTTGACGTTTGATGATAATGTTGAATGTTTGCTTCCCAATGTTTACAAACAAGCAAAATGTTTTGATTCCAAGAACATGTACAACCCTATGGATATGAAAGATTGTATTTGTTGAATCCCCACTTGGACAAGTCTAGCTACCCTTATTTTTAGCAAATGGTTAGATGCTTGACCCCACTGGCTCCCCTCCATGACACTCACTTATATGGGGTAGCCAAGCATTAGCACCCATGAAACTCCCATGGAATACTTTCCATTTCTACTAAAAACCATAAAAGTGTGGGGCAACTTTAGAATGATCGTTCTTGCACCAACAAATAGATCAAGGATTTTGGCCTTTTCTAAACAAGGGTTTTAATTTGGACTTTCCATTTGTAGGGATTGATCCATGCAGTGAGAGACCATTGCTTCCCTTCTCGTCAAAACCAACCACGTGATACTAGCCTTTGTTCCATTATCCACACTTATATACCGGCTAGAAATACACTTGGATTTAGTGTGTTACCGGTTGGGTCGTTCCCTTGGGTGATTAATTTTTCCCACAAGGCAGGCCCTCTAAGATAAACAAAAGTGAGCAAAATAATACTCGTAACTGGATCAATCTTTGTTGCAACAAAAAGAGAGAGAATGCACACAATATGCTCCACTCACACTCACAAGTTTTGTTCAATTTTAATCCAAAATGAAATGTGGAGGCAATTACTTTACCCAACTTAAGATCACCAAAAGGCCTTTTGATTCTCAAGATCACTGTGAGGCATGCGAGAAGCGCATACATCCTTTCGAAGGTGTTACTTTGAGTAAGCAATTACAAGACAAAGAAACACTTGTTCATTTTAAACCCACAAAGCAATAATGACTTCTTTTTAAGCACCAAAGGAAATGTGGAGATTGCCTTGTTCAATTGTTAATCCTCAAACCAAATCTAGTGAGTTTGTCCTAAAGTTCTTTTTAAGCCCTTTGTAGTTAAAAATTGAAATGTTCTTTTTAGAGATCAAGAGAAATTTAGTAGGTCCTAAGCACATGAAAGATAACAAATTTGTAAGAGAAATTGTAAATTCTCTAAGAGTGTTTAGCAAACACTAAAGTGTTCAAAAACACTTGGTATCATGAGAGAATGATGTCATTATTCCTCTTTCAATCTTGTCTCTCTCACTCTCACTTTCATTAGACCAACTTACAAAAAACCAATTAGAACTGCAAAACATAGGTTAGAAAATAAAGTAGTAACCCAGATGATCAGAATTAAAAGATCACATGTCATAAAAAAATAGAGATTTCACTTTTTACTTTCCAATGGTGAAGTCTACACAAGCAGTGTAGTTTAAGGAATCCAATGGTGCTATATAGTGCCACTTGTCAGTCAATGTCATTCTGTAGCAAAGGTCGAGAGTGTGATTGCATCGCTCTTTTGCACAATGGTGCAGTTTGGAATTTAAAAATTCTAGCGCATGAAAATGGAATCAACGGTGCAGTTTAGAAATTTGAATCTTGGGCAGGAAAGACAGAGTGTCATTGTTTGGAGTTTGAAGTAGTGCTATATGGTGATGTTGGATCTACTTGTCAATGGTTCTGTATTGCGACGCTGGTATGCTAGCGGTGCATTTCCCCGTAGACACACAAAATTAAAAAAAAAAAGCATAATTTTTTTGATAAAAACGTGAGATTAGCCCTTCTTCTATCGCCAAATGTAGAACCCCAATCCTAATACCTGCAAAACACATTAAAAAAACACATTAGAAGATCAAATGCAAGTAAGAATTAAGATTCCCATAAAATCCATTAGCAATGCTCAAAATAGGAATAAAAATAAGAACTCAATGAAAAAGCAAGGAAATAGATCAAATCCTATTAGAAACATGCAAACTCTTGATCTTATGGGGGAGTTGGTGCCAATTTGATGCAGAAATTGGCTTTTTCCCAACTCCTATGCATTCTATTTACACATTGTATATAATTGTTCAATTGTATATATTATACATTTTATACATACAAGGAGATAGATTTTTGTTTATTGATTCAAATATTTGCTAGAATTGGAAAATAGTTAAAATTACCTATCCTTAATTTATTATGTACATATTATCTAAACTATTTAAGGAATGTTTTAATTTTTCACCTAACCATGTGATAAATTATATATATGAAATTTGATTCTAGATAAGAATTTATATAGTGCATGTATTACTTGAAAATTAGATAATTTATATCTATATATACATGAGTGCATATAATAATCAAAACAAACATAACATGATCATAATTGACTGCATATATAATCATCATGTATTAAAGTCAACTAATATAAATAAACAAAAATATGATAATAACATATTCAAAATAAAACTAGAGATAGATAGTCCATAAAATTTATTGGTCAAGATGTTTATGTCAAGTCCAACACATATATTTAAATAAAACTATAGAGATCTATAGTCCATAAAATTTAAAACCATCTAACTATCAGGTTGATCAGTCATATCAAGTCTCCTCTTTGTTCCATGTCAACTAGATGTACTCGCATCATGTTGGAAAAGAGTATAAGATACTTGAAATTAGATTTAAATTTATTTAAATTTTTTGATATAATTAAACATATTTAAACTTGAAAATATAAAATTTTAGATAAAAATAAATTTAATTAAATATATCTAGTAAATATGTAATAAAAAATATTTTTAGTATGCATAAATTACCATATGATCATGTGAATCTACTGGCACATTTTGTTCAACGGGGAGCATAACTATCAATTGAGAATATCCAAATGCCTGATCTACTATTTCCCACATATTCATATAAAGAAAACAATATGTTAAAACCTCAAACATATATATATATATATATAAGGTCCATAAATATTGCATAGGAGATTTAGTAAAGTTTACAACCTCGAATGATATGACATCATGATCATGCACCTGAGATTGCCCATGCATAAATGTCGATGACGTCTCAAGTGTGCCCACCATGGGTATCTCACGAAATCCTTGAATGTATAGATGTACAATAGTTTGTATAGATCATTCACACATGTGTATGTAAATGAACAAATTAAATTAGATCTATGATGTTTATTTAATTTAAACTTAACAAAGTTTTGAAATCACGCACCTGAGCTGATGATGTCTTAGGAGCGCTCACCACAACTTGTGGTTGGTCAGTACTAGGTATCATATGACCTCCCTGCATCTAGATATAATATTATATTATATCAATTCACACATGTACAAATTCAAATTAAAAATTAGATATATCTACACAAATTATTTAATATATATATTGGTTCAAGTACCTGTCCAAAAGTTGAGCCCATATCTACAACACTTCACATATATACACGAAGATCATATTGAGTTTCAAGCATCATGTGATCATGCCTCTACACCAAACACTAATTAAATTAATATTATATTATATATATAATTTGATGTTATTATTTATATGAATTTTTCACATTTCAAACTTGAATTAAATTTAAGTTCAAAAGATGAACATACCTATGTAGGATGATCCTCATATATTAAATTCATGTATGACTTCATCCCAGATGCATGTGGGTCACTTGAAGTGGATGTCTGAGTATCCCTATAGCCTGAGCCTCCATGCTCTCTATTGGCCACTTCAGTTGCCACATGTGCAGTCTGATGAGTGAGATGTCCTAAAAGCGAATTCAATGCTCCTAATGTAGATAACATGGTTTGATGTTGAAATGCAAAGGGAACACCAAGAGAAGGAGGAGGAACAATAGGAGCAATCAGAGCACGTCGTTGAGGATAGACATGTGCTCCTAGTCTATGTTGGGGCAAGGGGAAGTTTACTCATAGGTGTGGTTGTTTCCCAACAAGATTATATCTATAGAGCTAAGGTATATTGAACAAGAATACATGTAAATTATCCAATGACATAAATTGATTTATCTTAATTTTTAAATTTCATGATAAGAGACACAAGTTCTCTATAGTGGGGCAAAGTAGTTAAGAAGAAATTATAAGTTTAAGAAGTTAACATTAATTCATAATCCCATTCATTGTTTTCAAAGAATACTAAAGATAAGAATGAGAAATTAATAATTCATACATGTTCAAAGGGACACATAGATATATGCTAGTGACCTAGTTGCAATGTATAAAATAAACAAAGATGAGCTTGAGCTCTATTCACCAAATTTTGAGAACTTGTTTGATCCCATTAAGAAATGTCATATTAGGACCCCTTAAGACATTAATTTATGATTTAGGGTGATAGGATGGCTTAAGGGGATCTATGTCTAGTAATGTCCTAGGAAAAAATGGTCCATGGCTTAAGAGAATAAAATTTGGTGGAGTTGCCTAAGGAAACCAAATTTCATTTTAAGGTCCTACGACAAAATGAATGCTTTGGGGTTTAGGGTTTAGTTTTAGAGATTTGATGACATGATTTCAACATATCTATATGTCAAATAAAAAATGTAAGAAACCTATAGGGAGACCTAATTTATGACACTATACAATGTGATAAGGATGTTTTAGGTTTGCGTTTAGGGTAAATTGGGTTTTAGGTTTACATTTTAGGGTTTAGGTGTAAGGATTAACCTGGGTAAATTAGTTTTTAGGGACCTATGTTTTTTGGAACCTAGGGTTTCTAAGGTTTTGATTTCTAAGTTTTAAAAATATATCCAATTTAGGTTTACTTTTTATGGTTTTTGATTTATAATTTAATATTCTTTGTTTCGTTGATTTTTTTGGTTTTCTAAATGAAATTTCAATACTATAAAATATTGAACAAAAAACTAAACAAACAAAAACTAAATACCAATTACAAAAAAAATGCAAGATATAGAGCCAAAAAAAGGAATAATTCAACCAATCTAGAGGTCATTGAGGTTAGTTATGTCGATGGGAGGAGGTGGCAGTGAATTTTTCTTCAATCAGGGCCTTTGAAACATGTACATGATCTGGTCTCTCCTTATCTGGCATGGACAAAAACTTGTAGTTAAAATAAATACATAATTGATAATTTAAAAAAATAAATACATCTAAGAAATAGATACACGTTCATAACACGTATGCGTTCATAACGTGTACACGTTTGTGGCTCACGTACCCAATGTGGAACACATAAGCGTTTAGATTCAAGCTCAGGTACCCGATCCGTAACGCGTATGTGTTATTTGAAAACACGTATGCATTTTGTGCGATTTTTTTTTTTTGGCCGAAGCATCCTCTCTTCGTGTACCCAGCTTCATTCTTTTACCCTAAAATAGTGGCATATGTTACAAAAGATGTTAATCAAGCAAAAAGGTGTGATTTGGTTATTTAGAAGATTCTAGTGTATTAGTTTACGTCCATGTTTTGTGACAATATAGTGTATGAGTATGCAAGGCATACCCATAGAGCCCGATGGTTGGACACGCAATTCAAGCTATGCAAGGACACCTTTCTAGTTGGAAACATATTTTTAGTGGTTGAATTTACAAAGAACTACACTCTACAGCCACAACGTGAGGTGGAGTCACAATATAACAACTCCACATAGGTTTTGATATTTGTTCAAATAATATTCATTCATGCAGCTGATAGTACAAAGGACCAAAGGAAGGTATTGAGGGAGTATCACTTTTATATTAGTGATGATCACACACATTATCTAGAGTTCGTGCAAGGTTACTTTTAGATGTTCTATAGTGATATGGTTCAGAGGGGCATAGCATAAGGTTAGCATATAATATGATCCGATAACTGTGCAACATAGTTCAAGAACTCACACATGTTCTATTGGTTGTGCAGGATGCATTTCATTATAGGTTTTTAGCATATGTGAAACTATTGTGAGGCTGGACATGGAAAGGGGGAGCATGATGGTGTAGGAGCATGTGTGAAAAGAGCATTAGCATGAGAAGAGTTAAAGTATAAAGACAATGCAAATTTGATAGATGCAAAATCAATCGTCGAGTGGTGTAATACTTTGATGGGTCCATGTAATGAAGGTACATCTTCAATTCATAGTTTTTCTTGGTTGATGGATGATACTAATATTGCACCATATGAGGATTGTTGTACACTAATAGGATCAAGTGAGCTACGCTCTTTCCATAGCTCAGATGTAGGTTCATGGAGTATCAATACATGAAAGATGGCATGCTTTTGTTCTTCATGTACAATGGAAGCCTAGGATGATTGTGAATCAAAAGAGAGGGTTGAGAAATGGTCATTAAGTTATCTTAGCCTACTTCACACTCATCTCCCTCTGATGACATTATAACTAAAAAATATGGATTCATCAGTCGACTTTGACTACATATCAGATCTAGTTCAACCAGGTAATATATCTACTTGCTTAGTTTTTGAAATTCCTATTGTTATCTTACTTTATAGTGTGTTTGTAATGTTGACTAATTTTAAGAGATTTTTTGCACATATCAATGTAGGGCATGTTTATGCAGTTATTGTAGGTGAAGACAACAAAGAGGGAATAAAATATTACTTGTGTCATTGTGTTGAGGCCAAAAAGAAATTGGAGGCCCCAGTTATAGATGGAGAAAACATCGAATACCCTACAAGCTCAGTTGTTGTTACTGGAATGTGGCTTAGAAGGTACGCACATAAGAGTGTTAAATATTGGTTGTTTCAAGAATTTGACATGCATCGAAAGATCCTTCATTAGTTGAACCTTGTCATGGCATCCAATGTTCATTTGACCAAATATGGGCTAGAACTTTGAACAATACCTTATGGAAGGTCCATGAGCCTAACCATGAGGCAATACTTGACACAATAAAGAGTAGAGAAAACCCAGATGGTTCGTTGGATTAATTTGTAAGTATGCACATTGGTTCTTATTAATTTATAATTGTATGCAAATTAATTTGTATGATACCAATGCTATGATCCTAATGCTATCATCTAATATTTATATCATCTTCTTTTACTTTTCCTATTTGTAAGTAACCTACTAAAAATTAATTGGTGTCCCCTTGCAAAAAATGTTGATTTATGAGCCATCCAAGAGAATCTCAGCAAAAAAAGTAATGCAACATCCTTATTTTGATGATCTTGATAAATCTCAATTATGATTTTAAGCCATTATAAAAGTGTGTGTGAAGCTTAGGGAGGTAATTTCAAGTTGTTCATTTGAAGTTAAGCTTATTATGAACACCTATGATGTAGACATTATAAGAGCATCTTGAATTTCAAGTTATTCTATTCATGAGAGGTGTTGTGTGCAATAGGTATCTTGGAAATCCCAATGAAGATGCATGATTAGGAGTGACTAAGTTGATAAATTGGCATGCCTATCCTCAATGGAAGCATCAAGGTTTATGCCTTGATGTTCCCGACTTGGAACCAAATGGTGTGGATTTGTTGTCTGTAAGTGCCTTCTATCTATTTTCATTTCATTTCCATTTTGGATGCTTTTTCTTTTTCTTCTTTTAATTTTCCTATTTGTAAGTAAACTACTAAAAATTGATTAGTGTCTCCTTGAAAAAAATTCTAATTTATGAGCCATCCAAGAGAATCTTAGCTAGAAAAGCAATGCAACATACTTATTTTGATAATCTTGACAAATCTCAATTCTGATTTGAAGCCATTATGAAAGAGTGTGTGAAGCTTAGTGAGGGAATCTCAAGTAATTCATTTGAAGTTAACCTCATTATGAGCACCTATGATGTAGATAGTATAAGAGAATCTCGAATGTATGAGTGACATTGTAAAAGATCCGTGAGAATGGAGTACCTAAGGAATTTTGCCTACAAGTACAAGCACTTGGGTTTTAGAATGGTGTATGAAGCATATTAGACAATTATAGCACAAAAAGAAGAATTAGAATAGCCAAATAAATCTCATTGTATTATAAAAATCATATTATTAATATAGTGAGTGTAATAACCATTGATGGTTACTATTCATTATTTTTCTTCTTTTATTCTCTCCCTATTATAACTAGCACCAATTGACTAACTTATTATAAAAACTTCATTTATTAAAAAAATTCAACCTAATGATTATATATCAATATAAATATAGCATACAGTCTATTCAAATAAACATTTGTAATGAGATTTACTCAAATTTTGAAATTTATTGTTGTCCTCAAACATTTGTAATTCATGCAATGTAATCCCTTAATAGTCCAAATTACAAAAGGACAGCAATCTTTGACAGCCTGTTACTTGGATACCATATTAGTTATGGGTATTCCATCTAAGGGATTGGGATCACGTAGGGAATATCTACAATAGCCTCTCTTTATTTATTTTTATCTCAGAGTTGTTTTCCTGTGGTGTCCAGTTTTTACTTGATGGAAAAAGTGTCAAATGCAAGTAGTGTAAAGTTGTAAAGCGGTGCAACTTTCTTTCTGCAACTCATGTGACCAAATAGACTATTCAAATGCATCTGAATGGGTACGTTTACGCTAGGAATGGTCTTCTTTTTCACCCAAACACACTGAATTTCTCTAAGCTATGTGCAACTGACTTGATCCTTTAAGGGTCCAAAGTGCAAAAGGGAAACGATCTTTGACGTTCTATTACTCAAAAACTGTGACACTTATGAAATCTTCATCTTAGCCTATGGGATAGTGTTGGGCCCCTCTATAATAATCTCTCTTGGTTTTTGTTATCTCAGAGTCATTTTCCTGTGGTGTCTGGTTTTCACTTGATGGAAAAAGTGTCAAATGCAAGCAATGTAAAGGTGCAAAGTGATGCAACATTCATTTTTCAACTCGTGTGACTAAATGGATTGTTCCAACACATCCAAATGGATATTTTTACACTAGGCATGGTCATCTTTCACACCCAAACATGTTGAATCACTCTGAGCTACGTTCAAGCGGCTCGATCCCTTAAGGGTCCAAAGTGAAAAAGGGAAACAATCTTTGACGAGCTATTACTTAGAAACTATGATGCTTAAAAACTCTTTGTTTAAGCCAATAGGATCATGTTGGGCCCTTTTACAATAACCTCTCTCATTTTTTGTTATCTCAAAGTCATTTTCCTGTTGTGTTCAGTTTTCACTTGATGGAAAAAGTGTTAAATGCAAGCAGTGTAAAGTTGGAAAGTGGTGCAACTTTCATTTTACAACTTGTGTGACCAAATGAACTATTCCAATGCATCCATATGGGTATTTTTTATGCTAGGAATGGTCCTCTTTTACACCCAAACATGTTGAATTGCTCTAAGCTACGTTCAACCATCTCAATCCCTTAAGGGTTCAAAGTGCAAAAGGGCAACAATTTTTGACAGGCTATTACTTAGAAAACATGATGCTTAAAAACTCTTTGTTTGAGCCTATGGGATCATGTTGGGCCCCTCTACAATAACCTCTCTTTTCTTTTGTTATCTCAGAGTCATTTTCCCATGGTGTCCAGTTTTCACTTGATGAGAAAAGTGTCAAATGCAAGCAGTGTAAAGTTGCAAAGTGCTGCAACTTTTATTCTACAACTCGTGTGACCAAACAAATTGTTCCAACACATCCAGATTGGTATGTTTATGCTAGGAATGGTCTTATTTCGCACCCAAACATGTTGAATCACTTTGAGCTATGTTCAACTAGCTCAATCCCTTAATGGTCCAAAGTGCAAAAGGGAAACAATATTTGGTAGGCTATTACTTAGAAATCATGATGCTTACGAACTCTCTATTTGAGCCCATGGGATCATGTTAGGTCCCTCTATAATAACCTCTCTCATTTTTTGTTACCTCAAAGTCATTTTATCATGGTGTCCTATTTTCACTTGATGGAAAAAGTGTCAAATGCAACTAGTGTAAAGTTACAAAATGGTGCAAAAATCATTCTACAACTTGTGTGACCAAACAAACTATTCCAATGCATCTAGATGGGTATGTTTACACTAGGAATGGTCCTCTGTTCCACCCAAACATCTTGAATCGCTCTGAGTTACATGCAACCGGCTTAATCCCTTAAGGGTCTAAAGTGCAAAAGGGAAACAATCTTTGACGGGCTATTACTCAGAAACTGTGATGCTTACAAACTCTCTGTTTGAGCCTATGGGATCATGTTGGGATCCTTTATAACAATCTCTCTTAGTTTTTTTATTTTTTATCTTGGATTCATCTTCTCGTGGTGTCTAGTTTTCACTTGATGGAAAAAGTGTCAAATGCAAGCAGTGTAAAGTTGCAAAGTGGTGCAACTTTTGTTCTGTAACTCATGTGACCAAATGAACTATTCCAACACATTGTGATAGGTACATTTAAGCTAGGCATGGTCTTATTTTACACCCAAAAATGTTGAATCACTCCAGTTTACGTTCAACCGACTCAATCTCTTATGATGGCATGCAAAACAATCGAAAAGAGAAACATTTACATGACGGTTGAGAAGTTCAAGTTTTCCACACAAAAAACATATGATCATCCTCAATTCTAGCAAGCACAAGAAATATTTTAATTATCCTCACCCTTACAATAATATACAACCAATTGTAAATGCGTATGATGGGGAAACTTGGAAACATTTTATTTTTCCTCAATTAACAACTTTGGTTGTGAAGCATTTTGTCATTTTAATTTGAAATGATTTGTTATGCCTGAAAATTGGAGTTTAAGAGAAATAAGTGATTCTCTCATGTACATTTATTATTTGGTGTGATAAATAAATTTTTCACCCTTGATTCCATTTCCTATTTGTATTATAAATTATAAATCTTTCTCCCAAGTCCATTTCCTATACAAGTAATAATATTGCAATACGTTGACATATACATCTTTTGACGTATTTTTATGGTGAAGGATCAAGAAGATAAAAATTCATTATGTACTGTGAGGATTATGTTGTGAAAATGTTTAAAGACTATTCAAGATAAATGTTTGTATTATAATGTATGAAGAAGTTAACTACTCATCATCTAATATGAATATTACGTTTTGAAGGTGTTGTGAAGATTATGTATCCTTTGCTTAATTGAGTTGTTCCAATCAAAAGATTAAATATAATGGAATCTTTTTATGAAACATCTCATGGAATACCAATTGAAAATGTGTTTTTTGCTTTTAGATAAAGTATTTGATGGAACTCTTTGGATTAAACTAAATTGAGATATATAAGAACAAGAGAGCATTAAGAAATACATTGCTCAAAGATCTTAAATAAGCCTTCTCTCCCATTGCAATTTTGGGTGGATTATTGATTTCAAAGTATTGGGAATGCTTTTCCTATTTTCTAGTCGGAAATTTCCATTCTAGAAGGCTCATCTATTGATATATATTATACTCATTCTTAATCAATTATCAAGTTAATAATTAGTGCATTTATTTACAGTTAATCTTTTATTTTCAATTTGTGCAATTTTGTAATTTGTAACTCTACTAGTATTCCTAAAAATATTGAAGGATTTTAGCATCAACTAATAAAGTTGTTTAGCATCAATCAATAAATATTCAAGACAAGCCATGAATGACAACAATAATCAATGCTAGGGCTAACTAATTAATAAGTATACATGTGAATAAGTCAAGCATACATGTGAATAAGGGAAGCACAAGTACTCAAAAACACGTATGCCTAGTTGAAGTATACACATGAATGCATAGTATACACAAATTAATAAAAAGTATATCCATGAATACAAGGTATACACATGAAAACATGTAAGTCACAAAGTATACATTGGAATACACGTAAGTCACAAAGTATACACGTAAGTTGTAAAGTATACACTTGAATACATGTAACTCATATCTATTTAACCATGGATTTATAATGCAAATATGGACACCATCAATAAAAAAGATTTGTATTAACCAAATATCCATGTAGGCATACATCAATATATGTCGATATAAGTATATAATATATACAAAATAGCCATATAGGCTTATGAGAATACCATATAGGCATACAATGTAAAATATATCCAATACAAAATACGTACAAAAATGTCATATATGAATACAACAAAGGGCTCTAGAATCAAAAGTCATTGCTCTCCATCCTCTCGAAATAAATTCTTTCCCTTTGCTTGTCGGTCGGATGGTGATAGGTATATCACTCATTTATTTTGAGGCCGAGGAGTGCTCCTGGTGCTCCTCCTAGGGTTTAGCTCCTAGTCAAGCTTTATCTATTACAATAAGAAGTAAATACATTAATATATAGAAATTGCATTATAAAAAATGATATATTTAACAAAATAATCACTTACCACCGGTAGAGGATCTCTCTCCTCGAGGGAAATATCTACATGCCCATGTTGTGGGGTATTGAAACCCTATAGAAACCATCCAAAGAGACATTAAACTATGAATCAATAATGGTTTTATTTTTCACTAACTAATAGCTATACCAATGAATGCAAATTGAAAGTGAGTAGTCTACCTCATACATCCTCTGTGAGAGCCATCGAGTGTTGGGAATAGAATGACACTTAATTGCAATCCTAAACATATTTCACGTATCTCCTAAGTCCTTGAAAGTGTTCCCCAAAACTAGGATTAGAAAGAGATTAAATTCAAATGAAATGAACATGTAAATTAACATTTGTAATTAATTCTAAATGATAGGAACATGTGGGGATGCCGAAGAAGAGCTCCTAAAAAATAGGAGCACATGGGGCACCCACATGGAAGGTGGAACCCACCTTGAGTTTAGTTAACTATTTGGAGAAAGATAACACTTCAATAATGCATGTAAAGATCCTAGAAGTTAGGAATTGATATTTACATGAGTGGAGTTTAGTTTAGTTTAGTTCAGTTTAGTTATGGTTCAGTTATCTTTAGTTGCATGTAGTTAGTTTTAGTTGAATGCTAGTTGACTTCAGTTGACTTGGAATGCATGACTAATGACTTGAGTTGCATGACAGATAATAGGTGATACATTAAGTTAAGTGGGGATGATCAATCATGCATCATGTTTGCATGAATTGATGGAGAGATATGTTTCAGTTAACAAAGATTGACTTGGATCCACCTTGGCTGCACAAGTTGGCATCTTGGGGTTAAAATTTTTGCATGAGAAGATATTTTATAAGGCTGAGTTAAGTGGGCCCATTCTTGGGTTCCAACTTCAAGGAGAAGTTTACAAGATATAGATCTATGTAATCAATGTTGAGTTAGCTCTTCAGTTTTGGGTACCCAAATTGATGAAGGACTTGGTTTGACATTGCTTTTCATGGAAGAACTCTACTTGCAAAGAATAGGCATAGGTTTTGTGAGATAAGTTTTGTTCTTTGTAATTGAAAACTTTGTGGAGTTTACAATGTTCATAATTGTCTATTTATTGTAGCAAGTCAAAGAGAGTTTTATTAGAGTTTATTGTAGGTTGTGAAGAAGAATTATTGAAGGAAAAAGAAGCATTTCAAGGAAGGATTGATAAAGAATTATTGTACAATCATATTCTAAGGTTAAATAATACAAGCACTATTGATTCTGGTGGTGGATTTTTTTCCCGAAAGGGTTTCTCCACATATATGTTGTGTCACTTCTATCTTCTGGTCTTATTCTTCTACAATCTTATGTCTACTTCTACAATGGGTAAAATGAATCTAAATAGATAATCATACACAAATAAATTGTAAGAAAGAACACTTAATTAGTTCTATAGTATAATAGTCTTACAAAGTATTAAGCTACATAATTACCTCCATTTTCAACATTTGGTATCAGAGCTAACGGTTGGGTAGAGTTTGGGATGCCTTTCTCTTAAAAGTTTGAAGGTTTTTTGGCTATAGTGGGAGCTTTTACTATTGTGTTATTGCTGATTTTGTAAAATACGTGTGTTACAATGAGTTCTAATTCTCATTTATATATTGAAAGATTCAATGGATCTAATTATGAGATGTGGAAACTAAAAATGGAGGATCTCCTTGAAGAGAGAGATCAGTGGTTAGCTGTTTGTAATGAGACAAAGTCACCTAGAATGATGTTAGATGAGGATTGGGCTAAGTTTGATAAGAAGGAAAGAGGGACCATAAGATTATGTCTTGCTGATGTTGCTCTCTTGAATGCTTTAGATGAAACTATCACATATAAATTGTTGAAGAGGATAGGTGATATCTATCAAACCAAAAATCTTACTAATAAGTTGTATCTGAAAAGACAGTTGCATTATTTAAAGATGAAAGATGGTGATTTTGTTGCACATCATTTAAATGCTTTTAATTTCTTGTTGTCGGGACTCATATTTGCATAATAATTTGCTTCTCCCTAAGTTGCACTTATGGGGGGGTGTTGGTGTAATTAATTATTAATTACACTTTGCATAAGTTTACTTAGGTAATTATTTAATTCCTAAGTTATAGGTTTTATCCTTATCTTATTGAGCTATCTTGTTGCTCAAGATAAGATTAGGTTGTTGCATCTTTGCTTTTATAAAGAAAATTATCTCTTGTAATTAATGGTCTTTTCGAATATATCAAATTGCATGTTTTTATGCAAAGCTTCTGCTTTTTCATTTTCCTCTTCTGTGGAAGGTCTATTTTGGTTTGCAATCAGATCTTGGTTTTCTAACAACATCTATAGATGTAAAGCAAGAAGATGAAGATAAATGCATTTTGTTACTTTGTTCTTTACTAGAATCTTGGGAAAATCTAATTGTTGCTATCAGTGGTAGTGGTGTAGATCCAAAGATGGACAATATAATTCCTACTCTCCTATCAGAGGAGATGAGAAGGAAGTCTAAAATGGTAATTTGAGATGCCTTTTTTGTAAGAGATAGGCCTGAGAAAAAGGAACCTAAGGGAGATAAGGAAGGAAAGGATAAGTCCAAAGGATGGTCTAAAACCCCTAGTAAGAGTAAGGTAAAGTGTTGGAACTGTGGGAGACCGAGACATGTGAAGGATTGTAAGAACAAGAAAAAGAGTTTTGATTATTCTACAGAGAAATCCTCAGATGACAGTAATCATGCAATGATCATTTCATGTAAAAATGTTAGTGATGACTCTTTGATTGATGTTAACGAGTGATCTTCATGAAGAGGATGGTAGTTAAGATGCCATGTGTAGCTCGTACCACGATTCAATGGGAGTTGTTGGAAGTGATGTGAATGCATCATTGGTATGGTTATCTTCATGTGATTGGGGATATGTATTCCTATTTTAGAGTGGTTGCTATTATGTCATGGTTTACTCTTGTTGTATTTAGAGTTTGGCATGGTACTTGTTCTCTAGAGACTAGGATGTTTATGTATGTTATGATGCATGTGATCTCCTTGGAGGAGATGGTTAGATCATGGATGTCATATTTATGTTTCTAATTCATGATTGGAGCTTTGACATTGATCATAGTAGTTCTCTTATGTATTGGGTACATTAATCATTTGCTTGATTACTTCATGATAGTGCTATGTTGCATTTGGAGTTTGTAATGGATTGGTTTGTTACAAGTCCTCATGGATACTTGGAGACATAGGTGAGGCTTGAGTTCTCTTATGGTTAGAGACATGTGTTGAGATGGCTACTCTTGATGAGATTTTAGTAGGAAGTATGGGGAGCATACATCTTGGTTGGATGTGAGTTCAACACACTCGATGGTTTCACATACCTCTAAAGAGGCAGTTTGGTTACATAAACTTGGGAAAGGTATTGGTTTTAATTGCAAGCAAATTAAATTTGAATGTGATAGTCAAAGTGTTATTTTTTTAGCCAAAAATCCTATGTGTCATGCTCGTACTAAGAATGTTGATGTTCAGTATCACTTTATACGAGAAATGGTTGAGAGTGGGAAGGTATTAATTGAGAAAGTTGACACTTTGATTAATTCTGCAAATTATCTTACGAAACCAGTTCCTATAAATCAGTTCTCTTGGTTTTGATTATTAATCATTTGCTTGGAGCTTCATGATTATGTAGGTTGCATTTGAAGTTGGCATGGATTTATTAGTTGGTGCAAGAAATCCATTTCCCTTGATTCCCGTACTTGATTTATAATAATAATTCCTTGTTTAGAATAATTAAAATATATAATGTCAAGTGGGAGAATGTTGGGAATAGGATGCCATTTAATTGCAATCCTAAACATATTTCACGTATCTCCTAAGTCCTTGGAAAGTGTTCCCCAACACTAGAATTATAAATAGATTAAATTTGAATGAAATGAACATGTAAATTGACATTTGTCATTAATTCTAAATGATAGGAACATGTGGGGATGCCCAATAACAGCTCCAAAAAAATAGGAGAACATGGGGCAACCACATGGAAGGTTGAACCCACCTTAAGTTCAGTTAGCTGTTTGGAGAAAGATAAAAATTTAGTAATGCATGTAAAGATCCTAAAAGTGAGGAATTGATATTTACATGAGTGGAGTTTAGTTTAGTTTAGTTTAGTTCAGTTCAATTCAATTCATTTATGGTTTAGTTACCTTTAGTTGCATGTAGTTAGTTTCAGTTGGATGCTAGTTGACTTTAGTTGACTTGGAATGCATGACTAATGACTTGAGTTGCATGATAGATAATAGGTGATACATTAAGTTAAGTGCGGATGATCAATCATGCATCATGTTTGCATGAATTGATGGAGAGATATGTTTCAGTTAACAAAGATTGACTTGGACCCACCTTGGGTACCCAAGTTGGCATCTTGGAGTTAACAATTTTGCATGAGAAGATATTTTATAAGGCTGAGTTAAGTGGGCCCATTCCTGGGTACCAACTTTGAGGAGAAGCTTACAAGATATCTTTGTAATCAAAATTGAGTTAGGACTTCAGTTTTGGATGCCCAAATTGATGAAGGACTTGGTTTGACATTGTTTTTCATTGACGAACTCTACTTGCAAAGAATAGGTGTAGGTTTTGTGAGATAAGCTCTGTGCTTTGTAATTGACAACTCTTTGGAGTTTACAATGTCCATAATTGTCTATTTATTGCAGCAAGTTGAAGAGAGTTTTATTAGAGTTTATTATAGGTTGTGAAGAAGAATTGTTGAAGGAAAAAGAAGCATCTCAAGCAAGGATTGATAAAGAATTATTGTAATATTGTTCAAAGGTTAAATAATACAAGCACTATTGATTTTGGTGGTGGAGTTTTTTTCCGAAAGGGTTTCTCCACATATATGTTGTGCCACTTCTATCTTATAGTCTTACTCCTACAATATTCTTTCTACTTCTAAAATTGGTAAAATGAATCTAAATAGAAAATCATACACAATGAAATTGTAACAAAGAACACTTAATTAGATCTATAGTATAATAGTTTTACAAAGTATTAAGCTGCATAATTACCTCCATTTTCAACATTGACGAGTTTATAGCAGATGAAATACCAAGCTCCATTGCCATATGAACATTTGGAGGTATATCTGCTTCCAACATATGAAAATAAAATAGAAAATTATTCAATCATGAAAACTACAATAGCAATCCACGTCATGGCTTATAATGTATGAGATAATGAACAAAATTTTGAGTACTTATTAAGCTATATATTTTTTACTATCATGCTTACTATTTTCCCTATGCATAGCCTATTCAAAAGCACCTATTTTTAGGGTTTTACCCATAGTAGCAAGGCAGTGAACCGTTTGATAAAATGTTTTCATAGACATGTATGAAAATTGTGGTAGTATAGAGAAGGAAATGAATTATTTGAAAAAATGCCTCAAAGAAATGGGGTCTCATGGTGATGGAATGCCATTACAAACAAATGTGTCATAACATTCAATCACCATAAGACCACATTTCTTTGAGGAATTTTTTCAAATAGTTAATTTCCTTCTCTATGGTATTATGCTGAGATGGTGTCGATGGTATAGTGTGTTCTTGGTTATGAGATGGAGGATGATCATGACATGAAGAGGGAGGGGTGGGGACATGAAAAAGTAGAATAAAACATGGAATTAGCCATGGATAGGTAAATTGAGGATGAGGATTAAGACCTTGAAAATAATTTGGAGGGGAATTTTGGCTAAAGGGTTGGTTTCTATTCTTCAGGTAGTGAGTTCTTTGAAAAATTCCTTAGAGAAATGTGGTATCATGGTGATGTAATGGCATTCCATCACCATGAGACCACATTTCTTCAAGGAATTTTTTCATACTACTCATTGCATTGACTATGATATTGCTTACTATTATGCTTTGATATATTTTTTCCAAGCATCCATAGTTTGTTGGAAAGCACCTATTTTAGGCTTTTAGCCATAGCAGCAAGGAAGTGAGTAGTTTGATAAAATTCTTTGGTACAGATACATATGAAAAATGTGGTAGCATAGAAAAGGTAGTGAGCTGTTTGAAAAAATGCCTTGAATAAATGTAGTCTCATGGTGATGGAATGGCATTCCATCACCATGAGACCACATTTCTTCAAGGTATTTTTTCAAACTACTCACTACCTTGTCTATGCTATTGCTTGCTATTATGCTTTGATAGATTTTTTCCAAGCATCCATAGTTTGTTGGAAAGCACCTTTTTTAGGCTTTTAGCCATAGCAGCAAGGAAATGAACTGTTTGATAAAATGCTTTAGTAGACATGTATGGAAAATGTGGTAGCATAGAAAAGGCAGTGAGTTGTCTGAAAAAATTCCTCAAAGAAATTGGGTCTCATGGTGATGGACATCATTGTGATACCACATTTCTTTGAGACATTTTTTCAAAAAACTCATTGCCTTGTCTATGCTATTGCTTACTATTATTCTTTCATATATTTCTTCCAAGCATCAATAGCATATACAAGGTAGTGAATTGTTTGAAAATATGCCTCAGTAAAAAGTGGTCTAATGGAATGCCATGACAATAAAATACAATTGGAAGCTGCTCCTACTTATTACTTATGCTATTTGAAGTAATTGCATCATTGCTTATGTTGACTTTCTAAACAACTATATTGTATTTAATATTTTGTCATCTATCAACATCTAGTTATTAGTTATGGAATGTGAAGTAATGCTTTGAGTTTGAAAGATGTGTAATGTAATGTAATCAACGATATGAATATAAACTAAAAAAATCTATTAAGTACAATTCATTACTTAAAATCTTTATTCTATTACCTATGTGTAGGTTTGTCTAAATCCACTAGCACTGGGATGTGTTCCCACGAAACCTCCAATATTAGCCTATTCAACATCTAAAATCAGTTATTAGAATACCATTCATATAACAATGCTATTAATATGTAATAAATTTATAGTTGTTTACTAGTTATATACCTCAACAACAAATGCAGTGGAGTAATACGCAAGTGTAGGGCCAATGTATCTAGTATCAACACTGTGACCCTAAAATTTTATTAAAATCATAAAACTAAATTAGTTAATCTTGCATTTCAAAATTGAAATTTAATAAATTAAATTTAGTGAACATGCTAACATTTACCTGAGTATCGATGTCATTAGCCTCATTCAAAATTTTAGCTGCCCATGCCATCTCCATAGTTGCAGACATATCCTACGTAGCAGCCTCCTAAGTGTCAATGGGGTCATATGAACAAGTCGCCCTATAAGCTTGACACAAATGGGATCAAAGACCACCACTAAAATACTCCCCTAGATGGTGCTATAGTATAGGGTTGGCATATTGGATGACACATTGGGTCAAAGAGTTGATTTCCTGCAAAGTGTCTACCTCGACACTCTCCTTCACAATGGAAGGGATAACAATGTGCTTATGAGGTGACCTAGGAAGAGGTCATCTCGCTTGCCACCTAGGATCTTGTTGTGCATCAAGTCTATCTTGAGATAACCCCCCACCTCTCCCCTATAAGTCCCTCATCTCAAAATAATATAGGATTTTATTCAAGATTAACTCACAGTATAGTTTCCTCAAGAAATATTGTGGGACTTCACAATTTTTGCATGGCGGGTAATCAAAAACCATGTACCACCTATCCCAAAAAGGATCCTAATATGTTGGTGGTGGCACTAATGGATAGGAAACCTCTTCACATTGACGCTAATATTTTGATTTGTGCATGGTTCAGTGAATAATGAGCAAAAATATTTAAATTTTGTAATTTCTAGATCTTTTAAATACATCTTTATATGATAATTTATCCTAGTAAAAATTCCTAGCTACCTGCCTCCTATCTTGCCAACCACTTAATTTTTTTGTTGATTGCATCTACATGTTTTAACATTTCTTTAAGTGAATTTTCAAGTGTTTTTCTTTCTATGGTTGAACCATTTTGATTGTTCAACCTCATGAATAACTCAATTTTCTTTTTATTGTTTTCAATTTCACTCATTAAATTTTGCTAAGTGTCAGGAGGATGTTGATGGATTGGTGGAGGAGATTGTTGTTATAGTTGTTGAACTTGAGTATTTTGTTCCTGTTGTTGTTGCTCTACCTTTTGAGGATTTTTAGGAGGGTTTCCAGTATCATTATCATCTCCTACAAATTCCAATAAATAAATATCAAAAACAACCTAAAACTAACAAATTCACAACAAAGAAAAACAATCCTTACCTCTTCGACCTCCTTGTCAATGTGGCAGCATCCTGGCAATGAAATAGAAAAAAAATTATGAAGAAATTGCAAGATTCGCTCCTCCCAGAATGTGAGTGTGCAAAAAAAGGGATTTTGGCTATGGGCAAAAAAAAAATCATTCACAAAGCAAATAAGATCGATTTCCTTTTTTTCCTTTTAATTACTCATGACAGGAGTGTGTTATTCCACACTCATATTATAACATGAGCACAAAATAGGCTTAGTGTGGATGAACTTTAGGCTTGTCACATGAAGCCATAACACAAATGCATTATAACGTGCTCACGTTATGAGCTATTGGATTTAAAAAAAAAAATTGGCCAAAATTTGGCCCCCCATCTTTTTGAACCCTCCCATGAGTTGTTTAAAAAAATGCCTCATAGAAATGGGGTCTCACAGTGATGCACATCACCTTGAGATCCCATTTCTATGAGTCATTTTTTCAAACAACTCAAGTTACCTTGTCAATGTGGTAGCATTGAAAAGGTAGTGAGCTTAATACCTTGTCAATGTGGATGCATTGACAAGGTATTGAGCTCACTACCTTTTCAATGCTACCAAATTGACAAGGTAGTGAGTTGTTTGAAAAAATGTCTCAAAGAGATGGGGTCTCATGGTAATCAATGTGGTAGTATTGACAAGGTGGTGAGCTCAATACCTTGTTAATGTGGATGTATTGACAATGTAGTGAGCATTGTAATAAAAAATTCCTCAAATAAATGGGGTGTCATGGTGATGTATATCACCATGAGACCCCATTTCTTTGAGGCATTTTTTTAAACAGCTCACTACCTTTTCAATGTGGTAGCATTGGCAAGGTAGTGAGCTCAATATCTTGTCAATATGGATGCATTGACAAGGTAGTGACCATTGTAAGAAAAAAATGCCTCAAAGAAATGGGGTCTCATGGGATGTACTTATTTGAGGATTTTTTTCTTACAATGCTCACTACCTTTTCAATGCATCCATATTGACCACAAGGACATCTCTCATTGAGGGATTTTGTCAAATAGTTCATTTTTCTTCACTATGCATCCACATTTTGCATGTGTCTACTAAGGCAATTGCAACCATAACACTCATGAAAATCCCCCCTTTTATGTTTTGATATATGTCATGCCCCATTCCAAGGTCCTATTGCTACTATGGCTAAAAGATTAAAACATGTTCTTTCAACCAAACTAGATGGATGCGTGAAAAAAATATATCAAAGCATAATAGTAAGCAAAGGCATAGATAACGTATTGAGCTGCTTGAAAAAGTTCCTTAAAGAAATGTGGTCTCATGGTGATGGACATCACCATGAGACCACATTTTTTTGAGGCATTTTTTGAAATAGTTCATTTCCTTGTATGTGCTACCACATTTTCCATACATTTTCCATTTTGGGCATATCTTGCAATCATTTCAATCTTTATGGGTAGATTGAAAAATGAACAAATGAAGTCAAATATTCTTGAATTTAAGACTTCCATGGAGAAAATACAATTGGAAATAGATGACAAGGAAGAAACAATATTGAATGTAAGTGAAAAAAAGGACAATCAGTGTGGTGGACACCTCAAAGTATTATCTATAAAGGTAAATAAGTTCTATAAAGAACTTGTTAAAAGAAACATTTGCATTCTATAATAAAAAAGATACTTCCAAAGATGCAAGAAAAAACTTCTACATTTTGGCATGCCAGGTAGGGGAACCAGTTTTATTTTGTCAAAGGTTTCCTTTTTCTTTTTGTCTTTACTTTTCATTTTCTCAATATCCATACATTTGTGTGTGGCTTCAACTTTTTCTCTAACCATCAACTAGGGAAGAGATATATATTTAAGACTGTTTTAACTGGCACTAATGTTGGACTGTTGAACTTCACCAGTTATTTCTATCTGATCTAAGAACATATTCAAAGCAATAATTCTAATTTTTTGAGCATTTTTTGGCTTGCATGGATAAGCGATGTTTTATTTTTCATTTTGGTGAAAGATAGTCAAAACAAGTGATTTGAATCCACGTCTGATTGTTTGTATTGATGTTTCTTATTTTTGAAGCTTGGGTTGAGCATGACTACAATGATTTGATAAATAACAGTGAGGAAAGCGATTCCTTTGACTTCATCTTAATATTTGATGCATGATATTTGACCTCATCTTAATGTTTTGCTTGGAGGGATGCTGTCGGATAGTATGTTATACATTTTTAGTCCCCAAAAGCATGTAGTTTACCTGAAGATAACAAATAAGTGGATGTGTTTGGAGGACGATCATAATGTGTGAGGCCAATGGAAATGGGTAGATTGAAGGAGTGGAAGTGCTTGAAGTACAATAATAACACTTGAGCCCTACCATAGTGTGTTCAACGCTGATAGTCATAGTTGTTAAAAGGGAATCTATGCATCTCTCAATGCTCATTAACGATTAGATATCACACGTTTAAAAACTCTTAATGTCTAAGTCTTTCATCTTAGTGTGCTCGTGTCAAAGACAAATCAGTCTTAATTTCATACATAGCAGTGCTCTTAGCAGGTAAACAACCTTGCAGGAGGACCGCTAGAGATGACTAATGCAAGATGTTTGTCTCATGTAATCTTCCTATTTTTAAAGTATTGCAAATGACAAATTACTAATCTATGGTCTGAGATCACAAACCATTATTGTAAGGGTGGACATGGATGATTATAAATGCAAGAGAGTTTCCTTGCATTCTATTGCAAGAATAGATGGTACAATGTCATATCAAATTAATCTTGTTTCAGCTACAAATATATTAGGCTATGAGAGGATATAAAAAAAGGAAATTCACTTAAGTTTTATTGTCTTTGATTGTATTTGATTGTCAAAATATCTGTCAAGAAATTTGAATCGATTTGAGGGGACGATCAACTTTAGCCAATGTTGATTCCATTTGTAGGAAATCTAAATCGATTGGTTAGTTTTTTTCATTTGAGGTGACAGTGTTTGCAGTAGTTGCTACTTCAAATTCTTGAATATTTTGACATTATATTCTAACATATCTTTTCTAGATTTGTTTGAATAAATAAATGTCTAATTTCTAACTGTTGAGTGAGTTTGAAATGCTTTCATTGATTATTAGTGACCTCTATATAATGCTACAATAATGGGATAAACATAACTTGATTTGGTGGAATAGTGTTGTTAGACTATGATTTGGTGGAGCGGCCTTTAAATCTTTTTCTACATAGCCAATTATTTGGATTTCCAACTTGGGGTTGCATAGAATCGTATATTTAACATTATAACCATTATTTTTGTGATGTTGTATGCTTCATTGATTCCTTGAAATAAATCTCATTTCTATTATTTTACTTTTTTTGTAGGTTTGCATCAAAAAATGATGGTCATCTCTCTCACATGAGAATCAAATAGCAAGATTTGAGTTGAAAAAGTGGGCATAAAACTTGAACTTGAAAAAACATTTTTAAATTCTTATTGTAATAGCCTAGGGCTTTCATTCTTGCTTTTGTTTGGTATTTTAGGATAACTCACTTCATCTTTGGGCTTAAAATTAACCAAAAAACTCAAGATTTGTCAATGTTGGATTAAAATTGAACATTAGAAACTCACTAGACTTTGATTTTGGGCTAAAATTGAACAAGAAAAACTCATATTTAAGCTTGGTGCTCTAAAAAGAATTCATCTTTATCTTGGGCTTAAAACGAACTTGTGCTTTCATTGTTTTGTAATTTTTCACAATTTGTGTAATTCCAATGCATATGCACTTCTCTCATGCCTTCTAGCGATCTTGAGAATCAAAATCATTCTAGTGACATTAATTGTTTAAAATTACCCACACATTTCAAATTGGATCTAAAATTGAACAATCGTGCGAGTATGAAGGAAAGGCATTGTGTGTGTTCCCTCTTAAGTGTTTTAGGCAGTCGAACTACAAATTTAATTCTTCAGTTTTTATTTTTATTTTTGGAGGGCTTGCCTTGGTGGGAAAAATTACTCACCCCAAGGGAATAACCCAAGTGATAACGAGCTAGAGCCAAGCTCTTCCGAACTGCTATACAAATTTGTGGTTGCAAGGAAATTTTGTAATCAATAGGAGTGATGCATTATAGCTCTCCCCCAATATCTTTATGATGCATAAAGCCATTTTTCTAAGGGTTGGGACACCTCTTGAGGGATTTTATCATAGTGTCCCCTAAACTGGATATCCTTACTACAACCCTTTGTTCAAGAGGCCAAAAATCCTTAATACTTATTGGTGCAAGAATGGTCATTCTGAAGCCACCTCACATTTGTACTTTTCAAAGTAGAAATAGAATAAATCCTCAAGGTATCTAGATCTTTAGTATTTTGAGATTTGGTGGTCCTAAGAAGTGTGTGTCATGGAGGGGAGCCAGTGTCGCCAAATCTATAACTGTTCACTTTATCTCAATGTTTGGAGAAATCCAAGTGAGAATCTAATAAAGTATGGCCATTTCTATCATAGGGTTGTGCAATTTTTGAGTTATTCAAATACTTTGCTTGGATCTAAAACTTTGAAACAAACATTCAACTAGTCATTATAGCTTCAAACCCTTTGGAAGAAAAAATATCCTTGAAGAGTCCAAATATTAATGCTTGTCCCTAGGGATTTTATCCTTAGAGGCTTCTAAATATTTGGGCCCATATCTCAATTTGTTCTCTCCAAAGTCAACCTAGGAAAACTATGCCTTTGATTCTTTGATTTTCACATAATGGACCTTATGGAAAGAAAAGGAGTTGAGACATAAACATTCAGTTTGAAATTTAAGCAGGTAGTGAATGTGGTAAAAGCAATTCATTAACCAAGACTAAATCAATTGAACCCCACACATGTGCTCGCTATCTTTGGTATTATGGTCTTCTAAGCAAAACATTGGTCTTTTGGTTTGAACTACTCATAAGGTAAGGCATGTTCTTCACTATCTTGGTCTTAAAGACAAGGTCCCTCTTAGGTTCATTTAGGATCAAATCAAACACTTCATCCATCCCAAACATTTATCATCTCCATCCCACAAACAACTTGTAGATCTTTAGAAAAAATCAAAATTATAGACTTGGGTAAATCATCAAACACATCAAAATCGCCTTGTTTAGTTAGGAGTGTGAGAATCCATCATTTCCCATACCTCTAGTTAAATTAACACCTCTTTGAACAAGTTTATCCTAAATATCACATCTAACATCTTAGGATTTACGAGTTCATTATCCAATTCAAACCAATCAAAATCAAATCCTAAAGTCTAGCATTGATCCAAATTTCTTAAAAGTTCAACACCCATATCATTCACCCATTTCATCATTCATCTCATCATTGGTCCCAAATTCCTTAGAGGTCAACAAGCTAAAAACACAAGAAAAACATGGAGTATAAACTCGATTCATACATCATGAATGGTCTAAGTCAACCAAACTATCAAAGCCTTACAATACCAATTGGTTATTAAAATCATAGTTATACAATCCATACATGCAATCATTATCTCCTACAAACTTCAAAGATACAACAAATGTGAGTACGCCTAATCTGGATTTTGGAACACCTTTCCCTATGGTAGATTTAACTCAAAGTCAAAACCTACAAATCTATCAACAAAATGATCAATGCATGAGTCTTCAACAAAAAAATGTTATCCCACCAGATGAATACATGCCACATGTGAATATACCAAGTACAAGCTTACCAAACATGAACATACCAAATCCACACTTAGTGAACTATGGGATAGATATGTTTGCGAATCATACCAATGTTGTTCAAAGTCTAAAAAATATGTTAACAACTCAATGTATTGATCCAATTCAAGGTAACACCATGAAAAATCAAGGTTACCTAAATCAAAGCAATATGTTTCCCAACCACTACAATGTTCCATGTCAACCTATAATGCAAAATCTAAACATCATCTCAAATTAGAACATTCTCCAAAATCAATTTGTGCATGATCCCATACAAATACCACAAGTGTATATTCCAAATATGCTTGACCAACAACCAAATCAACTATATCAAGGGTGGCAATATCAAAATCAAGAAGGATGAACCCACAATAGTGGTTTACAATTTTTGGCCAAACTAGACACTGAAATAATTTTTTTAACTAAATCTTCACTTTTAGGCGCTTAGAAAACAACATTTTTAAAAAGTGACTCTCATTGTATAACAAATAACTTTTTTTCCATGAAGGATAAAATTCTAATTCTTTTGAATTTAGATTTGTAACTCTGATATCAAGTTCTTCCACTTGGTTAGATAGTTTTTTATTGAATATTTTTTCTTTAATCAAGTTTCAAAGTCAAACCAATTACAATTTAGACATAGCGTGACCGTATAACGTGTAATTTTTTTTGTATGTATCAAAATTCTTTTTTTTTTGTTGGATCAAGGACTTCAATATCTAGTACACTCATATTTTTCAAAGTTTCTTTTTGATAATCTACTATTTTTCCACATGTACAAAACAAAGAGTTTGATTTTCGGTGAAAAACTTATGTTTAATAAAACTAAAAAACCAAATACATAATAAAACCAGAACATATTAAAATTATATTTGTTGGATAACTCATTTTGAGGACTACCTAATTCCATTTGGGTTTGTGAATTCTCTGCCATTTTCATCTTCAACCTGAGCTCTGAAGTGCAAAAATTTATATTTTTTTTGTGTCTGAGGGGGAGAATAAGGGATAAGGGGGGTCTGAGTGAACCACCTTTGAATTTGCATTTTCCTTTGTTTTTTGGGCAGGAAATGGAGGGAGAGTATTTAAGTGGGTTTGCTTGAACCTATAGGTTTGTTTGAACCCCTAAAACCAATTTTTTTTCCATGGGCTCGCTTTTTGTGAGTTTTCCTTCCTCCATCAAATTGTAAACCACTATTGTGGCTTTTCCCAGAACAAATTTTGTGAAATCAAATTTCTATACTTAGAAAATTTGTTGATTCATATCACCAAGAGACATATCCACCCCAAATCTACACACACCCCCATTGGTTAAGCCATGTCATCAAAGCATTGAGCTGTGTCCACAACCACATCAAGAACAATATCTCCAAAGTCAAGATTTTGGATATCAAGATCATCAACATCAAGAACAAGCCCAATCACCACATCTCCAAAATCAACCACCACAAGGTCAATTTCAACAAGTGTAAATCTTATAAATAAACAAATGTGAATACACTCCTCTGGGTGAGCCAATTGAATCAACATTAAAAAATCTAGTTAATGCAAAAAAGATGACTCTTCCAAAAGTAAGTGCTTTCAACTCTATCATAAACTTCCCTTGGAATAAGGGTATATATTATTGTGAGTATCATAGTGACAATCATCATAAAACATCAAATTGTATTTGACTCAAAAATCTCATCCAAGACCTTCTTGATCAAGTAATAATAACTATTGAGGACAATGATCAAGATCTATCCATCAATGAGCACCTTGAAGATGTTTCTACATCATCCAATGATAAAATCAACATACATCAAGAGTCACTTTTCAATCAAAATCAATTTCTACCAAAAATATCCCACGATGATCCAATTAAATAAATGTTAACATCATTTGATCCTATGGTTAAAAACATTGACAATATCTCCACCACAATTTTTGAGGACGATGTTCAAGATTCGTCCACCAATGATCTATTTCAAGGAGTGTTAAAATTATTTGATCCTATTGACATAATCCATGATGCATCGACCAATGATCATGTTGAAAATGTCTCTACATCACCTAATGAGTTAGAGGAAATATCTCAAGAATTTATTCCAAAGCATGATCAACATCTTTCACCAAAGTCTAGCAATGGTCCTTTCCAAGACATATTGACATCCTTTGACCTCATGGTTACAAATATTGAAGAAATCCTCAACTCAATACTTGATCCAAATTCACTTAAAGATCAAGAGGATATTAAGCCACTTCTCATGCTTAATGATGATATCCAAGAACCATTTGTAAGCAATCCATCCTTTGAAATGGACCCATGTCAAGAACTTGATCCAAAGCATGTCAAAAGCAATTCCAAAATCATTCAAGATCAAGAATTCATATCTCTAAGATACCAAAATGATCTAATGGACACTCTTCAATCTATACAAGATGTCACAAATGACGATCATATCCATATAACACATACTCCTTCATCTACCCATGAGATGCTTTCTTTGGATGGACACATAGATGATCTTCATTTAGAACAGTATTCCTCTACTCTTAACATTATTACACATGAATAGGAGGTTAATGATTCCTATAGTCAGGATGAGTTTTCAACATTAGGATTAGATGTATCCTAAATTCAAATTGAGGACATCATGTATGAAGATATCCAACATTATCCACTCAAGGAAATAGGTTAGACAAAATAGGATATTCTGGAGTTAGCAGAGAAACAAATTGTAATAACATCATCTATTGTGGTCATTTATCAGAGAACACTTGCTAAATAGGACATCTCAAAATAGGTAGAATCAAAGCATGAAGGTACTACTTCCACAATACTAGGGGCAACCTCATCTCAATCAAACATCAACATAGGGCAGGCAAAGAATCCTTATGGTGAAACCAATGCTAATACTACAAATAGCCATGTCATGAATCTTCATCCACCCATCACCCCATCAATGAATTAGGACCAACATTGAAAGAAAGATTTGAATCAAAGTACAAAGAAAATTATCAAAGAAAAATAAGTTCAAAAGCATAATGGACAAATCAAATACACATGGATACCCAAAAAATATAAAGATAGATCATCCCTATCAAACTCCATCAATCAAGGAAACTATGGGGAAAATTAAAAAAGGGAAATGTATCCATCAAAGACATCCATAAAGGAAAAATAAGGTTTCTCAAGCAACATTCAAATTGTATCAAGCAATTGGTCATAATTCCATGCATACTTTTGTATCCACCCATTATTGCTTATCTTCCAGAGTTTGGAAAGTCAAAGGTTCCAAACTACCAACCAATCCATCTTTTATTCCTAAACACACTCCATCCACACCTCCACACATGGTATCCAATTATCAAATTAACCATGTATTGGTAGCCACCCTTCATAATAAGGATTTAGAAGGCACTCTATTGTCATGCACACATAAAGATAGAGTTAACTCTGGTATTATCAAAGTAGACTAGGAATCTCAAAAGTTGCATTCAAGTTCATGTATCCTAGTGAAACAACTTCTTCAAGCAGGATATCGATGGCATATTATGACATAATCATCTACATCAACACAACTAGGTGCATGAAGTTAAAATCATCACAAAAAAAAAAAAGAAGAAAAAAATTCAAAAAAAAAACATGAAAATAGTAAAGATAAAAATCGTCCTCTAGTGAAAACCACATGGGTGGCACTTTGGGAAAGTACCATGATGAAAACCTAGAAAATAGGCATCATGAGTAGAATTTAGTGTCATATGGACCTATTCAAATGGAATTATCTCACCCCATCCATAATAAATCTAGTATTCCATCCATCTTATCCATAAAAAATCCATTCATCCATGAACCATTTATCCAACCAATTACTGCACTATCTACATTATCTTTATCTTGATACAAGTTTGGTGTGCACTTTACACTTGATTAAATGGTAAACATCTTGAAATGAGTCATTTTCATTGGTCCTATCCAACCCAACATTATCTAAGCCATGAAGCACTATCCAAATGAGAATCCTCTATTTGAATACCTTATCTTATCACAAGATAATCCTTGGAATCCTTTGTGTGCTTACCATATCCATCCATCCATACATCTATCCAAGAACCCACCCTTGACATTTCATACATTGCTAGACACTGGCGGCAGATATTTACATCTTGCTTTGGGAATAAATCTTGATCTATATATTCCAACTTATGTGGTGATTTGAACATTGGAAAACATGAAATCAAATTGGTCAAAACATTTGTGAGAAAAAAATCAAAATCACTAGCCCATGACCTATTTTGATGAGAAGATGTTCCTTATTAAGCTTTATCTTTCATCAAATATCAATCCAAACAACCAATATCAGTCGCATCTAATTTGTACTTCAACATCACATCAAAATCATTCAAAAAAATTTTGTTCCAAACTAAGCTTCACAATCTTGATCAATCAAATCTATTCAATCCATCATCATCTTGGGATATCCTTCCCAATCCTTGTGTTGCTTAACACTATCCTTGGATTATTGTGTATCCTCAAAAATGTTATCATCATCAATCCATCAATCAGATCAATCAACCTTAGCTTGGTTTTCAACAAATCCCAAATAGATCTCTGATATCATCACACATATCCATATCCAAATCATCAAAATCATGTGAAAATCCAAAAACATCCAAAACATATCAAAAATCCAAAAATAGGTCAAAAAGTCAGAAAATGTTAAAACATGGTTATCTGAACTACATTTTCTTTGAGCTTAAACATAGGAAAGGACACCATTGATGAGCCCTCGAGACACAAAAACAAAAAAAACACAAAAATATTTAAATAATTTGAAAATCCAAAAAAAAAAGCCTTATTACATTTCAAAAACATAGAAAATATTCAAATATTTGAAAAAAATCCATCTGTCTCATTTTCCTTCACCCATGATAATCAATAATCCACAATAAATAAATCGTCACCTTCATCCTTTTGCAAAACAAACAAAAACAATCACAACAATCAGCAGAAGTGAACTTCAAACGTAAAATCAAAATTGAAACAACTTTTAAAATGCAAAATTAAACTCTTGATCATTCTCAAACATGTCAATCGAACCTTATATCAACAACCTTTCAAACAACCTATCAACTTTTCACCATCCACTAACATGTCCTAGGATGCATCCTTCCTACAATGGGCATTAGCTATCAAGGCAAAACACTTTGGATTCTTATCTTCAAAACAAATCCCTTTTGCTAGAGGTATGAAGAACATTGACTTGTTTGTTTACTTGATATTTTCTTGTGATTTATCTTATTGTACCTATATTCCCATTACCTCTCAAGGATTTCTATCTAAAAATATTTAGAGAGAAAGGAATGGGGCATTGATCATTGGGTATGTGCAGGATCATGATGGGCCAAAAAGTGGCAATATGATGGGTATGCGGCTGACGACATTTTTTTTACCCAAAATTGATGAAACGAAAAGGGTTTTTAAAGGAGATTCTCAGATTTCCACCAATATAAATTATTCTTTACTTTGAATTTAATAAGTAATTATTATTCATTTTCTATTCAAATTATGACTAAAGTCTTGATTGATAGACTGATTGAAAAACATCTATAGCTTTCAAATGGTATCACATTTTTTGAATCCAAAACATACATCACATTCTATGCTTTGCATACTATAGGATTAAAAAGAAAAATTGAATTTCATGAAGTTTTGACCAAGTTAAGGTGGTCAAACATACGAGTTTTTATATTTTTATAAAAGTTGTAATAAAAAATCATAATTAATTATTTACTTGGAAAAAAATTACAAAAAAATATGCATCACATCAGGACATGAGTCCTCTACTTATATATAAAATATTATAAAAATAATTATCATTTTATTGTGGTTAGGGTGGTCAAACAGACACCTACTTCTTATTTTTTCCCTAAAATTTAAGTACTACTACATTGAAATTTCAAATTTTCACCAAATAATTTTTTATTTTTCTTAAAAAACCTAGTAGTTTAGAAACTACATTCAATTTTCTACAAATTCTATTCTTTATGAAATAATATAGATAACTTATTCAAAATTTTACATCAAGTTGACTAGCTATGATTTTTCTGATTTTTTTGCCACTTAAGGGCCTATTTTTTATATGATGATCCTGCACATACCCCATTATCTTTTGTCTACTATGCTTGTTGGATATTCTTGTAATATAACTTGGTGACACTTGCGTTGGTAGGTGTGTATGGAAGACATTTTGGATGTCTTGTTGACTATTACATGGTTAGGCTTTTCCTTTCTATGTTTTGGTCCAAGATGTTTGAAATATCTAAATTACATCCTAACAAGGTTTCATATGTCAGGTGTGAACAAGAATACTCCTATCCATTAAATTTTGAGTCAAAGTCCATTGCACCAGATACCACACCATCCTAGTTTTTTGTACCTTGATGCATTGTATCTATGTGTGTTATGAAACATAAGGAAAGTTATGCTCTTTACATCCCCAATCCTTGGATAAGAAAAATACATCATCATTCATCATCATATCTAATAAAGTCTGGATGACTAATAGAATTGTTAGACTTCTAAATCTTCTCAGAATCAAGGTTGATCCCTCTCATTCTTCTATCCTCTTTCATGCTAACATGCTATCATGACATGCATCCATCTCACATTCATAAAACGTCAACATACCCATCCTACATACTCATACATATCATCATAATGGGACAGATGATTTATCTCATTTGCATCGCCATTATCATATAGATTTGTTAGTCTAACCATCCATACATCCATCTTGAACCTCTTTGTCATGATATCAACCCTAAAATTGAACTTTTCACCTGATCTCTTGAGGGAGCAGTATACCAGTGTACTTTCCGTTGGTGCATCTGAAAAATTAAAAAAAAATTGAGCTCTGATCTTAGCAAGGTTATTCTTTGAAGCAACACAATAGGTACATTGCTTCAAAGAGTGGAAAAATGTACACATACAAATAATCCTAACTAACATAGTGCATCTAATTCTGATCAATTATCATCAAATTCTTCTATTAATCAAATAAAGCAATTTATTAGATTAATTCACTAATGTCCATCATGTTTAATTAAATAAATCAATTCGTTTAATTAAATCCCCAAAGTCCTCTTATTTGATTAAATAAATCAAATGATTTAAATCAAATATCATAAATTCACTAACCCACTCAAAGTTAATTAAATTCTAAATTAATTAACTTTAATCGCCTTCTAATCATCATTAATAAATTCTATAACTTTTAACTCCCCAAGAGTTAAATCAACCCCTGATTAACTAACCCACTTGCACACGAAAATAGTTTCTTTCAATTAACTAATTGCATCATTTATCCTCTAAAAACGCATATTCTAGGGAAGGGTATGTGTAGGATCATGATGGGCCAAAATGTGGCAATATGATGTGTATGTGTAGGGTATGTGGCTGATGACTTTTTTTTACCCAAAATTGATGAAATGAAAAGGGTTTTTAATGGAGATTCTCTGCTTTCCACCAATATAAATTATGATTTACTTTGAATTTAATAAATAATTATTATTGATTCTCTATTAGAATTACGACTAAAAACTTGATTGATAGGTTGATTGAAAAACATCTATAGCTTTCAAATGGTATCACATTTTTTGAATTAGAAACATGTGTCACATTCTATGCTTCGCATATTATAAGGTTAAAAAAAGAAAATTGAATTTCATGAAGTTTTGATCAAGTTAAGGTGGTTAGACATAGAAGTTTTTATATTTTTTAAATTTGTAATAAAAAATTCATAATTAATTATTTACTTGGAAAAAGTTACAAAAAAATATGTATCACATTGATACCTAAGTCCTCTAATTATATCTAAAATCTTATAAAGAAATATTATCATTTTATTGTGGTTAGGGTGGTTAGAAAAACACCTACTTCTTATTTTTTCCCTGAAATTTAAGTACTATTGCATTAAAATTTCAATTTTTAACCAAATAGATTTAAAAAAAAACCTAGTAGTTTAGAAACTACATTCAATTTGCTACAGATTGTATTCTTACATATTTTTGAAATAATATAGATAACTTATTCAAATTTTTATGTCAAGTTGCCTAACTCTAATTTTTCTAAATTTTTTACCACTCAAATGCCTATTTTTTCCATGATGATCCTGCACATACCTAGAATATTCCTTCATTGACTCCCTTTATTTTTTCTTACCCAAACAATTTCCCTCCAAAACATCTCAACCACTCGTGCCTCTTACCTCTCAAGCACATGAAAAATGTGCTCAATACTCACCCATTAGCATTGAGATAAGTGTCCCAATCTCATTAGGATCTCTTTTAGTCCCACATTCCTTCCATCTCTTCATTCTTCAATCCTTCAACCTATAAATAGAAGCCACTTCTACTTGAAATCCATCTACAATCTTATTCATTTGCATTATAGGCACATTTCATATTGCATTGTATCACATTTGGTTTATTAGAAGCTTATCAAGGGGGTGGGAAAAGGGCATCCTTTTCACATCAAAGGAGCACCACTCCCACTATGGGATAAGTTTTACACATGCTTTTACATGCTTTCGATTAGTTTCTTTGATCTTTTATGGTTTTGTTTGCATTATCAAGTATGTTTGAATATCTCATAGGAATACTAGATTTACTTGTTTTAGATTGAATAACAATAGTAATGTTGGTCATTGTTTGAGACCTATGCAGATTTAGTGATTAAACACCCAAACATGCCAAAATAGTTCGAGCCACATTCTACCAGTGAAGTCTCTTGAGAGACCAAAGTGCAAAAGGGCAACAAACTTCGATGAGTGATTACTCAGAAACCATGGCACTTGGAAACATTTGTTAGAGGCTACAAGATCATGTAGGGCCCCTCTACAATAAAATCTCATTTTTTGGTAGCTCCAAGTCATTTTCTCATGGTGAATAGATTTTAGTTAATAGAAGACTGGTCAGTTGCATGTAGTGTAAAGTTGGAAAGTTGTGTAACTTTCATTTTGTTTGTCATACACTGAACCGACTATTCCAACACATCTATATGGGTGGGTTTATGCTAGAAAAAGGTCCTTTTTCACACCCAAACATGTCAAAATAGTCCAAGCCACATTCTACTGGAAAAGTCTCATAAGAGACCAAAGTCCAAAAGGGATGAAAACTTCGACAAGCGATTACTCAGAAACTATGGTACTTGGAAACTTTTTCTTTGAGGCAACTGGATCACATAAGGCCCTCGACAATAACCTCTATAATGCCCCGCCACACAACCCTAGAGGAAGTTGCAATTTACTACTCAAACATACTATTTTTTTTTAAGTACAAATAACATGCAAGTTCACTACCCATTGCCAACAACCTCTAAGGTTACGAGACAGAGATTACTACAAAACCTGAACAAGAAACATGAATTGCAACATAACATTTAATTACTTACAAAATTAAGAACTCATACATTCCATACATGAAAAATTACATCAAAGGATAAGAGATTCCACATGTTCCAATAACAATTATTTACAATAAGGTTACAACTCTCATTCCCCGAATGAGGTAAATCCAATAAACATGGTTACATATTCCATTTTCCACCTCTACAAAAAATGAGGGGTAATAAATTACAAGATTCAATTGAAATGAATGAAACTAGAAAAGTAATTGGATCCCACGAGCTCTCCAACTGGAAATCTTGTCCACACGAACAAGAAGAAAACCCAATGGAGTAAGGTGCACATTGCACCCAACCAAGTGATACCCGAAGGCTCACCCCCCGTGCTAGGAGATAGTAACAAGGATTTCTAGACAAGACCATCTACCTCTAGACATAGGCTAATACATAATTGAGCTGAATCAAGAACAACTACAACATCACTAAACACAAAGGTTACAATGCTTGCAGAGTACAAAATTAAGTACAATTACTATACCAAAATACCGACTGCTGTCATAGGAGGAGTGTCATCACAAAGGTTGCATTGGTTGTCCAAAGGCATTCTTCCTAGGTCCCGGCCCCCCTCTAGGGTTGTCCTGGTAACCTCTCATGAACCTGGCCCCACATGCACACTGGAGCAGAATCGGTTATCTTTCGAGAAGACAAGATAACGATCTTGCAATTCTAGGCCTTCCCGACTCATCTCAAGTCTCATACAAGCCCTTGAGCCAATGAGTGAGGCTAAATTATCTTGTTAATGTACATAGCTACTCTATCCCTAATATAAGTTATTTAATTTTCACTTGATTAACTAACTCTCACATGAGTTGTCCTGGGACCACTTTGTGCCCAGCCCCCATTGAAAGCCACTCCCCTATCGAAAACACATAACTCAAACTACATGCCAAGGGTAGATAGTGCACTAAAACTTATCACAATAACCAAAGCACCTCAACAGGTAACACATCACTGCGGATGTCTAAAACTGAAACCCAAACGTGCACTACCCAAGGAAAACACAAGGTTGACTAACATATTACGACAACCCACATAATTAACTATAAACCCCGTCTGGAAGACTTACATAAACAAACAACTCCAACAAGAATAAACAACTCAATCAAAGAGTTCCCTAGCCTCTGGGAACAAAACTCAGTATTACCAAAGTACACTCATAAATTTACAATCATAACAATATTTCCCATACAATACAAATAAGAATTTCGCTTAATTCAACAATTATATAAACACATGTTCTTTAAATAACTAAAGATGTATTTCAAAATAATGATCTTTTCTCATAATCTATCGTTAGGATTTTCTAAATCCAAGCAAAGCAATGACATAGTGCAAGTAATCAATTAAATAATTAACATTATTTGCACATACTCAAAAGTTAATCAAATTTCATTGGCAACTTGAAGCATATTAAAACTAATAAGTTTATTCCATTTTTTCTATTATACAAAATGATCAAAATCAATCTTTTAAATAAATCATTTTGTTACCAAATCAATTTTCATCCATTATAATAAAATAATCCTTTTAAAATAATTATATTCAAATTAACTATATATTAAATATATATATAAAAATATATACTTAATGTATATACAAATATGTATATATATTTAAATATATAATTATTATTTAAATATATATTTAAAATCAACCCATTAAAATTCCAAATCCAATGACTTAATTAAATCCCAATTATTAAAATATATAATAAAATCACAATTTAAACACATTAAAATATAATTATATATATATATATTCATATAACATATATTATATATATTATAAATAATATATAAATAATATATAATATATAATATATAAAATATATAATAATAAAAAAAGGCCTAAAGCAAAGTCAAACCCCCAATTCAAAAGGGAGGGGACGCAGCTAAGGCTGCGCCTAGCCTCTCTGTGGCAGGGCTTCCCCCACAGTGTGTGGGGGGCGCTGCCACAGCAACGTCCTCCATAGGGGATGGCACAACGAGCCATGGCTGCCCCACTAGCATAAATTTGTTTTTTTTTTATTATTATTTTTATGAAAAATAAAAAAATATAGAATGCCCCTGCTTTCTGGGCGAAAACTCAGAAATATTTACACAACATATTTTCCCAAATAAAAGAAAAATAGATACATATATATATATAATATATGGATACACACACACACACACACACACACACACACACACACACACACACACACATATTTTATATCCAGTCCCATATTTCAAATAAATCAGGCCAATTTTTCTATAGAAAATTTAATAGAAGAAATTCTTTTGAGCACCATTTCAAGAACTCAAGTTCTAGAAATTTCAAATTTGAACAAAGGGGTTTCAGGATTTTCTTTAAATCTCTATTGTCTAAATTTTTCTATTGTTTTCTTTGTCCATGATCTCCACAGAGGTTTTCAATTTTTTTTTCAAACAAGTTTTCTAATTGAAAAAAATCCCTAAAACTTCAAAATAATAAAACAAGAGTAAAACCTATGATCTTGAAATTTGAAGAACAAATTGATGTTGAGCTCCTCTGCAAATTCCACTCTTCCACAATTTCTTCCCAAGATCTCCACCTTTAATCCAAGATTGAATCCCAAAAGAACAAAACCCTCATTCCTTTTTTTGCAGCCCAATCTCCCCACCAAATTGAAAATAAACCCAAAATGAAAATATAATAACTTTTCCCAAATTGAAATTCAAATTCCCAATTCCAAAATGCCAAAGCTCTCGCAAATCTCCCCCAAATTAAGTCAATTGTTCTAAAAAATCTCATTGAGATATTTTGATTTTTAAGTATCTTAAAACAAAATTGAATTCTCAAATAACTTTAAATTTATTTTACATAGGCACTTTTCAAAGCAACTTTAATCTTTAAAATCAAAACTTGAATTTCCAAATGAATTTAATTGTTTAATCTATTTCCAACAAAATAGATTTAGTTTATTTATTTATTTGCTCAAAAAAATAACATTTAGTTATTTAGTTTATTTAAATAATATAATAAATTTAACCACCAAAATTAAATTATTTCACTACAAGAATTTAAATTAAATGAATTAAATTAAATTAAATCTTTTAACCACTTTAATCTAAAATTCATAACTAACCATTTAAACCTTTTTAAACATTGATTTTCGCATAAAATTCCCATCGAAAACAACCTACCAAAAATTCAAAGATGACAAGACTTAACAACATACCAGACACCAACTGACGACACACTATGACTAGGGTGATGACTTGGCACAAAAAACCTAGCTACTATCTCCCAATCGAATATCATTGGCCAATGGAAACACTTAGACCTGTGAAACCAGGTGGAGTCGATGTCCTGTACCTGCAGTCCTGCAAACAAAACGAGTGTCGTACATGCATATAACATAGTAGACACACCGTGAAGAGGAAATCGTAGAATCACAGGGTGCTTTCCTACAAGTGATGTAATCTTGTCCCTTTCACCAATACAATATTACTAACGCCTGTAACATCAATAATATAATCAAAAGCATAAAGAATCATTAATTCAAATATATGCTAAGCTAATCCAAAGAATGTCATAATGATAACATCAGAATAAAATACCATCATATCAAAATATAACATTCATATCGCTTAATAGTTAGTGATCAAGTAGTAACCAAGTACCAAAGTCAAAGTGCTAACAAAAACAAAGCATAACAAAGAACACTGTTCGATCAAAGAGAAAAATGGAGGGGTGTTACAACCTCTCTCAGTTTCTGATAGATCCAAGTTTTTTTTCCTGTGGTGAACATATTTCAGTTGATGGAAAACAAGTCAGTTGCATGTAGGGTGATCCCACAATAGTGGTTTACCATTTTTGGCCAAACTGGACAATGAAATTATTATTTTTAACTAAATCTTCACATTCGGGCACCTATAGCGGCTAAACCGTGAGGAATTTGAAGATGATGCAAACTAGAGTCTCGTCACATTTTGTCTGTAGATTCTAACAATATTTTTTTCAAAAAATTTTGAATCAGATTGCACTTCTTTTTCCATCTCCCACGAAAACTATTTTTTCCAAAAAACAACATTTTTAAAAAGTGACGCACAACATATAACGCATAACTTTTTTTCCATGAAGGATAAAATTCTAATTCTTTCAAATTTAGATTTGTAACTCTGACATCTAGTGCTTCCACTTGGTTAGATAGTTTTTTATTTAATATTTTTTCTTTAATCAAGTTTCGAAGTCAAACCAATTATTCAGACATAGCGCGACCATATAACACGTAACTTTTTTTGTATATATCAAAATTCAAAATTTTTTTTGTTGGATCAAGGACTTCAATATCTGGTGCACTCATATTTTTCAATTTTTTTTTTTGATAATCTACTATTTTTCCACATGTGCATAACAAAGACCTTAATTTTCAGTGAAGAAACTAAGTTTAATAAAACTAAAAAAACAAATACATAATAAAATCAAAACATATAAAAAATATATTTGTTGGATAGCTCGTTTTGAGGACTATCTGATTCTAGAAGGGTTTCTGAATACTTCTCCATTTTCATCCTCAACCCAAGCTCCGAAGCGTAAAAAAATAGAATTTTTTGTGTCTTAGGAGGGGGATGAGGAGCAAGGGGGGTTTGAGCGAACCCCTAGAGGTTCGCTCAAACTAGGGTTTGGCCAAACCATGGTTCGAGTGAACCTCTTCTAGGGGGTTCGCTCAAACCCCCTTTGCTATGCATTTGTTTTATTTTTTGGCAGCCAAAACTTAAAGGGGTTTGCTCAAACACTGGTTCGAGTGAACCCCTAATGTGTTTGGTCGAACCAATAGGTTCGTACGAACCCCCAAAATCACTTTTTTTGCTTCAGGGTCATTTTTTGTGAGTTTTCCTTCCTCACTTGAATTGTAAACCACTAGTGTGGCTTCACCTGAAAAGTTGGCAAGTGGTGTAACTTTCATTTTGTTCATCATATGATCAAACCAACTATTCCAACACGTCCGTATGGGTGGTTTTATGCTAGGGAAGCTCCTCTTTTTCACCCAAACATGTCAAAACAATTTGAGCCACACTATACTAGTGAAGTCTCTTCAGAGACCAAAGTGCAAAAGGGCAGAAAACTTTTATGAGTGGTTACTCGGAAACTGTGAAACTTGAAAACATTATGTTTGAGGATACGAGATCATGTACATAGCCCCTCTAAAACTACTCTTAATTTTTGATAGCTCCAAGTCATTTTCCCATGGTGAATAGATTTTAGTTGATGGAAAATGGGTTAGTTGCATGTAGTGTAAAGTTGCAAGATAGGCTACCTTTTGTTTTGTTATTCTTAGGGCCAAACAATTAGTGCCAACATGTCTAGGTGGGCACATCTATGCTAGGCATGGTCACTGCACTTCCTTATAAAAGGTTTGTAGTCTTTCCTATTCAAAGGGTCACAACTTTTTGCCTTTGAAAATTCACAACCAAATTCATATCATAACTATTCGTGAGAACCTAAATTGATTTATTTGCAATTTTTAGATGTGCTTGGGGAAAAGGAAATTTTATAACTTTCAGTTGGTTCTATTTATATCATGCACGTCTCTTGAAGCTATTTATTGACTATTGTAAGCATGCAATTTTATATTTAAAGTTGCATTCTTCTAATTATTGGGTTTGAATTCATGTTTAGAAATAGGATAAATATCCATGAAGTTTGTTGTTGGGAAGGTTGATTCATGGTGTCTTAATCCCGAATAATCCAATGCCCTTATGATCTTTAATAAGACTTGTATGCCTTGAGTTTTTGTTTGTGAGACTTAGTTGTTACTTTCCATCTTATTTTGTAAATAGTTTTATGAGGTTTTCTTTATCTATGTAATACATGAAGCATGAAGTATACAAGTGAATGGTATCATGAAGCATACATGTGGAATGGTAGATGTCTTCCTCAATGATATAAAGCATGAAGCATACACATGAAGCATGAAGAATCACTATATTCATATGATTGATTTGATGTTCAATAATCCTATCGGAGAATATTGTTCAAATTTATTATATATTTACAATTATAGAAAAGAAGAGTGCATGGAAAACACTTGGATTTTCAATATTTGAAGTAAACCATCTACAAATATCTATCGAAGCATGGATTTATAATGAAAATATGGACACCATCAATAAAAAATATTTGCATTAACCAAATAGTCATGTAGGAATATATCAAAATATGTTGATATAAGTATAAAATATATACAAAATAGCCATATAGTCTCACAAGAATGCCATATAGGCATACAATTTCAAGTATATGCAATACAATTTAATATGTCCAAAAATGCCATATAGGCATACAACAAAGGACCCTGGAATCAAAAGTCATTTCCCTCCAGGTGAATGAAACAAACGGGTGGCCTTTGTTGGTCAGGTGGATGGCAATGCGCATGACACTTGTTTACTCTAAACTTGAGGGCTCCTCCTCTTAAGCTTTAGTTCCTCATCAAGATTTATCTGTTACAATAGCAAGTAAAGAAATTAATATATATAAATTACATTATAAAAAATGATATATTTAACAAAATAATCACTTACCGCTGCTAGAAAATCTCTCTCCTCAAGCAAAAGATTCACATGCTCATGCTATAACATGTCCAAGTCCTATAGAAACCATCTAAATTGAAATTAAATGATGAATCAATAATCATTTGGTTTTTCACTAACTAATAGCTATAACAATGAATGCAATTTGAAATTTACTAATCTTCCTCATACCCCTATGAGAGGCATTGAGCTATCTATTGTAGAAGATACACCTTGCTTCATTACCCTATCAACATCTCGAGGAGTTTTTGCTTCCATCATCTAAAAATAAAACAACAAATTATTCAATCATGAAAAGTAGAATAGTGATGCACATGTCATGGCTTATAATGTATGAGATTAAAAAAAATTGAGTACTTATTGAACTATATATTTCTTACTATTATGCTTACTATTTGTAGCTTGTTCAAAAGAACCTATTTTAGGATTTTATCCATAGAAGCAAGACAATGAACTATTTGATAAAATGCTTTGGTAGACATGTACGAAAAAATGTGGTAGCATAGAGAAGGCCATGAAGTGTTAAAAAAAATGCCTCAAAGAAATGCAATCTCATGGTGATGGAATGCCATGATAAATTTATTTGTCATGGAATTCCATCACCATGAGACCACATTTCTTTGAGGCACTTTTTTCAAACAGTTCATTGCCTTCTCTATGCTATTATGTTGGGATGGGGTGGATGGTACGGTGTGGTCTTGGTTATGAGATGGAGGGGGATCATGACATGAAGAGGGAGGGGTGTTTTGGTCATGAGGGGAAGATGATCATTAGATGGGGTGGAAGGTGTACTTTAAGACCACATTTTGAGAGTGATCATACAATGGAGTGGATGAGGTACTTTGATTTGGACATAGAAGGATGCCATTAGATGAAGTGGGGGAGAGAGAATTGTGAGAGGGGGATGAAGGGATATATTTCTCTTGAGATGGAAAGATATCATTAGATGAGATGGAAGGGATATGTTCTTGATTGGAAATGGGATCATGAGATTGAAGGGGATCATATGATGGAGGATAAGAGTTTCCTTGATATTTATATGGAGGGGAATCTATGTTAGCATGCTTTGGATTAGGAGATGGACATAGTTCATTTGATATGGATGGTGTGATGAGGGAGGAATGTTTTATAGAATCTTCAACATGGATAGATGGATTGATAGGGGTTTCATTTAAGATTTAGGGTATTAGGGTTTATCTTGATGTGGGGGTGATGAAGGTGGATGCATGATATGAGAAGATTGTACCACTTTTTTTTTATGGGAAACAACACATTTGCATATAGTCCTTGGAGAAAGTTATTATGAGAGATATGGGATGAATTTGCTTGGTAATAGTGTGGTGATGTGGATTTTAAGGATGCAGGATATGAACAAGTGGAATAAGAGGTGTAAGCTTCCATGGATTGGTAAATTGAGTATGAGAATGAGGACCTTGAAAAGGATTTGGAGGGGAATTTTGGATAAAGGCTTAGATTTTTTTGTCAAAGGAAGGGGAAGGATATGAAAGAGGAGATGGATTGGGATTAGATGAATGAAGGATTAGCTTTTGTTGTCAAAGGAAGGGGAAGGATATGCAAGAGGAGATGGACTGGGATTAGATGAAGGTAGGGAGGATGGAAACTTAGCACCAATGCCAAGGAGACATTTAAGCATGACATCCTTATAATTATGGAAGTAGTAGGTGAGGATAAAATTAGTGGTGGTGGATGGGGATGATATGGATGGCACTTGAGGGGAGCTTTGGATGGGTGATTGGTGGAAAATTGGAGCATTATGTCTATTGAAAATGTATTCAAGGTGATCCATGATGCTCTCATTGTCATCATTGGGATTATATTTGGGTTGGTCAAAAAGGCTATCCACATCATCATCGATATGATTGGGGTTGGTTGGAATGGATGAAGTTGGAGTAGAACAGATTAGGTTGGATGGAGGATAGATTAGATGGTTAGATATAGTGGAGGATTGATTGGAAGAAATATTGGTATTGATTTTGGATGAGGATGGAAATTAGGATGATGGATTAGAAATGAACTTGGGGATCAGAAGAATAGGATCTAAGGATGAAGATATAGGATGGGATTAGATTTGTAGATCAAATCCAATACCTTAAACTGATTTGATTTGATTAAAGAGGATTATCTATTATTAAGGTAGCGAGTTGTTTGAAAAAGTACCTCAAATAATTGTGGTCTCATGGTGATGGAATGGCATTCCATCACCATAAGACCACATTTATTTGAGGAATTTTTTTAAACAACTTGCTGCCTTGTCTATGCTATTGCTTACTATTATTCTTTGATCAATTTTTTCCAAGCATCCATAATTTGTTGGAAAGCACCTATTTTAGGCTTTTAGCCATAGTAGCAAGGAAGTGAACTATTTGATAAAATGATTTGGTAGAAATGTATGGAAAATATGGTAGCATAGGGAAGGTGGTGAGTTGTTTGAAAAAATTCCATAAAGTCCATCACCATGAGACCAAATTTCTTTGAGGCATTTTTTCAAAAAAATCATTTCCTTTTTATACTATTGCTTACTATTATGCTTTGATAGATTTTTTCCAAGCATCCATAACATAGACAAGGTAGTGAACTATTTGAAAAAATGCATCAATAAAATGTGGTCTCATGGAATGCCTTGACAAGAAAATGCAATTGGAAGTTGCTCCTAGTTATTAGTTATGCTATGTGAAGTAATTGCATCATTGCTTATGTTGACTTTCTAAAAAACTATATTGTAATTGAAATTTTGTGATATATCAACATATAGTTATTAGTTATGCAATGTGAAGTAATTCTTTGAGTTTGAAAGATGTGCAATGCAATGTAATCAATGATATATGAATATAAACTACACAAATCTATTAAGTACAATTCACTAGTTAAACTCTTTATTCTATTACCTGAGTGAACGTTTGAACTCCACCACCATTGGGAGGTGTTGTCATGAAATATCAAATATTAACCTATTCAACATCCAAAATCAGATATTATAATACCATTCATATAACAATGCTATTCACATGTAATATTTATAATTGTTTACTAGTTACATACCTCAGTAGTAGATGTCATGGAGTAAAAAGGAGGTGGAGGGCCAATGAAAATAACTTATGAACACTATGACCCTGAGATTTTATTAAAATCATTAAACTAAATTAGTTAATCTTACATTTCAAAAATTAAATTTAATAAATTAAATTCAATGAACATGCTAGCATTTACTTGAGTATTGAGGCTGAAAGCCTCATTCAATATGGCATTTGTCATTGCCAACTAGTCAGCTATAGGCATAGCCTGTGCACCAGCCTTCTGAATATCTATGGGGTCATATGTATAGGTGGACCCACAAGCCTGATATATATGGAGTGGAAACCTACCCCTCAAAGTCTCCCCTGGCTCACGTTGTACTACAGGACTCACATGCTCGATGATACTGTGGGTCAGAGAACTAATAGATTGTAGAGTATCCACCTCAACACTCTCCTTAATGGTGAAAGGGATAGCAACATGCTCATAATATGGTCTAGCAAGTGCTCATCTTATTGGCTATTGAGGATCGAGATGTGCATCTAGTCTATCTTATGCCAACCCACCACCTCTCCCCTAGATTTTGTTTCAAGTAAAAACTTGCAGTAGAGTTTCCTCAAGAAATATTGGGGGACCTCGCTAGTGTTGCATGGAGGATGGTCAACAACTATCCACCACCTCTTCCAAAAATTGTCCTTTATCCCTTGGTGGTTGCACCAATGGATAGAAAACCTCTTGCTTGTAAGGTCAAGGGATTGATTTCTACGTGGGTTAGTGAATAGTGAACACAAGTCATATTTTGTAATTTTGTAATTTTTTACTTGTTTGTAGGATAGTTTATCTGCATAATAATATTTGTAGTCCCACCCCTTATCTTCCCAACCAATTAATTGCTTGTAAATTGCATCTACATGTGTTAACATAGCTTGAACTGAATTTGAAAGCATGGTTCTTTTCGAGGTTAAACTTACAGGATCGTTCAACCTCGCAATTAACTCCTCAAATTTTTTTTTGTTGTTTCAATTTTCCCCATTAAATTTTGTTGAGTTCTAGGAGGATGTTGAGGAATTGTTGGAGGTGTTTGTTGTTGTGGTTTTTCATCAGGATTTTGTTGGTGTGCTTGTTCATGAGGAGAAGGATTTTTAGGAGAAGAATTAGGTGGATTTAAACTCTTGAAAGTTAAAGAAATTAACATCAAAAACATATTAAATCTACCTATTTAACAAAAAATTCACAAAATAAAACAATAAAATCTTACTCCTTGGAGCTCCCCATCGATGTGGCAACATTCTAGTGAAGAAATAGTAAATATTTGATGAAGAAATTTACAAATTTGGGGTCTCCACAATGCAAGTGTGCGTTGGAAGGGTTTGCAGGCCATGAATGAAGGAAATATATGACAATAAAAATTATTTGGATTTTCTTTTTCTTTTCTTATAACAACTCATAACGTGATCATGTTATAATGTGAGAACATTATAGGCTTGATGTGACCAATCCTTAGCCTCAATCACACCAATCGATAATGCGAGTACATTATAACGTGCTCGCATTATGGATTTTCAAATTTTTTTAAAAAGTTGGTCATTGTTTCCCCCCCAAATTTTTTCACCCACCCAAATTTCACATCTACATTATTTAGTTTACTTATAGAAAGTGTTTTTTTGTTCCAAACTAGGGATTGTAGTACACCATTGATTCACTTCATTCATCCATCAAGGAATCAAATCAAGAATCTACTAAAACCAACAATATTAAAATGAGTATCTTCTCCAAGTTACACCTTCCCACCATCATATTCTTCATATTCTATAAACTAACTTTGATGTGAGGTCATGTGATAATAGGCACTAGATTCTATGAACCATGTACCTTTGAATGCATGAGTAACCATGGCAATAAAAAACATCACCCTCACCCTAGGAGAATATCTTAAACTCATCATCAAAATTATTCTTTTTCTTTTTCTTCTCCTCCTTATTACAATCTCTTCTTAGATGTCTATTTTCATGATAGTTCCAATATTCAACTTAAACTTACTAGTATCTAGATTTAGATATAGACTTATCTTTCTTATTTTGCTTCTTCTTTCCTTTTTCTTTGGATCTTCCAAAAATATTTAGGGCCTCCTTACCCAACTAATAACTCTTCCTTCTCATTTATTCTAAAAAGGGATGAAACCACTTCATCCATCTTGAACTTGGTGTTAGTACTCTCAATAGCCATAAAAAGATGGTCCCATGAATCTAAGAAATAATACAACAAATTCATACACGCATCCTCCTCCTTCATTTTTACTCCCATGGAGTGTAACAGTAGCTACCATATTGAAGGAATTAATATTTGTAGCCATAGAACCAATATCCTCCATCTCAAGGGTATACAAATCCATTCTCAAGAAAATTTTACCCAAGTGCTAAGGATTTAACCTAATAAATTTCTTAATTCTTCTTCTAAATATTCACTACAATAGTCTCTTCATACACATTTAGTAACATTGAATCAACTAAACTAAGCCCAATAAGATCCTTTTTTTCTTTCTAGATTCATCTTTTCCAAGTCATTTTTTGATGTACTTGTGAGCTTGAATGTAGATACAATAGCCCATATATCTTTTTATATGAGTACATCCTTCATCTTGAGCTTCCAAAATTCAATATTTATGCCTAAGAACTTCTCCATCTCTATGCTTGATGTGCTTTCCATCTCTTCCTACAATAATATTAACTCTTTCTCTATGCAAGCTCCCACTCAAATGAAGATTAGTACAAAAAGCTCTCTATCCAACTCTTAGAATTTGAGGTGATCAAGCTCTTATATCAAATAAAAGGAAATATGGTATGCAAAAAAACTTCCAACATTAATATTTTGAGGAGAGTGTTGAGTGAATTTTATTTTAACAATTACAGAAAGTAGAAACATGTTTAAATAGAAAATAAATAATATACCACATAACACAAGTGTACATGGATAAGACATTTTCAAGAGAAAAATATATTCTCCAAAGTAGCTCAATGTATTATTCTATAAACCATGATTTTAATACACTTGTAGAGAAAGCCTTCACATGAGTATCACCAATTAGAGATCTAGAGGAATTCTTAAAGCTTAACAATATATAAAAAAATATTTACATATAACCTCCATCTCAAGCACTAAAAATATAGGAGATGCAAAACTTATAACCATAAAATAGTAATTATAGATCCATGAGTTAAAACTACTCAGAAGTGACACCCAATTTTTTTTAATCAAATATGTCTTATGATGTGTCAAGACCCACATCACAATTTTGTTAGCAAGTGTAACTCCCCTTTACATCTCTTTTATGCTTCTAAAAAAAATAAACATTTTGTATGCAAACTTTTGGAGGCCATACCTTTTCATCAAATGGGCCAATTGGGCCCATTTTTAAAAAAATGGAAGTACACAAAGAGATCTACTCAATAGGAACCACCGTAGGTGGTGCCAAGCAATCAAGAATATTTATTTTAACCGCAACTAATTACATAGCCCAAAATTTGAGTGTCTCCATTTTATATCCAAAAGTCACACCTTTTGTAATCTTAGCATTAGGAGAAAGGTTGAGACACCTTTCCCAAAAATTGTATGCAAAAGTTATGCTAGTTGTAGAAAAGAAAATAAATTATGCCTTCAATTTTTATTTTTTTTGGTAAATGGAGAAAAATCTAGAAAAATCACCTAGACCATGTACTAAAGTACACATAATAAAATTTCTAACACCTATTGGAAAGTAAAAAATTGATATTGTGACACAAAATTATGCTCTATCAATAAAGGGAGATTCTTGGAGGCTTGAAAAAGATACCTTCGCTATTGATTTTGTGGCTCATGGGTAACACCACCTGGTTGAGTGGCATATAGTGCTAGATAGGTGGGTATGTGTAGGATCATCATGGAAAAAATAGGCCCTTAAGTGGCAAAAAATTTAGAAAAATCAGAGTTAGGCAACTTGACGTAAAAAATTGAATAAGTTATCTATATTATTTCAAAAATATGTAAGAATAGAATCTATAGCAAATTGAATGTAGTTTCTAAACTACTAGGTTTTAAATATATATATATATATATATATTTGGTGAAAATTTGAAATTTCAATGCAGTGGTACTTAAATTTCAAGGAAAAAATAAGAAGTAGGTGTCTGACCACCCTAACCACAATAAAATGATAATATTTTTTATAATATTTTAGATATAAGTAGAGGACTCATGCCTCGATGTGATGCATATTTTTTGTAATTTTTTCCAAGTAAATAATTAATTATGAATTTTTATTACAACTTTTTAAAAATATAAAACTCATATGTCTGACCACCTTAACCTGGTCAAAACTTCATGAAATTCAATTTTTCTTTTTTTAATCCTATAGTATGTGAAGCATAGAATGTGACGCATGTTTTGGATTCAAAAAATGTGATACCATTTGAAAGCTATAGATTTTTTTCAATAAATCTATCAATTAGGACTTTAGTCATAATTTGAATAGAAAATGGATAATAATTACTTATTAAATTCAAAGTAAAGCATAATTTATATCAGTGGAAAGTTGAGAATCTCCTTTAAAAACCCTTTTCATTTCATCAATTTTGGGTAAAAAGATAGTCGTTAGCCACATACCCAACATATTACCACTTTTTGGCCCATCATGATCCTGCACATACCCAGGTTGAGTCTTTGATAGGGTGATGTGGCTTGAGAATAGTAGTAGACATTGAGTTAACCACTTGGTATTGAGCATATTTGAATCGTAGGAAAATGGTGATTTGGAAAAGGGACTCACAATACAAGAAAGGGATCCCTAATTAATTCAAAATTTTCCTTTATTAGGGGATGGTTCATTCAAGGAAACCTAGGATCCCAAATTGGATTGACTATCAACACAAAGATGAGTCAATTCTCAACAAGGGAAACCTAGGAAGATTCCTTAGGCTTTGAAGGGTTCACCACCAAGAACACGCTTGGAAAAGACAACTTAACATTGAAATCACAAAACCTAGTAATGCAAGCCAAATAATGAGTGCAAATGGCAAAATTAAGTAACAAGTTAGGATGTATGTACCTGGGAAGTATGGAAATGTGATAATGATTTTGGAAATGAAAAAATATTGTCAAAGTATGCTAGGGAGTACTAAGACACCCTTACTGTCCTCTTAGTCCCATTGTTTCTTTTCGAGGAAAATACAAAATCTTCGGATGTCAGAACCAAATCTAAAGAAATCTTTGAAAAATACCTCTAGGAGGACTAAGATGCCCTTACTGTCTTCTTAGTCTTGATTTGAATTTCTACAATTTCAAAAGATGATCCTGAGGCTCAATGTCTACAACTTCTTCTTCTCAGACCTCAGGTCCTGAAACCTCCAAATCTAGTTTGTAGGTGACTTTCCATGAAGATAACAACTTTGAAACTTTTCAACTTTGCACTTCAAATGATCTTCAACCTAAATTTGTAAACAAAAACACACTTGAGGGAGGAAAAACTTGTTGATTGTTAGTAAATGGTGGTTTTCCTTGGTCAAGCCACTTGTTGGTAATTAAACTTTGGAATGAGATGAAATAATGAAGGGAAATGATGAATAAACAAACTGCTATGTTGCAACTCACCATACCCTTGTTATGAAATCCGCAAACTTGTGTGAAGTGGCTAGCTTGAATGTAGATCTTGAGTTGAATGAATGCTTGATGGATCTTGACTTGAATCACTTACTTGAATCAAAACCTTACATCATAAATGTTAGTTCACTACAACAAATCCCTGTGATTTGCTCCATTTTTTGCTTTGTTTTTTGCTTCCACCCTCTATTTTAATGTATTTTTTGCCAATTTTTTCAAAATGTCAGCACTATTTATCGGGATTGCTCTATTTTTGGCGTTTATTTGCATTTATTAGGACAATTCAATTCTAATTTTGGTGCTAATTTGTGCTGACATTAGCACTACCTTTAGTGTCGATATTGGCTTCAAGTGTGGTGCCACCTTTAGCACCACATTTGGCTCTGAGGTTAGCTTCGAGTTTACGGCCACTTTTAGCTTTGACTATAGCTTCGAGTTTAGCTTTAGGTTTAGCGTTGGTTTAGACAACCATATGTCGAAGAGACTTATTTATATGTCTCATCGACAATGTAAACAAATGAAATGTCAACAAGATATGGACATATCAAGGAGAGAATCACTTATGTCACATCGACAGGGTATATATACAAGTGCTCAGTGAAACACAACTCTTGGATATAACGAAGTAATTTTGATGAGGCATTGAGATATTGGTAAGACAAATAAGATTGTCTCATCGACACTCCTAAAGTAATGATCAAAAGCATACATCACTATACCATTGGGAAGGTGAGCAACATATGTGGTAGAGTGGTATACACCACAACCCCGCAGCAAGAAGCCTTGGGCAAGGCGGTAGTGCGATAAACAATAGAAGGGAAGGGAAAAACATCACCATACCACAACGATAATCACAAGTCTCCCTGACATGGAGGAGTTACACTGATATATAAAATAATACCCTCGAAGGAAAATATCGATGGGACAATGGCATATCAGCAAGAGATATTAACTTGTCTCATTGACACTGGAAACCAATATTAGAGGAACATAAGATCTAATGTCGATGAGACATTGAGATATCGGTAAGAAATAATATTCTCTCATCAACACTCTTCAAGTAATGATAAAAAAAATACACCGCTATACCACCGGGAAGGTGAGCAACATATGCAGTAGAGTGGTATACACTGAAACCCCACAACAAGGAGCCTTGAACAAGGCAGTAGTGCAGTAAATGGTAGAAGGGAAGGGTAGAACACCACCATACCACAATGGGTATAATAAGAGACGGTAGTAGTACGGTAATCGTGGCATCAATACAATTTACAACACTAATGCAGCAAATCACGTCAGTCACAATCCATTTGAATATAACCCACCAAAATACTCTAAAACTCTAATAAACATCCTCTAAAAATTTCATCGAAATCTTATTTTCAGGCATAGCCTGCTAGAATGGAGTTTTCATTTTAATAAACATACAATAAAACCTTTGTTGAAACCTTATTTTTAGGCATAGCCCACCAAAATGGAGAAGTGTTTCAATAAAGAATGACAAAGAATGGTAAGGAGATGTGCATGATAGGATTCATTATTGTTTATCTCATTCCTGCTCTGATCAACAAGGGTTACAATGTTCATACTACTGTTTGTAATCCAAGTATTTAATTGACATATGTTTGCATAATCTCAAATTTCTTCAAATGCTTTTGAAGTATCAATGTATCCTATATAGGGTTTAGGATGACAAGTCTTTTAATTTTAAAAAATAAATCAGATGCTTTCAAAGTATCAATGTGTCCTATATAGGGTTTAGAATAATTTCTTTTATTTTTAAAAAATAAATAAATGATGTATTTTCTTATGTTTAGATAATGTGGAGATCTCTTAAATCTTCCCTAACACAATGTCCTCTTTTACACTGTGTTCATTACTCCAGCTGCTAGGGTTTTGCATTTGACATCTTTAATATCTCCATGATAGTGTCTTTTAAATAGATCTCAATCTTTTCTTTAATCTTTATCATGTAACCCTTGAGTTCCATAATCCACCTTCAATATCTTCTAAGAATGTTGTCTTAAGCTAGACTACATAGTATGCATATAAAGCAACTCCTTCATACCTTCCATTGTTCCAAACCACCACTCACCACCTTGCTTAAAATGCTACCTCCATAAGCACAATAGCATGTTTTAAAATCATGGTTGCCAACGAATGACCATTAAGGTCACTAATTTCATCAAGATACAATGAAATTTTTGTCTTCAAAATTAAGGAATTATGCAAGATAACATTGTGAATTGTTTTTTTGTGTACAATTTGATTTTCTTGCACATTTAATGCTTTGCTAACTGCCTTTAAGATTGGATATTGCACCATCAGCTGCAATCTCAATCAACTCACTCACTGTCACTTGAAGATTCCTTTCATGAGCATCCTTGTATAAAATCAAACTATGCCCTATAGACTGCCTACTTACTAATATAGGGGACTCATTGTTTCATGGTATTTGAGTTTTATTTAGAAGGGATTAATATGTGGCATTTTTATGTGCAGGAAGAATAGATTGTGATGCAACGTTCGAGTATGGAAGGTTCAAGAAAAATTGGATTGTACCTTGAGCTGGTGTGAAACACTTCCGGGTGTTTTTGCTTGGAAGCAGAACCTGAGTGTAGGAATTTCCAAATATCCAATAGAGGAAGTTCATAAATATTCTTATCTAGTTTTTGATCCAACCTGACATCTTTAATATTCGATAGAGAAAGTTTGTACATTCTAAGATAAAATCATAAATCTGCTTGTCTTTGTTCAATTGCTCGTTTGAATTGTTTCTTTAACAGTTTTAGGGCTGGACATCCACCTATATATCTTTTTCTTTTTCTAGTTGAATTCCCAGGCTCTACATTTCATCCAATCTCCATCTAAAATAATCAGCAACATGCATTAATTTATGATTGTAGCTTGAGCTGGTGTGAAACACTTCTGGGTGTTTTCTCTCTGAAGCATAACTTGTGTGTAGGAATTTCCAAATATCCGACAAAGGAAGTTCCTATATTCTAAAGATATATTCTATGAAACATTCCTTATTTTCTATGAAACAATGTATATATTCTTGTACTTGTAAATATTCTTTTACTATTATGTCTATTAAAGAAAATAGAGTTTGAATAAAAAATGCTTCACCCTTTTTTGTAAGTGAGTACGTGAGTTATTGTTTAAGGAAAAATCTTACAGTGTTTACATTTTTAGTTTACTAGTTTCAAATCTTAATTTTCTATGTCTATAAAATTGTATGTTCTCTTTATATCTAATGACATATAATAGTAATGTCATCAGAATTAGGGTTTTCAATTTCAACACCATCATTATCCACACTTTTCATATCCTATTCACTTTTAAGTACAATCATCAAAAATTTATTTTTATTTCTTGTCCCAGTTAATCTTGATTCCTTTCAGCACAACATAGTAGGTTGCATGTTAAATTTCAAACATTTTCTTTGCATTTTTTTGTATATATTATTTTCTTAGTGCAACATTATGGAACAACAATTTCACTTCTGAGATATACAGTAAAAATAAATGAAAGCACATGTTTTCTTTGTCAAGGGAAATGTATGGTGAATACCCTATGTCTTTTAGATAAGTGTGCAAGCGAAATAAGACATAACTAATTGAATATGATTTTCTATTGTAAAATTGTTTTTTTATGCAGAGGTTGCAACAACTTATCATGGATTAGTTTTGGCTAAGAAACAAGTTGTTTTTGAACTATGGCTAGAGGGGGACTCTATTAATGTGATTAATTGTCTCATGATGAAATGTCCTCCTTCATGGTCAATTGCCAATTTTATTAATGACTCAATATCTATTATTGACTCTTTTGAGGAGATCAAAATAACACATGTTTTTCATGAAGCAAACATGATGGTTGATCTGGGGTTGCCAACATGGAAGTGGTAAGATTTGAGTGGGATTCTTTTGAATCGCTACCTCTTAATTTGAAGTGTATTTCTAATTATGACTAGCTGGCTTGTTTCTAGGTGAGATGTTATCGGGGAAAGGTTTTTCATTATGATTTTAAGTTAGGTTTTGCATGTCGACCCTTTGCTCTTCTAGTTTCATTATTCTTTCCTTGGTTTCTGTAGAAGGATGGACTGGCAGTTTTGGTAGGGTTATTTGGAATGATAAGCCCACACATATTGTGGGTGTTTGTTGTATTTTTTTGAGTAGCACCTGGTTCATTTTACTTTTTCATTTCTTCTAGGTGTTCTTGGGTTTTTCGTTTGTTTCCTATCACTATGGGTGGTGACCATTGCAAAATTGAGCCAAGTTCCTGTGAAGAGTTTCAGAAAAATGCTACTATGTGGGAGCACTTGGAATTAGGTGTGGTTACTCAATTTATGCAGAGAATTCAAGGCCCGAACCTTGATGTAACATATTTCTTTGTGAAAGGATGGAATGGGAGGTCTCTGCGTTACCAAGGCATTGAGTTTCAAATTGAAGAGGATTTTATTGCGGAGGTAACTAGTCTTTCAATTGATGGGAGAAAGTTTTTTAGAGACAGGGGAGTGGCTAAGAAGGCTTTTGCGAATTTCTTTAAACATGACGAGAGGAAGAAGGTTAAGGAAATTGGAAGTGGAGGTTATGCTAGGAAGTCCCTGAAGCCTCTTTGGAGGTACCTCATTTTGGCCATTATGCACTACTTCACCCTTGAAGGTAGATTCTTTATGGTTTACACTCACCATTTTGTGCTCTTAAATAATTTTAGGCATAATGTTTTGGTCTCGTTTCCTTTTTACCTATTACATTCTATGGAGAAGAGTATTGAAGACCACAAAAAGAACCCTAAGAAGGTGGTTCTTCATCAAGGGCTTATGTGTTTGATTTTTTCTCATATCAAGCTAAAGTTGATCTCGGTCTCCCCTAAAACTCCTAGCACTATTGTATTTGACTACAAATTCAGATGAATGTTTGGTGATATATTGACAAAATATTGTCAACTTATCGACACAACAATGATTTAAATTTCATCACTAGATTTTTGTCGCTTTAACAATCAATTTTTATATGTCGAATAAACAACCCAACGTCGTCGGTTAGCGCCATGGAAAATGTTAGCGTTGTCCATCACAAACTCAACGTAACTTCATCCATCTATTGAAACAAAAAATACAAAACATTGCAGAACACCCATGTGAAATCGTCGAAAAAACACCAAATGTTCATCCATTTTCTGACAAGGTGGAGAAAACCATCATTGTAATGGATTTCCTTGTGAAAGGATGGAATGGGAGGTCTCTACATTACCAGGGCATTGAGTTTTGAATTGAAGAGGATTTTATTGTGGAGGTAACTGGTCTTTCAGTTGCTGGGAGAAAGTTTTTCAGAGACAAGGGAGCAGCTAAGAAGGCTTTTGCGAATTTCTTTAAACATGATGAGAGGAAGAAGGTTAAGGAAATTGGAAGTGGAGGTTATGCTAGGAAGTCCCTGAATCGGCTTTGGAGGGGCCTCATGTTGGCCATTATGCACCACTTCACCCTTGAAGGTAGATTCTTTGTGGTTTACACTCACCATTTTATGCTTTTAAATCATTTTAGGCATAATGTTTCAGTCTCATTTCCATTTTACCTATTACATTCTATGGAGAAGATTATTGAAGACCACATAAAAAACACTAAGAAGGTGGTTCTTCATCAAGGGCTTATGTGTTTGATTTTTTCTCATATCAAGCTAAAGTTGATCTCAGTCTCCCCTAAAACTCCTGGGTAAGAAGGAAGTTAAAAATGATGGGTATGAAACATGGGACTCTGCTTGTGAATGGATCAGTAGTTCAGAGGAGGAAGAGTCAAAACATGAGGATATGTCTATTGATGAAGGAGGCTCTAAAGAAATGGATGAGGAATCAGAAGAATAGGGTAAGGGCTATGAGATTGATGTGGAGTTGCGGGAGACTATGGCTAATTCTGTTAGAAAATCTTCGAAGGGGAAAACCAGAGGCATGAAGAAAGTTAAGAAACCAAAGGATCCTTCAAATTTTGATTGTGTTTAGAATGCTTCATTGGGGAACCCTATTCCTGTTAAGGATGGTATGCTAAAGAGCTACCCAATGCAAGGGCTCAAGATGCCAGTTAATTTGGGTGGATAGTTGAGTGACCTTGCTGATATGGGAAACTCTAAGATGGAGGTGAAGCCTAATGAGACTGGCCCCGTGGATACGTAGGGGATTGATGCGGTTAATTGTTCTCATGATTTTTTTGCTATGGAGAAGGAAGTGAAGAAGGAACGTTTGGAGGCATTAGCTGATTTGGAGAATCTGCCAAATAAGGAAAGGATAGAGGTGGATGTTGTGGATGTTGAGGATTCCCTAGCCAAACAAGAGGATGAACAAAATAGGGATTGTTCTGATGCCCCTGTTGACTTGGAGCAGAAGGGTCAACCTCTGGTTAATTGGGATGAAATTGACATGAATATGTTTTGTAGAATGGCTGAAGATGGGACAAGAAACCTGCTTTCCTTGGTTAAGTGGTTATTTTTTGAGGCTAAGGAGCTCAATCTTCAGATGAAAAATTGGTAGGATGTTTTTGTTGTTATGCTAAGAGGTAACCAAAAGGAGTGGGAAATAAAAGGCAAAGTGAAATCAATGCATATTAAGCTTGATAAGCTACTAGTCAATGTTGATCGTTTGGGGGTTTCTCATGAGGAAAGAATTTCCTCTTTGGAAGTTATTGTTAATAAAATGTTAGAGGACAAAGTGGAAAGTTTGGAGGATTAAATGGGAAAGATGTTGGAGGACTTGAAAACGGTGGTCAATAGCAGAAATAACTCTTTGAAGACCATTGCTATGGGTCTTTCTGTTCTGAATGAGAAAGCACTGAATTGGACTAGAAAACCGCTTGACTTGGGTAATATGGAGGAAAGGATTGAAGAGATTAGTGGCTCTTACCTGGTGGAGAAAGTGGAAGCTTCTACTCTTGTGCTGGAGAAGGACATGCATGTAGGTTTGTGCCTTAGGATGAGGAGCAAGATGAAAAAGAGGGTTGATGTTGTTGTTGAGGAGTTGAAGGATGTTATCAGTATCCATGAGGAGGTCATCAAGGAGAACATGGCCTCGGCTAATGTTTTAGATAATTGGTTGTAGCTGGTGCTTCCTCTTTTGGTTGAATAGGTTTGTTGATGTTTATTGCTTTTGGGTTTATTGACAGGTTGCTAATGTTCCATCTTATATCAGCTTTATGGTTTTTTGGGTTGTTGGGCTTAGTGGTTTAATTTCTCTTGTAGCTTGGCGTCATTGTAAAGGGTTTCGGGGCCCCTTCAAAACCTATTTTTTCTTATCAAAAACTAATTCAATCTTATTTTCTACTGTACAATTTTTTTTTATGTGCCTTTTACTTTTTGCATGTGGATTACCCTCAGAAGGAGACTAATTATCTTTTCTTGAATGAAGCCTTTACATTTCTTGTCTATGAAAGGAATTTACTACTTGACAACAGGGTCATGAACTTCATACAAATTAAAATTGGTGTAAAAGGCCATCCCCGCAAATGTTGTTTGGTCTAGAATTATAATGGAAAATAAAAAAGCTTGCTAGGAGAATAAAATAGGTTTTCAATCTAAGTATAACATACTATTACTGAAGCATTTCAAATTTTAGGCATTTGAGATTCATGGATCTCCTTGGAGGTCACCCACCTAATATAATAATAGTAAATTAGTATGAACCTTTAGTCATAAATTAAAATGCAATATAATATCTCTATGTCTCTCACACATGAATGTTTCATATAACCACATACGTTGTAAATGCTGACAATTGACTTATGGCATTCCTTAAGCCAACTGTAAGACATAAATCTCCCCTAATTGCCAATGGCATGATATGCTATCAAACACATTTATGAAAATTAATAACATTTGATTTTCACAGTCCGTGATAGTTTTTTAAAAATTTGCACAGAGTTTATCCATAAATCTTACTCATATAACATTTATGAAAAGGTCATTAGTAATTTTTTCCCACACAAAAAAATATCAAAATAAATTTAGTGCTTAATCAATGTTGGGTATGTGTAGGATCATGATGGGCCAAAAAGTGGCAATATGATGGGTATGTGGCTGACGACTATTTTTTTACCCAAAATTGATGAAATTAAAAGGGTTTTTAAAGGAGATTCTCAGCTTTCCACTGATATAAATTATGCTTTACTTTGAATTTATTAAGTAATTATTATTCATTTTCTATTCAAATTACAAGTAAAGAACTGATTGATAGGCTAATTGAAAAACATCTATAGCTTTCAAACAGTATCACATTTTTTGAATCCAAAACATGTGTCACATTCTATGCTTCACATACTATAGGATTAAAAAAAGAAAAATTGAATTTCATGAAGTTTTGACCAAGTTAAGGTGGTCAGACATACAAGTTTTTATATTTTTTAAAAATTTGTAATAAAAAATTCATAATTAATTATTTACTTGGAAACAAATTACAAAAAAATATGCATCACATTGGGGCATGAGTCCTCTACTTATATCTAAAATCTTATAAAAAAATATTGTCATTTTGTGGTTAGGGTGGTCAGACAGACACCTACTTATTTTTTCCCTAAAATTTAAGTACCACTGCATTGAAATTTCAAATTTTCACCAAATAGATTTTTTTTATTTTAAACAAACCTAGTAGTTTAGAAACTACATTCAATTTTCTACAGATTCTATTCTTACATATTTTTGAAATAATATAGATAACTTATTCAAATTTTTACGTCAAGTTGCCTAACTTTGATTTTTCTGAATTTTTTGCCACTTAAGGGCCTGTTTTTTCCATGATGATCTTGCACATACCCTGTTGTCTCATCTATTTCCACCCACTTTCCTCTCAATGATTTAGTATTTTTACTCCATCCACCTCCTCTCTCCATGGCCTCCTCTATGAATAAAAATGATGTCACATAAAATTTCATTACACTACCGCTGAGAAGGAAGAAGCAACTTGTGGGACCACGGTAAAAACCACTCTACTGCATCAAGCTGATGAAGGAGCCACACGACAGTGGTGGTCACCACACTACTGCACACCAATGGTAGAAGAATTGTGGGAGTCACCGCAACACCTCTAGGAACAAAAGGAAGACTCGTGTGCCACCACAAAAGATTTCACTGCAATACCGTTGAGAAGGATGAAGCATCTTGCAGGACTGCGGTAAAAACCGCTCTACCGCACTGAGTTGATGAAGGAGCCATGGGACAACGGTGGTCGCAAAAACAAGGTAGGAGTTTGGGAAGGGAAACATTTTGATTTTTCATTACCCAATGAATATAAATTCAACATTTGTAAATCACTTGTTCAATTCTATATCTTTTCCTTTCACGTAAAACAATGTAAATCACTTGTTTGAACACTACAACTAAATACAAAATGAAAGCATATCTTTTCTTTTATGAAACTCTTTAATGTTGTAATTGAATTAGACAACTTAAACACATTGCATCTTGGAACTCCTAAATATTTTAAACACTTGCAATGATTAAACATCTGCAAAGGTTAATTTTGAATTTTCACCTTAAAATAAAACTTTGAACAAAACAACTCCATCAAATTGAGTTGTAGTGAAAATTTGATAACAATTAGTTTACATTCATTTACTTGCATTTGTAAGAATTCACATTTTTGTGCCATTACCCATGCATTTTTTTGTGAGTAAATGGTGAAAGAACATTGTATCCTATCCACATTTTATAATTCATGTTGATTTGTGTTCATTGCAAAATAATATAATTGATTTCACATGAATTATCAAAATAAATACTTGATAGAAAATAAAGAATGTTCAACAAGTGTAGCTAGCTAGTCACGTCGAGAAATATTTGCATTGTTTGGTCAATGTAATCAAATTGAGGATGAGAACTTTGAGTCACAAGGCTAGACTAGGAAAAACATACAATGATAGGCACTCAATTAGGTGCACTTGGCGCCACCTTTGGTGCCCTAAATCAATTACATTAATGGCTAAAATTTGGCACTCACGTTGGCGTTAAGGAAGAAATCAGATGACAAAAAAGGGGAAAAAAGGGAAAAACGCCGTGCGAAGGAAGAAATCAAAATCAAAATTTGAAAATTTCTCGCATGAAGGAAGAAATTAGACAACATAAAAGGGAAAAACACCGCACGAAGGAAGAGAGTAGGGCGCTACCAACAACTGAAAAGAGCACGAAGTTAGGATGCATAGAGGAAGTCTAGTGAGGAGAGTATGCATGTATTTGAATTTACTCATAATATTATATCAAATTTATTAAATGATATTTAAATTATTTTTTTCTTCAATCGGTGATAATATTTTTATTTTATTTAAGATAAATCAAAATATACAAAGCTCCAAATAAAAATTTCTTCCAACACCATCACATCATGTCTGTTAAAACTAAATAAAAACCTACGGATCAAAAATCCCTACCACAACTGCCTGAAAACTATCCAACTAAACTACTACCCAAACACCAGCTATTTACAGTATCAAAACCAAAAATAGGGCTTAACCTATTAAGCTTATACATCAATATCTAGCTTAAACATAGTAAACTAGTTTACGCGAAGTTACAGAAGCGTTGCCTAGATGAAATGGGCACATTTCCGTGAGCGGCTTCACCTTCTTTCTTAGACGCAAACCCTTCTCACATAGCTCCTCTCTGGTGATGGCTTTGAGTCCCGCTATTATCTCCTCAGTCTCCATTAATTCAACGCACAATTTCAAAGTTTGCCACCCCCATTCCACACCCTCTCTCTGCATGGCTATGGTTCTTCCTTCTGGCCACCTAATGAAAGGGTGATTTATCTTTGCTAATTTCAGGTCCACACCTTGCATTCCTTCACTCACAAAGCCTTTTCCTAGTATAGCCCTTTCCAGGATACTCTCCATGTTCACTAATAAATCCCTATACACCAACACTTTTATCACTTTTCTTACAACCTCCACCGACTCTCCTGAGTCCAGTCCCCACACCATGATCAGAGAGTATATATCCATATTAGCCAATATCTATGCTTCAAATCTTCGAAGCCATTACCCAAAATGATTTGCATAGATTGCATCACCTTCACATCCTTGTATAGGAACAAGCCACACAGTCTCTTCACCGTCACTTTGCCATCAAAAGGATCCAATTTCCTCCTCACTTTCAAAGTGAAGTTGGCCTCCATTTCTTCTTTGGTACATTAGCCACTAGACTACTTCACACCATCGTCCCACAAACCAAGAAGCATCAAAGGAAATGCAAGAAAAAACTTCATTACATAGCAAATTTTCGGCTATCAACATTAATGCCAAACGTACGTCCAACACTGGCAAAAAGAGCTAATTCTTCGATAATTTTGAAAAACATTCCTTCAATAATTTGTAAGTATATTTAATATGTTAAACGATATATTTTCTTTATTTCCTTGGAAAAAGTAAATGATTGCATATTAATTAGTTTAAAAGTAATAGTCTTCAATAAATTTATCTAGATCATTAGTAATAGTCTTCAAAATTGGCCACCAATTCAAGTTCATTTTGCTTTCATAATACTTTATATCCATGAAAACCAAGCTCTCTAAATGGTATATCAAACTCTAGTTCAAAATATTTTAGATGAGGCTGCTCCTATAGCTCTCTTACTCGCTTGACAAATCCTTGAAACTCTGACTTCTTAACATTCAAAAGATAAATGGAATGTCCTCAACACCCAGTAGAGCTATCCAAAAATGCTAACTAAAAAGCTAACCCAATTTTTTAGTTTAATAATTTAATTATAAAGCTTAAACTTTGAATGTTATTTTTTTTTATGTGTTATTGGCTTATTGTAGGTTGTAACATTATTTAATATTTATATCTATAAATTGTCTCTATCACATTAATAGTGTGTCAAAATGGAAAGGAACTTGTTGAAAGTAGTATGCTCTAAATTTCCAATACTTAGTGAATCTAGATCCATATTTAGTAATGTCCAAACAAAACTTGTCCCAACAGCAATAGGGAAATGGGCATGAGGGAAGGCTTAGGTAATCAACTGATAGTATGACAGCCTCTTGCATAGCCCATTGATTATTACCCATTAACTTTTCCCATTTCCCTATGGCTGCTAGGACAAGTTTTGTTTGGACATCACTAACTATGGATCTAGATTCACTAAGTATTGGTAATTTAGAGCATACTACTTCTGGGTATGTGCAAGATTATGATAGGCCAAAAAGTGGCAATATGATGTGTATGTGGCTGACGACTATTTTTTTACCCAAAATTGATTAAATGAAAAGGGTTTTTAAAGGATATTCTCATCTTCCCACTGATATAAATTATGCTTTACTTTGAATTTAATAAGTAATTATTATTCATTTTTTATTCAAATTACGACTAAAGTCCTAATTGATAGGCTAATTGAAAAACATCTATAGCTTTCAAACGGTATCACATTTTTTGAATCCAAAACATGTGTCACATTCTATGCTTCACATAATATATGATTAAAAAAATAAAAATTGAATTTCATGAAGTTTTGGCCAAGTTAAGGTGGTCAAACATACGAGTCTTTATATTTTTTTAAAAGTTGTATTATAAAAATCATTATTAATTATTTACTTGGAAAAAAATAACAAAAAAATATGCATCACATCAGGGCATGAGTCCTCTAGTTATATCTAAAATATTATAAAAAAATATTATCATTTTATTGTGGTTAGGGTGGTCAGAAAGACACCTACTTCTTATTTTTTCTTTGAAATTTAAGTACCACTACATTGAAATTTCAAATTTTCACCAAATAGATTTTTTTTCTTAACAAACCTAGTAGTTTAGAAACTACATTCAATTTGCTACAGATTCTATTCTTACATATTTTTAAAATAATATAGATAACTTATTCAAATTTTTACGTCAAGTTTCCTAACTCTTATTTTTCTGAATTTTTTGCCACTTAAGGGCCTGCTTTTTCCATGATGATCATGTACATACCCTTCCAACAAGTTCCTTTCTATTGTGAATGTGATAGAGACAATTTATAGTTATATATATACTTAGTATTGGCAATTTGGAGCTTAACACTTCCACATTTCTTTAATCAATTTGGAGCATAAGACTAAGACTACTCAAATAACATTGCGGCAAAAAAAATTTATTAAGGGCATAATAGTAGTATACTTGTGTATGTGTATTTCCTTCAACTAAAATTTGCATTTATACTTAAGTGATCGATGTATACTTGTGTATGTGATCAATTTTTATTCTATTTAATGATATTATTTTGTATTTAAGGTCTATTTAATAAAGGGTGCATGAAACAAGTTTTAAATCCTTAAAAATCTTTAAATTTCTAGGGTTTTTTTTATTTTTCTGAGTTTGTGCTGAGTCCTCGAATCCTCAAGCTGAGTCACCCTAGCTGAGTCTGAGGTGAGTCTGAGTCTCATTACTATGGTTGTGATACAAACAAGGTGCTTACACATTGGTTAGATATATCCTCATCAAAATGACCAGAAAGAAATTTTAAATTTGTAAGTAAACTCTCACAGTCAAGAAAAATAGTCATAAAAATTGGAAGTAAACTTTGGCAAGTCACATGTAGGTGAACTTAATTCATTTGAATTTATGCCTCCTGGCATACATTAGGATCTCCCCTCCTAAAGTTTGGACCACATCCATTACCTCCACATAAAGCTGGACATCCTTGGTCTTCTTGGTTCCTACGCCATGATATGGCTATGCAAATGAAATTGAAGCAAAGTAATCATCTCCTTCTCTGCTTGCCGGAAGAATGCATGCTTGATGTTTTGATACGTGATATCAGCTCTCTCTTCTGCTTGCATGGTTGAATATTGAAATCCATTATGGTGGGCCTCCAGAGTTCTAGTCATCTTTCATCCTCTTCCACCAAATGTTGGCCTGATCCACATGTTTGCCAGCCTAATTGGCTTTGTTTTTGAAAGCCAAAGTTTCTCCTGAGTCACCAGTGTAACTCTCTCTGCCTTTTTAGACTGTTTCATTATTATAGATTATCTTTAGGATTTAATCATTTATACCAAATGGTTGATGTTCTTTGAATCCTTGTGTCTAAAGGAAATTTCCTTAACATAAATACTACTAGGGAATTTCAATGTTGCCATTGTAGTTGGTATTAAAGCCGGTACCTGCAACATTGAAAATTATCCTTATATAAGAATTTCCTCCATCTTGTTGGCTTGTAACACTCTTGATGGTGGCTAAATGAAATTTGATTCTGATTCCTCTTCTACATCAAAGGGTTCATATCCTTGATCTAACTCTTTTGAATTATCAGAATCAAAATCACTAGCTTCCATATTGAAAAGCTCCCAGCCACCATCTTCAATAAATTTATCTGGATCATCAGTAATACTCTTCAAAATTGGCCTCCAATTCAAGTTCATTATACTTTCATAATACTTTATATCCATGGAGTTCAGCCATTCCTTGATGCCATCAAGTGAAGATTGAGGAATGACGTCAATGTAGAGTACATCCTGCTTGAAGTCTTTGAAAACAATAGCCATATCAAATGCCTTTTTTCCAAGTCCTACTTTCTCAAGGTTAACAATATCAATCTCACTAATAGGGATTACTAAGAAAGGTAATTCCACCAACTCTACCAAACAGTTTACCGTAGGAACAATAAAAGCAGAGGCTTTGAAAGGAAATTCATGAAAACCAAGCTCTCTAAATGGTATGTCAAACTCTAGTTCAAAATATTTTAGATGAGGTTGTTCCCAGAGCTCTCTTACTCGCTTAACAAATCCTTGAAACTCTAAATTGATTTTATTTTTCCTATCCCTCTCTTGTTGTTCTTCCTCAATTTCATCAGGATCATACATTGACCTTCTTTCCCCTCCTAAAGTTTGGACCACATCCATTACCTCCACATAAAATTGGACATTCTTGGTCTTCTTGGTTCCCACACCATGATATGGTTATGCAAATGAAAATGAAGCAAAGTAATCATCTCCTTCTCTGCTAGCTGGAAGAATGCATGCTTAATGTTTTGATACATGATATCAACTCTCTTCTTCTCTCACGGTTGAATATTACTGAAATCCATTATAGTGGGCCTCTAGAGTTCCAAACATCTTTCTTCTCTTCCACCAAATGCTGGCTTGATCCACAAGTTTTCTAGCCTAATTAGCTTTGTTTTTGAAAGTTGAAGTTTCTCCTAACTCACTAATATTAGTTGTAACCCTTTTGAAATTTTATTATGGCATGTGCACTTTGATATGATGTAATATGATTATGGTTTCGTATCATATCTTATAATATTAGATATATAACAGAAAAATAAATTATTGCATGAAATAAATAATAACTTTTCATTTTAAATATTTTTTTTTTGCAGAACATAGGTCTTCCAGAAGATCACGATGATCCTTAACATGATATAGATCCACATTCTATCAGTATAGATCACATGGCAGAGGATGATGGTGACATAGATATGGAATACATCGAGGCTGATGATAATGATGATGACAATGACGACGACGACAACGATGACAATGATGATGATGATGATGATGATGATGATCACGATGGTGATGATGATGAGACAGTTGGTGGTAGTAACCAGTGACATTCATGATCATATGGACTACATCATAGATCATTGTTGATATATCATTATGTTGACTCTTTTCATGGTTACTATCATATGTATCATTTTCACAGCCTACAATACTATATTGTTGAGTTGTATCATATTGACATGTATCATTTTCACTATATCATTTAGACATGAATCATCTTGACTTGTATCAATTTGAGTTACATAATTTATCAATTTTATTTATATCATTTGTACATGTATCATTTTCACTTGTGTCAACTATTAGAAATGTATCATTTTGACATGTTTTTGATGTACTGGCATATTTGACTTTCACTTGTTTTAGTTATATATGATGATGATCTTATCAATATTGACTTGCCAATTTATATTTATTAAAAGTGGTCGATAATTTTTGGATGGATATTTATTAAGTATGATGATTTTAATTTATTGCTCAGGATGGATGTTGTCAAATTCAATTAAATTATAGATAGTTGACTCACTTGTTTTAATTATAGATGATGATCATGTTACAATAATTATATTGTTATTTAATCATATGAGTTAAATAATTAAATTACTTACTCTATAATCATGAGCTATTTAAGAGGCACAATATATTTAACTAATTAAATTGAAATAAAACATATTAAATTAATAAATGGAAGCAAAACAAGAAGCATATTTAGAAGCAAAAAAAGAAGCAACAATAGAAGCCAAACTAGAAACAAACCAGAAGCAATCTTGGAAGCAAAATTGGAAGTAAAACTGTCCAAGCAAACTTGGAAGAAAATTTGAAAGAAAAACTGGAAGCAAAATTGGAAGCAAAACTGGAAGCAAACTTGGAAGCAAAACTAGAAGCAAAACCATAAGCAAAACCATAAGCAAACCTAGAAGCAAAATCGAAGAAAAACTGGAAGCAAAATGGGAAGCAAAACCAGAAGTAAACTTGGAAGCAAAACTAGAAGAAAAAGTGGAAGCAAACTTGGAAGCAAAACCAGAAGCAAAACTAGAAGCAAAACCAAAAGCAAAACTGGAAGGAAAATCAGAAGCAAAATTGGAAGGAAACATGGAGGCAAACCTGGAAGCAAAACTGGATGTCAAATTGGAAGCAAAACTAGAAGCAAAATTAGAAGCAAAAATGGGAGTAGACATGGAAGCAAAACCAAAAGCCAAATTGGGTGCCAATTTTGGTGCAATTTCTGATGTTACTTCTTGGCGATATTTTAGGCACTTTCAGAGGTACTATGATTTCTCGATGCTAAATATGGCGCTGAATCTGGCGCTACATATGACAAAAAAATTAGCGCAAAAGCCAGCGCCGAGTTGTCCATGCATGTTTGCACCGAGTTTAGCGCCAACCAATTTGTTCAATTCATGGCTCAAAATACACTAAAATATGGTGCAAAAGTCTGCGCTAATTTCTTGTTGTGCTGTTGTGGCTCAAAAACACACATGATGCAAAAATATCTTTGATATGATGCTTGAATCTTGGTGATGGCTCCAAATGCTTGATGAATTGCTCTTGAATGCTGTTGTGAACTCAAACTTGCTATTAAGAATGCTCTCACAAAAGTATTAGGTGAAAATGAGTGAATATATTTTGTATTTATACTTATCCATGCTTCATATCCCAAAATTACACCATACCAAGCTGACATATGAATTCATTAATTAAAGGAGGCTAAGTTCTGCCAAGATTTGAAATTAAATCCCAAAATTAACTTGAGGGGGATTGATGCCCTAGGTGGCGTTTTAGTCTCGAGGCTTAAAACTCGGGGTAGAGACTCCAAAAAGGGGGCCCTCTAAGGCACATTTGAAAACAGGGTCCCAAGACCTTTCGAGGAAAAAGACACCCTAGGTGGCATTTTAGTCCCAGTTGGAAAATCAAGGATACATAGCCAAAATCATTAAATTATCATTTACTCTTTGAGGTTTGTTGGGATTATCCATAAAAAAGATATAATTTATCAGGCTTGTGGATGCAAAATAGGACCAATTAAGGCATAAATAAGGATAAACAAAACAAGGCGGGCCCAAACAAGTGTGAAAATGCAAGGGCATGCTTTTTCCTACACTACAACAGTTCCTAGGTATTGGTTCCAAAGTTGTGACTATCAAGCCCACATGGGTCGACAACTATTGGCATGTACAATCTACAATAGTAGGGTATTATGCATTTTATAGTATGAATACAATTTTTTTTAATTTTTAAAAATAAAAAACTTTTACAAAATAAAAACCCTTTTTTTCACCCATATTTTTAGTAGGTTTATTGTGCCAATTGTCTATATTTGATGATGATGACTATGCCAATCGTATGAATGACCATATGACTCAAAGTGGAGGGTCTTGAAAAACTCTCAAATCTTACTATCACCAAAGTGTATTAAATTTATTGTTGATTCGTACAAATTTGACCCTTGTAGACTCAACTGTGGGGTCAAATCTAGACTACAATGCACCCAATAAATGTTGAGGACATAATATATATCCAAAATTGAAAAGGATCTTACATGAATCAAAGTTATAATACCATGTTGAAGTCACACAAATGACCCACATGAGTAGTGATATATCAATAACAATAAACAACCTTTCACACACAAGAGATAAGCAACGAAGAATAATATACTATCAATTATACTACCCCAATAATGCTACAAGATGCAAGATACAATACGTATACAATATATGATCTAATGTATAAGAGAAATCTTGCTTATAAAGTCAAGGTGAGAGCTAGAACAACATATAGTTATGACACATCATATGGAATGAGGCACAAAGAGAAGTATCCTAAATGTACCCTAAAAGTGCCCTCAGTAAACTTAATAACGTAGGGGTGAATGGGCCCTATAAGAGAATCAATAAGGAAAATAACCCTATTCACACTAGCACAACCTACAAAAGTTTCCAAATCTAAATAGAACCCAAGGATAACTAGCACTCTAAGGGCATCATTTTTCTATGCTATAACAAATCAATTTTATAAGTCCTTAATATTCACAATCCATCTTTAAATCAAGTTTTGAATACCCCTAAAATTTGTTTTATTTATTTTAAATAACATTTATTATTGGTAATTTTTATCTATGAATTGTATATTTATTAATACTTATTAATTAACTCTATAGGCAAAGTGTATTTTCTCTTACAAGACTTTTTTTGAAGTAATACTTTTACAACAATTTGTCTATAAAGTTCAAAATTATTTTCTTAAGTACAACTTCTCACAATTCAGCTCCTTTAGAAACATCTTATTAGAAACATTTTAAGATGGACAAATCAATGTCAACTTGTTCATCAATTATTGCATCAAATATTTGAACACAACAAAGGAATGGACAACGAGTACAGAATCTCCAACTTAAGCAGGCCCCACTTAGATTAAGTCGGCAAGGCCTACACTTTACAAACTAACATACGGAAAACTGCTGTCATTCTTCATTCTACTGGAGCTTCTCTCAACACAAACTGCCCACAGAAAACAGACATTGAAAAACTACCAAATCCACCAAGTCAGTGTCTCAGCAATAAAACTGGCCCAAACAAGGTGCTCACTATGAACCAATGGAATGTACTCTCTGATGATATTCTAATGATGATTTAATAAAGCCTTAAACACCCATTACATTATGATTAATCCACGAGCTCTTTGAGCTCTTCCTTACTTGAACAATAATTGCTTTCAGTTGTCAAAATAAAACAAAATGAATCTGTGACTGACAACCAAACAGAAATCTCACACGTGAACTCATGGATGTTGTAAGGCATCTAGGAAATGTGTAGGCCCTCACAAGTTCACGGGTAGCAAACGAAGATGGGAGTTCCCCTCTTCACGAGACTGCTTTTGTTACTTTTCATGGGTTCACAGATCTACAGAATCTTGTCCACATGCATTCCCAACACTTTTCTTAATTATATATAGAAGAGCACCATTGACCCTTTTCTCTATCAGGGCCCTGCTTCTCCCCTGCTTCAGCTTCTCCTCCTGCTCATTCTGGATCATCTAGAGCACCCATGGCTACAATTGAGAGGTTCTTGATTGTCTTGTTATTCATGGTCCTCTGTTGCAATGCAGGGAGGCCTGTACAGGACAGCCCAAATTTTGGAAATGGGACAAACTATGTGCCCGCTTCTTGGGGAACTTTTGTAGAGTCCTTGCAATTCATGATCCCTCAGAACTTTGCAAGATTCAAGGTTGGGGAGCTTCCTCTGGTCTGGGATTGGAAAGTAGAAAGCTATGCCCAGTGGTGGGCAGAGCAGAGGAAAGTGGACTGCAACATGATCCATTCACACGGGCCCTATGGCGAGAATATTTTCTGGGGCAGTGGCCAAGACTGGACTCCTCTGGATGCTGTACGCTTTTGGGTGGACGAAAAGCAGTATTATTCTTATGATACGAATAGTTGTGAAGTGGGGCAGATGTGCGGCCATTATACTCAGGTGGTGTGGAGGGACTCGCGCAGCATTGGGTGCGCCCGTGTGGTTTGTGACAATGGGGACGTTTTCATGACCTGCAACTATGACCCGCCTGGCAATTACATTGGAGAAAAGCCTTATTAGTTTGCTTGTACATGTGTAAATGTTAAGTGTTGGGATATGTTCAATTAGCTAGGATTCAATAATGAGCGGCCTTCGAGGAGTTCATTTCGACTACCATGGCTGCCTAGAACAGTCTTATTTGGTGAAACCGATGTATATGCGACGTTTGTCTTCGGTTAATGTGCACCAGTGGTTTTGTCGTGCCTTCGTTGCATATGTACGATTAATTAGTTAGTTTTATATTAAACTATGAGGATAACTCTACGTTTCTTGCTCGAATCAGGGCCTGAATTTGATGGATGAACCACCATCCATAGTTACTTTTCAAATATTAAACTATTATCATACTTGGTGTGTAATGGGTACTTTCATTTAGTATAATGTTATAATTATGAAATTGTAAAGAAAAGTAAATCTTTTGTTTTGTTTTAATTAATTAATTATAAAAAATTACAAAGTAAAGATTTGAAGTACATTGTTGGTATTATGGTCTTGTAGATTAGTCTCAAGAAAAATTGGTCTAAAGTATCATTTGACTAACATTAACTTCTTTATATTTTCATATTTGAAGTTGCTATCAATTGTAAGGCTTCTCAATGAAGTGTTTCAAAATAGTATTCTAGACTCATTGATACATCTAGACATGAAACAAACTTACCACCACAAACTTAAAACTCCTAGTGAGCCAACTAGGGAGCCTAAATAAATATAAAAGCCCAAGTTTGTCAAAGAACACGTTAGACATCACTAGACACAAGCAACATCAAAAACTCCATCAATGCAAGGTTTGGGTCTATAGGCATCTAAACTTTCTAGGCTTGAAATAAAATTTTAATGAGAGAAACTCACAAGGCTTTTCACATCCAGTGTTTGTTTGAATTTTTTTTTTTGCATCCCTAAACAACCTTACATAACTTAGTTGAGCAAACGTTTGAAGTCCAAAATATTAATATGAAGTCTACAAGGATTGCATTTGGAAGTCCCAAAATTTTTATGGATCAAATTCTAAAGAGGGCCTTGCATCTAAAGTCCAATTTGCTTCATGCCCATGTTTAGAGCAAACACCAAAAACCTTTCACATAAGAATTGTTCAAACAAACTCAAATTCATGGTGTTTCTACTACTAAGTCCATGATCATAAATTTATGCTCAAGGGAATTGGGGTATGGCATGTCGCTAGCTAGTGACATAGATTGTGGTTTGATGAAATCAAGAGTAGACACATGACAAATTTTGTCAAGTTTTATTGGTGCTTTGGCCATCTTGCAAGTTCCATGGACACAAGAAATTAAATATAAGCTAATTGATCAAATGTTATGCTTCAATGTCCATCCAATAGTCTCTAAACTTCCAAGCTTGCCAATGTCAAGCATAAGAAAATACCTGAATCAAGGTGGACCAAATATTCCAAGCCTACAAGGAATTTATGAAACATTGATTCACTTCAACATGTAGACAAATTTTGAACTAATGGAAAGTTGTCAACTATAAAAAATATTAAATGAACTTAAAATATTGAAATCCTTATATATGACAAAGCAAGAAAACCATGTTTGATGGACCCAAATAATCATTAAGTGAAATCTACAAGGATTTTCACATTTTTATCTATTGTGAAGTTAAGCTACCCTATATAATTGAGTTGAGTAGATGTTTGAAGTCTAGAATATTAAGTTGATGTCTAGGGGGCCTACACTTGGAAAATTTGGCCATTTCATGGATCAAATTCCAGGGGGAGTGTTATGTCTAAAGTCTATTTTACATCATTCTTGTGTTCCTATTGGACCCCCAGAATCCTAATATAATAAAGCTAAATGAGTGTTCACACTCGTAAATTTTTGGAAAATATCTCAACTAGATTAGATCTCATCCAAGCTAAAATTGATTCTAAATAAGAAAAATTTCACCTCCAAACCATGTCAGTTGTCATAAATTAATAGTTTGGCTTGAACTGTTGACAAGCTCATCCACAAATTTGCACTATAGATAATTGTCACAAGAGACACTAACATACAATTCTCATAGTCAAAATATGAAGTGTTAATGCAAGGGTAATCCTCAATGACCTATTAATCATCCACCCCAGTGGTATGACTGCGTGTTGTAGGAATGAAAGGTACATATTTTATTTATCTTTATCCCATGTCAAGCCAATATGGATATGGAATTCTACTACTATAATGCCCCAAATTTTACATGAAGACATTAATGGAAAAAACATAGACAAATATATATTTTTATTATGATTACAACACGTGCATGCCACAATCTCATTCTTGCACACATTACAAACATCACCAAAAGGAATGACATAAATGCGAAAAACATAAAGGAGACCACCAAATACATGATGGCATAAGGTTAATGCACATTAAGATAGAAAACGAAGATGGGAGTTCCCCTCTTCACGAGACTGCTTTTGTTACTTTACATGGGTTCACAGATCTACAATATCTTGTCCACATGCATTCCCAACACTTTTCTTCCTTATATATAGAAGAAAACCATTGACCCTTTTCTCTATCAGGGCCCTGCTTCTCCCCTGCTTCAGCTTCTCTTCCTGCTCATTTTGGATCATCTTGAACACCCATGGCTACAATTGAGGGTTCTTGATTGTCCTGTTATTCATGGTCCTCTGTTGCAATGCAGGGAGGCCTGTACAGGACACCCCAAATCTTGGAAATGGGACAAACTATCTGCCCTCTTCTTGGGGCACTTTCGTGGAGTCCTTGCAATTCATGATCCCTCAAAACTTCGCAAGATTCAAGGTTGGGGAGCTTCCTCTGGTCTGGGATTGGAAAGTAGAAAGCTATGCCCAGTGGTGGGCAGAGCAGAGGAAAGTGGGCTGCAACATGACCCATTCCCACGGTCCCTATGGCGAGAACATTTTCTGGGGCAGTGGCCAAGACTGGACTCCTCTGGATGCTGTACGCTTTTGGGTGGACGAAAAGTAGTATTATTCTTATGATACGAATAGTTGTGAAGTAGGCCAGATGTGCGGCCATTATACTCAGGTGGTGTGGAGGGACTCGCGCAGCATTGGGTGCGCCCGTGTGGTTTGTGACAATGGGGACGTTTTCATGACCTGCAACTATGACCCGCCCGGCAATTACATTGGAGAAAAGCCTTATTAGTTTGCTTGTACATGTGTAAATGTTAGTGTTGGGATATGTTCAATTAGCTAGGATTCAATAATGAGCGGCCTTCGAGGAGCTCATTTCGACTCCCATGGCTGCCTAGAACAGTTCAATTTGGTGAAACCGATGTATATGCGACGTTTGTCTTCGGTTAATGTGCACCAATGGTTTTGTCATGCCTTCGTGGCATATGTAAGATTAATTAGTTTTATATTAAACTATGACGACAATTCTTCGTTTCTTGGTCCAATCAAGGCCTGAATTTGTTGCATATGTACGATTAATTAGTTTTATATTAAACTAGGAGGATAGCTCTTCGTTTCGGCACTGTCTAGTGACAATTTGCATCGGCCCATGGATGTCTATGCCATGCTCCTCCTGCATACTCCTCTCCTCTGACCGTCCGTGTGCTGCAGGCAGGCCATATTTGCACGGATTTTTTGGTTTACGGTGCCCAAAAATTTTTTTTACCTCATTTTTTATTTTTTGCTACTCTAAACTCTTCGTCCACACTTTACAATTTAGCGAGCTACAGCCTGAAAATTAGGTTTTTACGAAGGTTTTAAAATATGTTTAATAAAATGAAAATAATTAATATATTAAGTATATATTAGCATAATTAATAAATAATGTATATTTTATATATTATATTTTTAACAAAACTATTAAATATAATAGTTTTAATAATTTATATATGTATTTAATAGTTTTATTAAAAAATATAATATATAATAATAATTTGTATAATTATAATATTTATAATTTTTTTTATTATATAAAATATACATTATATATTAATTATGTTAATATATACTTAATTACGATAAACCAAAATTAATGGATAAGAATATAATTATATATATTAGGATTTTAATGAATAATATTAAAATTAGGCTTAAACCAATTAGTATTTAATATATAATGTATGTTTTATATAATAAAAAATAAATTATAAATAATATAATTATACTAATTATTATTATATATTATATTTAATTATTAAAATTATTATATTTAATAGTTTTTTTTAAAAATATAATAATAATTAGTATAACTATATTATTTATAATTTTTTTTATTATATAAAACATACATTATATATTAATTAGGTTTAGGGTTAGTGTTAGAATTAGAGTTAGAATTAGGGTTAGGGATGTAATTAGTGTTAGTGTTGGTTATAGAATTAGGGTGGGTTAATGGATAAGAATTTAATTATATGTTAGCATTTTAATGGATAAGAATTTAATAATTATATATATTAGGATTTCAATGGATAATATTAAAATAATTTAAAGGTTGAAACCAATTAGTATTTTAATATATAATGTATATTTTATATAATAAAAAATAAATTATAAATAATATAACTATACTAATTATTATTATATATTATATTTTTTTAACAAAACTATTAAATACATATATAAAATTATTAATACTATATTTAATATAATTAGTATAATTATACTATTTATAATTTCTTTTTATAGTTTAAAAATTGCACATTTATAGTATACTAAGGATAGTGTAATTATAATATACATTATATATTAAGATACTAATTGGTTTCAACCTTAAAATGATTTTAATATTATCCATTGAAATCCTAATATATATAATTAAATTCTTAGCTATTAGGATCCTAACATATAATTAAATTCTTATCCATTAACCCACCCTAATTCTATAACTAACACTAATTCTAATTACATCCCTAACCCTAATTCTAACTCTAATTCTAACCCTAACCCTAACCCTAACCCTAACCCCAACCCTAACCCTACTACTAACTCTAACCTAACCCTAATCCTAATTTTATCTCTAACCCTAAACCTAACCCTAATCTTACTAATAACACTATCCTAACCCTAATCCTAATTTTATCTCTAACCCTAACCCTATTCTTATCCCTAATTGTAACCCTAAACTTATTCATAACTTCAACCCTAATCCTAATCCTAACCCTAACCCTAACCCTAACCCTATCCCTAATTTTAACCCCAACCCTAATCTCTAACACTAAATATAACCCTAATCCTTACCCTCACCCTATTTCTAAGCCTAACCCATTTTATACATGCTAACTCCTACCCTAACCCTACTTGCTCATATTAAACATAATACTAAACATAACCCTAACCCTATCGCTCATCCCAAACACATTTTTAAACTTAACCCTTTTTATATATGCTAACCCTAACTGTAACCTAAACCTAATTAATATATAATGTATGTTTTATATAATAATTTTTTTTTATAAATAATATAGTTATACTAATTATTATTATATATATTATATTTTTAACAAAACTGTTAAATATAATAGTTTTAATAATTAAATATAATTAATATATAATAATAATTAGTATAATTATATTATTTATAATTTATTTTTTATTATATAAAATATACATTATATATTAAAATACTAATTGGTTTCAACGTGATTTTAATATTATTCATTAAAATCCTAATATATATATAATTATATTCTTATCCATTAATTTTGGTTTATCATAATTAAGTATATATTAACATAAAATTAATATATACTGTATATTTTATATAATAAAAAATTTTATAAATAGTATAATTATACAAATTATTATTATATATTATATTTTTTAACAAAACTATTGAATACATATATAAAATTATTAAAACTATTATATTTAAAAGTTTTGTTAAAAATATAATATATAAAATATACATTATTTATTAATTATGCTAATATATACTTAATATATTAATTATTTTCATTTTATTAAACATGTTTTAAAACCTTTGTAGAAACCTAATTTTCAGGCCGTAGCTCGCTAAATTGTAAAGTGTGGGGGAAGAGTTTAGAGTAGTAGAAACCAATAGCTGCAGGCAAAGAGGTAAAAATAAAAAATGAGGTAAAAATATTTTTTGGGCACCATAAACCAAAAAATCTATGTAAATACGGCCTACACAGACGGTCAGAGGAGTATGCAGGAGGAGCATGGCATAGACATCCATGGGCCGGTGCAAATTGTCACCTGCATAGACAATGCCCTTCGTTTCTTGCTCGAATCAGGGCCTGAATTAGATGGTTGAACCATCGTACAAAGTTACTTTTCAAATATTAAACTATTTCATTCTTTATATGTAATGGGTACTTTCATTTAATGTAAATAAATAAAAGTAAATCTTTTTTTTTTTAATGTAGTTAATTATAAAAAATACAATAGTTTATCGTTAGTATTATGATTTTTAGATTATTCTAAGGAAAATTGGTTTAAAGTATCACATGACTAACATCAACTTCTTTATATTTATATACTTGAGGGTATTATCACTTGTAAGGTTTCTTAATGAATTCTTTCACAATAAAATTCTAGGCCCATCAATACATCTAGATATGAAACAAATTTATCACCGCAAATTTGAAACTCCTAGTGAGCCAATTAGGGAGCCTAAATATATATGAGAGGCCAAGTTTGTCAAAGAACAAGCTAGACATCACTAGACACAAGCAACATAAAAAACTCCATTAATGCAAAGTTTGGGTCTATGGACATCCAAACCTTTTAGGCTTGAAATAAAATTTTAATAAGGTCAAACCACAAGGCTTTTCACATATAATATTCACTTGGTCTTTATTTTTGTAGCCTTGAGCTACCTTATATAACATAGGAAAATGCTTAAAGTCGAAAATATCAATTGAAGTCTACAAGGACTACATTTGGAAGCCCTAAAAGTTTCATGGATCAAATCCTAGAGAGGTACTTGCATCTAAAGTTCACATTACTTCATGCCCATGTTTGGGGTAGAACCCATAAACCAGGTTACACAAAAGAACTCATAAAATGACTTTACATTCATGGTGTTTATACAATTAAGTCCAAGATCGTAAATTTATGCTCAAGGGAATTAGGGTATAGCACGTGGCTAGGGAGTGACATGGATTGTGGTTTGATGAAATCAAGAGTAGACACATGATGAATTTTGTCAAATTTCATTGGTCCTTTGGCCAACTTGCAAGTTGGACTTGGACACAAGGAATTAAATACAAGCCAATTGATCAAATGCTATGCTTTAATGTCCATCCAATAGTCTCTAAACCTATAAGCTTAAAAATGCCAAACATAAGAAAGTACATTTATCAAGGTTGACTAAATCTTCCAAGCCTACAAAGAATGTATGAAACATTAAACTTCAACATGTAATTGTTTTTTGAACTAATGGAAAGTTGTCAACTTTAAAAGGATTAATGGACTTAAAACATTGAAATCCTTATATATGGAAAAGAAAGAAAACTATGCTGGATGGACCCAAATAATTATTAAGTGAAATCTACAAATATTTTCATGTTCTTATTTATTGTGAAGTCAAGCTACCCTATATAATTAGGTTGAGTAGATGTTTGAAGTCTAGAATTTCAAGTTGAAGGACCTAGGGGGGCTACACTTAGCGAATTTGGAAGTTTCATGGATTGGATTCTAGAGGGAGCCTTATGTCTAAATTCTACCTTTCTTCATTCTTGTGTTCCTATTGGACCCCAAAAATACTAATGTTATAGAGCTAAATGAGTGTTCACAATCATATAAATTTGTGGAAAATATCTCAACTAGATTAGATCTCATCCAAGCTAAAATTGGATCTAAATATAAGGAAGGTTTCACTTCAAAACTATGTCACTTGTCATGAATTTAATTCAATAGTTGTCTTCAACTGTTGGCATTCTCATCCAAAAGCTTACACTATAGAGAATTGTGACAAGAGACACTATCATATAATCTCAGTAGTCAAAGCATGAAGTGCAAATACAAGGGTAATCCTCAATGACCTATTAATTACCCACTATAAATGGCATGACCACATATTATAGGAGTGAAAGATACATATATTTATTTGTCTCTGTCCCATGTTGAGCCAGTATAGATGTCAAATTCTACTACTATAATGCCCCAAATTTTACATGAAGATATTAATGGAAAAAAACATAGACTAATATTTATGTGTATTATAATTACAACATGTGCTTGCCGCAATCTCATTCTTGCAGACACTACAAACATCACCAAAATTAAATGGAATCAATTCCCAAAACGTAAAGTGAGACCACCAAATGTATGATGGCATAAGGTTAATGCACACTGAGATAGAAACATGAATAGAAGAATTACAAAATGAAACCAACTATGGCAAGAAATAGAAATAAAACCTCCTCAGAATCAATGTCATAGTACTCAACTCTCACCATCAACACACCACTATACAAGAATAAAAGGAACAACATCTCATACTTAAGTACATCCCTAAAACATTCAAGCCTTCAATAAAACACCTAAGGATTCACAACTTTCAAATATCTTCACAAACAAATCCATGAAAGGTTGATCTCTAGGGAAATGCAACTACTTAAGTCTCACCAATGATCAAGAATTCTTAAGGACACAAACAAAACATTAAAATGATCACAAATAAAAAGGGAAAATTACAACTCAAAAGTAATAAGATATCTAATCAAGGAAGATCCTAGTGAGAAAGTTTCATTTTAAAATTTTCTAAAAAAGGTCTAAAAGTACTTATATATCAAATTTCCCCTATTTCCATGTAGAATCACTTAGGTGACCTATAAATTTTTCAATGTTTCCAATGCTAATAGCCCATGTTAAAAATAGGTGATCTAGATGGTGGTGTGTTTTCATTTTTCTTGGATTTCAATTTTTAAATTCCTTGGTCTTTCTTTTGAAATATGTTTTCTTTCATTAGGGTTTGTTGAAAATGGTTTCCTTTTTATGCTTAAAACCATGAAAACCCTAAGCATAAATGATGTTGTAACACATTTATTCTAGTTTTGCATTGGCTGTCTACCATAGTTACTTGATCATCAAGTCACAACTTATTGGGTGTTAATTTGTGCCTTTACTGACCCTCTTTGTTAGGTTATTGGTCAAACCCATGGATTGTTAATGCCTTTTCCAAAATTATTAAAATTCCTAATTTATGCCCCTGATGTCATTAAGTTCTAGTCCCTTTTCCTAGCGCACCTTTAAGAACAACCTTTGTGCACATGTCTTAATTGACAACTTAAGTGATAAGAACCCATCTTTGCTTGAGACACATGTTGATCCCTATGTGTACATAGCTCAAACCCTCTTTGTAGCACATTTTCATGTCTCTAACACATAGGAAGATTGTGTTGGGTGGTGTATATAAGGTTGGACACATGTTGTAACAACACACACCCCCTTTAGAGCACATATTTGTTCACAGTGTGCATAATGAAAATGTGATGCCTTTGCTTTGTTAAAATGAAGACAAGTTTCATATTATAAATGTTGTGCATGCTTCTTTTGCATCACATATTTTGACCCTCAATCCATTAGCAAATTGTGCTAGGATGGAACCCCTAATAAATCAACACTTGTCATGTTGTAAATTCAATGCTTCACTCTTTTGGACCACATTCTTGTGAAAGGAGCACACAAAGAAAATGTGTTGGGATGTGTTAAATAAGAAAAGGGGGTAAAAGCACAAACCTGTGTCACACTTTATAAAGGAATCGACCAACAACAAAAAAAATTGAACTTCGACCACATAAAAGTGGTCTTTAAGTTTTGAATTTCAAAATGACATAAACTAATGAAAGGTAGAAATATTGATGAAGTTTATTCCTATAATCTTTTAGATTTTTTAAAACTTTTTTTCACTATTTTTTATCAATTTAAGAGAAGATATTGGAATGTTGAAAATTTCAAGAAAAAGTGATGTTCACTTGATGTCAAGAAACAAATAGAAAAACTCTTCATTTTCCCCTATTTTGTTTTCTCCAAATAGGTAACCTCAATATCTAGTGCATGGAATTTTTTTTTGAAATTTTGATTTATATTTTTCTCGTAATAACATTTTAAAGTCAAACTTGTCAGAATTTGATAGTTTTCATTTCACATCAACTATTGTCTATTTTTTAATCATCTTCAAAAAACAAATTATACCATTTTGAAGAGGACTCTCTCCTCTAGTGCACCATATATTTTTCAATGTTTTTTAATATGTGTCACTATTCTTTTCTAACTTCTAATCAACCTCTTTTTTAACTTTAACAACCTACTTGCATTATATTAAAATAAAATATATTAAAACTAATCAAAATATTAAAAACATTACATATTCAAATTCACCACTTTGAGATCTACAAAAGGGTATTTCTATTTTTATTTTTAAGATCATTCTTACTAAAGCAATATTTAGTTGAAGTTGAAAGTTTTAGAATATTCTAAAAAAAGCTGAGTTGGCTGCCAACTAGGATGCCACATAGATAGTTTCAGTAGAAAGGGTTTTGATTGGAACCCTTTCTATTGAAACCCCACATAGAAAATAAGCCACATTTCGATGTGACAAAGGGAAAAACTCAAATTTTATGATTTCGTGCAAAAGGGTTTCACCCGAAACTCTATGTACCATGTATAGGCCACGTGGTTTTAGTCAAAATTGGTTCGACCGAAACTGTTTAGGTCGAAACAGTTTCACTTGGAACTATTTAGTTGGATGAAAGTGTGACACAACTTTGTGCTTTTACCAAAGGATAGGTGTCAACTTTTGGATCTAGCACATGGCTTCTTCAGAGCATATTTTAATATTCTCAATGCAAAGGGAAAATGTGTCGAGTGGTAGTAGATAATATGGGGACATGTGTTTATCCCAAAATGCAACACTTGATTTCTTCACAGTGCATTCCTTTTCAGATAGGACATATATACAATATGTTAAGGAGGTGATGTCACAAGTGGTTCAAATGGAACATGTGGTGTGTTGATAGTATGCGCCAACTATTGATATTATTTTAAAGCACTCAGATTGAAGACTAAAATTCAAATAAGAATGACTAGTTGTTGATGATCAATTTCATCTACATGAACCATTATTCAATAATTAAAGCTCAAATTCTACTTTGTGAAGATGATAAAACAAAGAATTATTTTATTTCTCATCACAATTAAATGCGTGCTCAATATTTTTGAAGACTAGAACTCCTAGAGAATGAATTATTAGAAAAAAAGAGTTAGAGTTTTTAGGCATTTTCACAGGTAATTCATCTAATTGTAGATGCAACTACAAAAATTTATACATGAATTATGAGAGGGATTGTGAAAATAATGGTTTTTAGATTATTTATTTAAATTTTTAGGGAAGATAAAAAACCCTAGCAATTACAATGATTATGTGCAAACCTTAGGAAATTTAGAAATTTCCAAAACCCTAAAAATGAGCTAATCTAGTGTTATATTGAAGGGTTCCAAAAGGTTCGTGGAAAATGACTTGATGAAACAATTACCTGGGTGCACTAAGTGAGAAAAAAATTCTCAAAAAATAAGGGTTTTAGCATATAGGTTGTAACACTTGGAATGATAGATAAGAGATCTTATCCCTTAATATGGCCAGACATTGTTGAGTATGGCTACAAAAGGATTAAATATAATAGGCTAGTGTCAAATGTGTAGACACAAGATTTGGTAAAATTTGTGTGTCCAAATGTGTTCATAAATGTAGACTTGATTAGAAACCTAGAATAACGCTATGATGAGAAAAATAGACTAATTAGAAGCCAAAAGAGAGTACCCAGGCTATTATAGATTTCCAAGGAAAATATTATTGAGACCTTTGACCTAAATGTGTCTAAAATTCTAGATATTGACTTTGGTTCTCTTAGAAGAGAGTGGGTGAAGGAAAAGCACAGTTTCAGAGTGTTGGTGGCTTCTACAACACAAGAGAAGAGGTCTTGACAGAAGAGTGGTCATATTTTCCAAAGATGAAGTCAAACCTTTTGACTTTGATATCTTTGAGGATTACTTTTTCAATACTTATTTTTCCTTATGTTAAGTCCCAAGAGAGGAATATAAGATTAAAATTCCAATTTATATGATGATAGTGGTTGTAGACATCCAACAAAAAGATGTCGATAGAAATTTTGATTATACTTCATTGTAGAGGGAATACACAAGCAGTTGATAAATTTGAAATACCGTAAGGTCACTCTATATTTTAATTGGTATTCTCTATTAATGCATACAATTATTTACATTAGATCTAAAATATCAGAAGGGCCATTGGAGGTAAAAACACATGGTTTAGAAGGACAAATATTACTAGTAGAGATGTGGACATATATTTGGGACTCCCACTACAATTCAACTAATTATTTGGCATTTGAGAATGCCTTTGTGTAGGATGTGTTGACAAATCTTGGCCTCAAGTTGAAGCACAAGATTTCAAAAAGGTTTTTTAAGTTCCTCTAGCCCCTACAATTTGACCTTGGGAAGAAAATTGATCACAATTGGGGAGATTGGTATTTTCTTACCAATTGCACAATATTCAAGGTGTATGGTACACCAATTCAACCACACTACCTCCCTAGATAAGTCATAGACAAGATGGCCTTCATGGAAATAATGTGGCAACTTAATGAAGCTAATAAAATTCATTTCAAGCTAATCAATAAGGGATCCCTTAACCTTGGGGGAACGTAGTTTTCTCATTTTATTGTAACTGCCAATGAGGGGTTAGATGTGCTCCCAAGTACGCTACAAACTCATAGAATGAAAGTAGACCCTACCGGGAATTGTGACCTTGAGGGGTACATTAATAAAATGAGGTTGGAGAAGGGTAGATCTCAATTCTTCCTGCACCATTTTCTTTCTTCTGATGATGTTATTAGAAACCTTAGTATGTATGATGAAGTAAAGGAGAGGAAACGACAATGAAAATTCATGGTCTAGTCAGAGGAAAAAGGGATAGTGAACAATCCATCCTATTTCAACCCTTTTGCAAACATAAAAAATCCTATAGAGAGGATGGAGAGAAGATTATTTTTTGCTAATGGCACATACTTCAAAAAGGAATCTAGTTGATCAAAGGAATGAAGAAGTTGTTGAACAACATATTCAACAAGAAGCCATGCTAGTACAATATTCAATACATGCTTCCCCAAGCCAATCAGGCCCAATTGTTGCTCAAACTTTTGTTGACGTTTTAGAAAATCTATATGAGGAGGAGAGTAGGAAAGAGGAAGACACCGTAGAGAATATGCTAGGTGATGAATGAGTGGAACAACACTTCCCTTCCCCTCAAGTTAATCAAGGAAATGAGAAGGTGCCTGACAATAGGATTTCAATTAAATTTTATAATGATGACTTGCTCCCTAATGATTAGAGTTCTAGCTTCCATCAAGTTCATGGATGATGATACATTTGCAACATCTAAGGAGTTAAATGACTTCATTATTAAGGTCAAGTAGAATGAGTTCGATGAAAGGATAAATTAGGAAAAGGAGGGAGCGGATCCTTCATAATATGAAGAAATTACTAAGCAAGTCCTTCAAGAAATGGACTTTGATGCTTCAAGGATCACCAAAAAAGATAGAAGAAGGATGATAAAAGAGTGTGGAATCCTTTTTCTACTAGAGTGTGATCTTGCTTCAACTATTTCTTTGGATACAATCAAGAATCAAGATGAAAATGCATTTATATTTGATGAGTAAGTTGAGCTTGAGCATATTTTGGATTAGGATTCAGTCCTAATTTGTAGGCCTTGGCTATATTTGAAATGGCCCTTGCCACAAAAAAACCAAGAGTTTTTTGTTCTATTGAGGAGATCATAGGGAATGTGATAGTTAAAAGATCATCTGATACATCCGCATCTATAGAGTTCTATGTTTACGATAGACAAACTTTATCTCTTAGAATAAATGAGTTGAACGATCAACTAAAACAAAGCAAAGACAGAGAAAAGAATGCCAAGGAAGAGGCTAGGTCAATAGCCACAAATGTTATTTATGACCTGTTAGGTCATAGAATGTCATGTTCTTTATACAAGATTGATGGAGCTTGGAGTGCATTTGATGGAATTTAGCAAGCTTATGCTAAGCATAGGAAAATTCATAATAGCTTTCATGATGTGCTAAGTAGGTGAATCTTAAGGGCCAACTAAATAAAGAAAATGATTAAGATGACATCTTTTGATGAAAGTGCCCCCAAGAATTTAGTACAAATAAGTGAATAGATAGAGTTATTGGGGGAGGTTTCTACTTTATAGACAAAAATTGATAGGAAATTCAAATCAACGTTGAAGATGTTTGAGAGCATGGAACATGGGACTATGTCTAAATTTATGGATAATTCAAGTATAATTGGGTATGTGTAGGATCATGATGGGCCAAAAAGTGGCAATATGATGGGTATGTGTAGGGTATGTGGCTGATGACCTTATTTTTACCCAAAATTGATGAAACGAAAAGGGTTTTTAAAGGAGATTCTCAACTTTCCACCAATATAAATTATGCTTTACTTTGAATTTAATAAATAATTATTATTCATTTTCTATTTGAATTATGACTAAAGTCCTGATTGATAGGCTGATTGAAAAACATCTATAGCTTTCAAACGGTATCACATTTTTTAATCTGAAACATGCATCACATTCTATGCTTCATACTATAGGATTAAAAAGAAAAATGAACTTCATGAAGTTTTGACCAAGTTAAGGTGGTCATTTACATACATTTTTTTATATTTTTAAAAGTTGTGATAAAAATTCATAATTAATTATTTACTTGGAAAAAATTACAAAAATATGCATCACATCGGACATGAGTCCTCTACTTATATCTAAAATCTTATAAAAAAATATTATCATTTTATTGTGGTTAGGGTGGTTAGACATACATCCACTTCATATTTTTTCCCAAATTTAAGTACTACTACATTGAAATTTCAAATTTTCACCAAATAGATTTAAAAAAAAACCTAGTAGTTTAGAAACTACATTCAATTTTCCATAGATTCTATTCTTACATATTTTTGAAATAATATAGCTAACTTATTCAAATATTTACGTCAAGTTGCCTAACTCTGATTTTTTTGAATTTTTTGCCACTTAAGGACTTGTTTTTTCCATGATGATCCTACACATACCTAATCAAATCCTTGGATGTATGGAAGGTAGAGTTCACAAGAATATTCCCTTGATTTTCATCCTATATTTAGAAGGATGGAAAACTAGAGTTAGCTCTCTTGAATAATTCAATTGATGATTTGTTTAAATTGGAGACTAATCTAGACATTTTTGCAAAGGAAACAAGAGTAGTCATAGATGCAAGGTATAATGCTCATAATAATTAAGTTCAAAATAACTTATATTTTCAGTGGCATTTAGAAGAAGAGTAAAGTTCATGGGTGGAGAAATTTGTTGAATAAAATATCTCCCTTATCTCTTCTATCCTTTTTACAAAAGGTGGAGCCTTTTTTGTCCTATGTGGTCCAATGAGCTTCCTCCAATTTTTTTGAAGTTTTAAAGGTGGTAGAAGAACTTAGAAAAGTACTTAGAAAGGTACTTGTACTTCTACCTTTCCTCTTTCACCATTTTGGGATGAACAAGTATCTTTTCAAACAACATATGCAACTATTTTGTCTTGTAGTAGAAGTTTTGTTTCTCCCTTGATGCAGTTGTAACTTGTGTTTTGTTTGATCCTTAAGGGACAAGATTGCCAAATGAAAATGTCACATTTGTCTATGGCCTAAAGCTTGTTTGCTCACTTGTTTATATAAAAAGGAATTCAGGGTCATTTTATCATGATCTTAGAGAATTTTGTAAGTAGAGCATTTTGTATTCTAGTTTATATATGTTTAGTCTAGGTTTCAAAAAAAAGGATGTCAATGTAATTGTTGATCTGGTATGATAGTACTACCTCAAAAAATCAATATACAATGACAATTTCACAATCAATTGTCTCCTAATTGTACATTTCTTCAATATTTATGAATACAAATTGATCAAGGATCATTTTTTGTTCACCTTTATAGGTTATCTACAATTGAGTGTTTCTTTCATGGATTTTACTCAAAGAGTAAATTAATTTTCTTTGTGAGAAATGTTGAGTGTTTTAGGTATGTGCAAGGACTGTTAAGTAGAGTTGATTGCAAAGTTTTAAAGAGGTGACAGTGTAAAGAATTATTACTGAAATGGTGGGAAAGGGGGCTCCTAAATATGACTTTAAAGATCCAAAATAGGTGTCTTTCCCTAGGGAAATTTAATTAGGAAAGAGATCACAAGGTGTAATGATTGACTTTCAACCTCAATGGTGAGTCAACTAGATCCAGATCTCAGTCCTTTAAGACAATAGGGTAGATCTAAAACCTAATCAAATGATTCACAATGTTTAAACTAAATTCACAGTAAGACCTAGATGATAAAATGCAAGCTTTTGAAGATACATTTAAAACAAATTGAAAATTTTCACGTAGATCTGAGAAGGGTTTGGATACATGTACTTGGGTGATCCCACAATACTGGTTTACAATTTTTGGCCAAATTGGACACTAAACTAATATTTTCTAACTAAATCTTCACTTTCGACAACTATAGCGGCTAAATTGTGAGGAATTTGAAGATGATGTAAACTAGTGATTTGTGAAATTCTTTCTATAGATTCTAAATATATTTTTTTCAATTTTTTTGGAATTAGATTGTACTTCATTTTCCATCTCCTTCGAAAACTAGTTTTTTTTAGTAAACATCTTTTTTAAGGATTGATGCTCACCGTATAACACAAAAATTTTTCTCCATGAAGGATAAAATTCTATTTTTTTCAAATTTAGATTTGTAACTACAATATCTAGTGTTTCCAATTGGTTTTATAATGTTTTATTGAATATTTTTTCCTTAATCAAGTTTCGAAGTCAAACCACTTACAATTCAAACATAGGTGGACCGTATAACACAACTTTTTTTGTATGTATCGAAATTCAATTTTTATTTTGTTGGATCAAGGACTTCAATATTTGGTGCACTCATATTTCTCAATTTTTTTTTGATAATGGGTGAAGCCACAATAGTGGTTTACAATTTAATTGAGGAAAGAAAACTCACAAAAAATGAATGCATGGGAAAAAAATGATTTTAGGGGTTTGTATGAACCTATTGGTTCGACCGAACCCATTAGGGGTTCGCTAGAACCTAGGTTTGGGTGAACCCTCCTAATACTTTCCTACCAGAAAAGCCATCAAAACCCCTTATAGAAGGGGGGTTCGAATGAACCAGGGTTCAAATGAACCCTAGTTCGAGCGAACCCCCTTTATTTCTCATCCCCTCACTGAGACAAAAAAAACTTGAATTTTGGCACTTCAGAGCTCGGGTTGAGGATGAAAATGGAGGAATCTTCACAAACCAAACTTGAATTAGGTAGTCCTCAGAATGAGCTACCCAATGAATATAATTTTATATGTTTTAGTTTTATTATGTATTTTGTTTTTAGTTTTATTAAACATAGGTTTTTCATCGAAAATGAAGGTCTTTGTTCTGTACATGTGGAAAAATAGCATGTATTATCAATTTTTTTTTTGAAAAATATGAGTGCACTAGATATTGAATTCCTTGATTCAAAAAAAAATAAAATCGAATTTCTATATATACAAAAAAAAGTTATGCGTTATACGGCCGCGCTATGTTTGAATTGTAATTGGTTTGACTTGAAACTTTATTAAAGAAAAAATATTCAATAAAAACTATCTAACCAAGTGGAAGCACTAGATATCAGAGTTACAAATCCAAATTCGAAAGAATTAGAATTTTATCCTTCATGGAAAAAAAGTTATGCTTATATGGGTCACTTTTAAAAATGTTGTTTTTTGAAAAAAACCAGTTTTCGTGGGAGATGGAAAAATAAGTGCAATCTGATTCCAAAAATTTTGAAAAAAATATTTTTAGAATCTACAGACAAAATGTGACGAGACTCTAGTTTTCATCATCTTCAAATTCTTCATGGTTTAGCCGCTATAGGTGCCCGAATGTGAAGATTTAGTTTAAAAAATAATTTCAATGTACAGTTTGGCCAAAAATTGTAAACCACTATTGTGGGATCACCCTAATCTTCTATATTTCCACTTGTGTAGAACAAAGAGCTTGATTTTTGATGAAAAACCTACATTCATAAGAATTAAAAATAAAATATAATAATAAAATTAAATTTATTTGAAATTGTACTTTTTGGGAAGCTTATAATAAGGACTACTGTACTTAATTTTTTTTTTTTTCAAATGAATTCATTTGATCCCCCAAAAGGTAAATCAAAAGTGGTTTTTTATCAGCATTTTGATAGGTCTAAAGGAGACTCCATTATAGGTATGGTTTAAAACTAGCGAGGTTCTATCCAAGGGGGTTTGATCAAATGTAGTTTGATCAAACCCAATTCAATTGGAATGCTTTAAATGGAAATTTTTAAGGCTTAAATCATTATATTTTCTAAGAATATGTGATTTCAGCAAAAATCAGAATCTCCAAGAAATTGTAAACCAACTTTGTGGGATCACCCACCTAGCATAAAAAGTTGATCTTGAACATTATTGAAGGACAAGTTCACCCAAGGGTGAATGGGTCTTGGTTAGGGCTTCCAAAAATACTTTTTGCAATCCTCTAAGGTAAGATCTAAGACGCTATTTTGTACAAGTTTCATTGTTAGAAATCTATAAATAGATTCTACACTTGAGTTTCTGTGATTTGACAATAATGAATGCAACAAATGCAACAATGTAAAATTTATCTTCAAGATATTCAATCCTTATTCAACCTATAATCTGCACATACACAAAGAGGAAGAATTTTTTTTTCTTATTTGGGGGTTGTCTTGGTCAAACCCCAAGTTTGGTAATTAAACCTTGATAAACAAATAATGACAATGGAAGGAAATGATGAATGAAATAATACTTGCTTACAATTCACCAAACCTTTAATGGTTGTCCTTGGAGGATTGAAGCCACACACATCACTCCAAGGATTGATCATATTTTTCTTGATTGATTGGACACTTGAAAATGATTGGATGCTTTAAGATCAACAATGCATAGTAGCCTTCACAAGATGACATGAATAAATATGAAATTTTACATGATGATAGGATCTTTAATGTTGCAACAAATGACTAATAAATCTGCTCTTGAATGATCTTGTAATATTTTCTCTCATAAATTTAATCTCTTGATGTCACTTAATTCTCCTTAGAATTTAATAGATAAAAAGACTATGTATTTATAGTTGTTTATCTAATTTCCCAAAAAATAGATTCCAAAAACCAACAATTGCATATGAAATTTGAATCATTAAAATACCTCCAAAAACATATTTAAAAATGGGTCATGGATCTTAAGGAGGACCCATTCAGCCTTGGGTGAATGGGTCCTAGCCCATAAGTCCAGGAAACTCATTCTCCCATGCGACTAAATTATTAATTGCATCAATTAAATGTTTTCTTTCCTTGCAAAAAACATGATAAATAAGGCTTTGAATTGCATAATTTAGGTAATTAGAAGCTTAATTAAGTACAATTAATTAACGGGTACCCAAACAAATTGAAATTATAAATGGTATATAATTTCCTATGGTACATTTAGCTTCCACTTTAGTGAGAGTATGAAATTATGCTCAAACTCACATTAAAGTAGAAAAATATGTGTTAAGAGAGGTCCAAGTATACAAATATTGATGGGATAGGATGACAAAGATTGAGGAGGATGATCAATCCCTAGGATCAAAGATCCCATGGTGAACCAACATAAGGACAAAGGGACACATAGGATATGTAAGATACATGCAAAAAGAATATATACACAAGCATACAATGTAAAAGTTAATGAAAAAAGGATGAACTAGCAAGTTGTGTTATGCTATGTCCATAAAATACACTCACAAGGGTTAGTGTAGTCTGATATACACTAGGTGAGCCACAAAGGATGAGAAACACACACTATGTATACAAGGTGTGAACTCACAATAAGGTGGCAAATGAAAAAGTCACGCCAAGTCTACAAACCTTCCATATGTCAACCATACCAAAAGCTATACTCCCTAATAACTTTGATAAGGTGCCACAATATGATCAATGCTATGCCAACACTACACTAAGTTCAACCTCTGAAAAAAAGTGAAGCAATAATGTCAATTCCAATGCCAATGTCAAAATAATGCAAATGTATTCCCCCACTTTAAAGGAATTACTAAACACCATGTTGCGAGCAATTACTTTAAAGTAGAAATTATATATTCCAATTGTTAAAAGGTCCATGAGAGATTATTTAGAAATCTCTATGCCAAACATATGTTTCCAAATAAAGCCACATCATGAAAAAGGAGGATGCCCCCACATGCAATCCAAAGATAACATATAATGGATCCACAAATTTGGGGTCAATGCATGTATTTTATACAATGATATAATAGAGCTTGGAACCATCAACATTCCCTAAATACCTCATGGAACAATGAACACAAAGGAGGAGTGGAACATAGAGAGACAGAAGACAAACAAGCCTTTTGGGTCAACATAGAAGAGACCTAAATGTCTCAATGCTTTGCATCGTCCCCAAAAGGAGTAAACAAGACAAAGAAAATATTTATGATAGATATAAGAATGAAGATACAAATAAATATCATGACAGATTCACTTACTTTGTATCCTTGCACCAAAAGAGTAACAAGGCTCATCCAAAAAACCTCACAAACATAATGTTGGAAGTCTAGGGAGATTGTTGAATGAATGTCATTGGTGTTCTTGTTTGGAAACATGAGCATGAGGAAAAAACAAAGGTATATAATGATGTGTTGTAGTGTTTTCAATGATATCAACATTGTAACTTATGTGAATATTTTTAGTTGCAAACCATTTTGACCAATTCTAAATGTTTTTGAGTTGTTGAGGAAGACATCTTCGCAAGACTGCTTGATCCAGAAAAATAAGTTGTGTGGGAAATTGACTAAGTATCAATTTGGATAATTCAGGGTAATAGAGCATCTGTGTTTGGGTTCACACCACTCTAAAAATGAAGGTTTCACTTTGTGCTTCTAACATGATTTTAATAGATGTTAGTTGTATCTAATTTCACGATTTCATCATGTTTTGACAAGTGGATTGAGAGATATGAGCAAAAAAGTTTGACCTTGCAAACTACAATTATTCTTTGTGTAGTGCATGTGTGTGGGAGATTTTGCACTTCTTTGTGGATGAGTCTTTATCTTTGCGCTTTTAAGGATAAGTTTCCATATGGTAGGAGAGTATGGATTCCAGTTGGCATTGAGTTTTGAGGTCCACGTGTTGAGATGTGGATACACAATTGAAATTTAAGTTGTTAATGTTGAGTAGAAGAATGAAGTGATGCAAGTGCAAAGGAAAGTAGAGTGTTGAATCTAAATTAGATGAAGGGTATGGGCAAGATCATGATGGTCCAAAAAGTGGGGATATGATGGGTATGTGTAGGGAATGTGGCTAATGACTTTATTTTTACCCAAAATTGATGAAACAAAAAGGGTTTTTAAAGGAGGTTCTCAACTTTCCACCAATATAAATTATTATTTAATTTGAATTTAACAAATAATTATTATTCATTTTCTATTTGAATTACGACTAAAGTCTTGATTGATAGGCTTGATTGAAAAACATCTATAGCTTTCAAATGGTATCACATTTTTTGAATCTAAAACATGCGTAACATTCTATGCTTTGCATGCTATAGGATTAAAAGAAAAAAAAATGAATTTCATGAAGTTTTGACCAAGTTAAGGTGTTTAGACATACAAGTTTTTATATTTTTTAAAAGTTGTAATGGGTATGCAGGATCATGATGGGCCAAAAAGTGGCAATATGATGGGTATGTGGCTGACGACTATTTTTTTACCCAAAATTGATGAAATGAAAAGGGTTTTTAAAGGAGATTCTTAACTTTCCATTGATATAAATTATGCTTTACTTTGAATTTAATAAGTAATTATTGTTCATTTTCTATTCAAATTACGACTAAAGTCCTAATTGATAGGATAATTGAAAAACATCTATAGCTTTCAAACGATATCACATTTTTGAATCCAAAACATGCGCCACATTCTATGCTTCTCATACTATAGGATTAAAAAAAAAAAATGAATTCCATGAAGTTTTGACCAAGTTAAGGTGGTTAGACATACGAGTTTTTATATTTTTAAAAAATTGTAATAAAAAATTCATAATTAATTATTTACTTGGAAAAAATTACAAAAAAATATGTATCACATCGGGCATGAGTCGTATACTTATATCTAAAATGTTATAAAAAATAATTATCATTTTATTGTGGTTAGGGTGGTCAGACAAACACCTACTTCTTATTTTTCCCCTGAAATTTAAATTGCATTGAAATTTCAAATTTTCACCAAATAGATTTTTTTTAACAAACCTAGTAGTTTAGAAAATACATTCAATTTGCTATAGATTCTATTCTTACATATTTTGAAATAATATAGATAACTTATTCAAATTTTTATGTCAAGTTGCCTAACTCTGATTTTTCTAAATTTTTGCCACTTAAGGGCCTGTTTTTTCCATGATGATCCCCACATACCCTAATAAAAAAATCATAATTAATTATTTACTTGGAAAAAAATATAAAAAAATATGCATCACATTGGACATGAGTTCTCTACTTATATAAATTTTTTTATAAAAAATAATTATCATTTTATTGTTGTTAGGGTGGTCAGATAGACACCTACTTATTTTTTCCTTGAAATTTAAGTACTATTGCATTGAAATTTCAAATTTTCATCAAATGGATTTAAAAAAAATTAAATCTAGTAGTTTAGAAACTACATTCAATTTGCTAGAGATTCTATTCTTACATATTTTTGAAATAATATAGATAACTTATTCAAATTTTTACGTCAAGTTGCCTAACTCTGTTTTCTCTAAATTTTTTGCCACTTAAGGGCCTATTTTTTCCATGATGATCCTGCACATACCCTGAAGTGTATAAAATCAGTTTATTGAGCTTCATTAGAATTTTATTTCATGCATATGAAAGATGCAATTGTAATAGTTCAAAATAGGTTGTGGGCCACCATTTATCTTTTATCTTTTTCTTTGTAGACAATGAGTCCACTTGTAATGAGAAATTTTGTAAATATACTATAACCAGTTATAAAATATTAAAGTGTGAGATAATCCTCACCATGGTTTTTCCCATTTTTTGTTTTCCACGTAAAAACCCTAGTTTTCATGTGTTATGGTGTGTTTTTAATGTTTCATGCTTTCTTTCATTATTACAGTTGAATATGCTTCAGTGATTAGATGTTTAATGCATTAATGATTTAAGAGAATATTGATTCACCCCCCTGTCAATATTCTAGGTGTTCAACACATAAATACACATCAAGCAACACAATATGGGGGATCACATTACATACATGCAATCACATAAAGAAAATAAAGAGAACTAGTATGTTACATGCGATCCAACCTATAGCAAATCATCTGCAACTCAATCTTACTCAATATATATGGAAGGTGGATAACTAGCCAAAGGGGCAATGACAAATTGCATACTAGGACAATCACCAAGTTCAACACATGTTGATGAACTTTTTTTAGGAGGATCATCATGGTTGTGCTCATCTAAATTCATAGTTTAGTGGAAAATAATGCATTCAACTCATTATGCTCTTCTTCATCAATTTTAGCAGTCTCATCATCATCCAAATTAATCACAATAGGAGGTTTATAATAATCACTTTTGAATTTTGTTTTACCTCTTGTTTCGGTTCAATATCTTGTTTTGATGGAAGTTGGATGTTATCTTGAGTTGTTTCCATGGGTGTAGGTTTATTTTCTTCTTCTAATGAAGGAGCAATAGTGTGAGGTCTACACCTACGCTCTTTAGAATTTTAGTTTCTTTTACTATGATATGCAAGTTGTGATGGTGTAAGAGTATGATTTTCAACCATTGGTTTCTTTTCTTCTTTTAAGGGAAGAATAGAAGGAGCTGACGGGGGTTGGGAAAACACTATCTCTTTAGGTTTATAAACGTGTTTTATCTTTGGAAGGAAAAAATGGGTCATCTTATTTTCTCTTGGTCTTTTGTAGGCAATAGGTGGAGGAATTGTGGTGAATTTGTCTTGGTTACATGGAAGGGCTTGTGGTTCAATCATAGGTTCATCAATGGTAGGTTGAGGAGGAGGGGTAACAATGGACTCATGAATATTGCTAAGAGATAATTTTGCTATACTCTTTTCCTTGAATTTTTTATAGGACTTGAAAAATAAGTCTTCTCGAGGATTTATAGGTTCCATAGGTCCACACCAAAATAAATCTAATAAAAAATTTCCACGGGAAGAAAAGGGATGAAATCCACTATGATGAACTATAAATATCTCATTCTCAATAGGAAAATTTATGCACTTGTGAATAAATGATGGGACAAAATTCATGGAACTTAACCATGAATATCCTAGCTTCACACAAAAATTTTCTAATGATGGGATGATGGAGAATAACAAATCTAATTGTTTAGATCTAACTTTTAATCGAAGAGTGATCAAACCTATCATAGGGAAAATAAAAATGTTGTGTTTTAATCGATGCTTTCAGTTTGTCATAACTATCTTTTTAAAGTTGTTGCACAAATAAGAATTCCTCGGTGATCATATTCTTTGCACATATAGGATCAATAAGTATTCCTTATGTAGGTATGTTATTTATACAACTAGCAACATAGAGAGGACCATCAATAAAATGTTTAAGTGCATTATCATCAATAAAGGGAATTTTAGGTTTCAAAGTGGTTTGGCCCTTACAAGGTTGAACGCCAATGAATCCAATCATGACACAATGATATTCCTCATTATCACTCTTATCATCATCAAGTATATCTTGTGTTATGTCAACATTCATCATATCTCTTATTATCACTAGTTTTTACAAATGAGTTCAAATGGTTTGGAATTGGATTGGTAAATATTTGCAAATTTTGGTTAGGTGGGGCAATATATTTATTTCCTTCATCATTAACACCACACAACAAGATGTGATTGGAATCAATGAGGTCTTGCACTATATGTTTAATACACATACATCTTTCTATATCATGTCCAATTTGGCGGTGATAATGGAAAAATGCATTTAGATTATGGTTTGGTGGTGTAGGATTGGTTGTATCAAGAGGTCTAATAGGAGGTAAGGTAATTAGGTACTTACTCAAGAGTTGCAACATAATAGAATGGAGGGTATTGGGTAATAGGGTGAATTGCCTACTCTTATCTCAAAATTGGTATGGATTTTTTGTTTTATGGTAGGAACTTGAGGTTCAACATGATTGGTTGTGTGTGGTTGATTTATCTATATAAAGACATTGTTTTGTTTCTTGAATGGTTGAAAATTGTTATGATGTACAATTTCAAAATTTTCAGGATGGGTTGAAGGGGCTTTTCCTACGCGTTGGTTAAGAAAGTTTTGATAATCATAGAGAGTCATGCATACATGTGTAAAAAAGGGAAATATTTTCATCCCAAGCTTGTCTTGAATATTTTTTTGTAAGTTATCAATGAAAATTCTTTCAAGATCGACATTGGGAAGCTTAATGTTGTTTTATGAGTAAAGTAGTTGATAACGAGCTATAAAATCAGTTACCTTTTCATCTTTTTATTGTTTACATTGTATCAAATCAAGTAGGGCCATGTTAGTACCAATGTGCACTTGGAAATGGTTTAGAAAGGCATCAAAAATATCATTGAATGAGTTGGGGTAAGTGCACAAAGTTGAGTCCACGAAACGTGGAAGTTTTTGCCTTAACCAAAAAATTGAAATCGGCTTTGAGGAAACGAGATCTCGATTTTAATAAACGGGATCCCGAGCTTGACACGGAACGGGATCCCACTTTTTAAAAATCGATATCTCATTTCCCATAGGATCTCGAACCAATGGAAAAGGCACGGGATCCTGGTTGTCACGAAACGGGATCCCGATTACTACGAAACGGGATCCCGATTTCTATAAATCGGGATCTCGTTTGGTAGAAATCGGGATCCCATTTTATACTGCTATTTATTTAAAAAAAAGATTTCACTGCACAGCGGATGAGACCCCGAGTACTGGTGATAGTGACCCCCACAATCAGCTACAGGTACCCGCCTACATGCCATTTTTTTGCATTTTTCTATTTTGAATTGAAATTTTGAAGAAAATAAGTGAATTTAGCATGTTTTTTTTTAATTTATTTCAAGTTTTAAGCATTTTTTTAATTGTTATAGTAGAAATGAATAATTGTAAAAATAGAAGAAAAAATGCAATGAAACCTGATGGTTTTTTCATAAAAATGAAAAAATGAACCTTGAATTGTGTTTTACAAACAAAATTTAACTTTTGAAACCTAAATTGTTCGATTAAACCAAAAAAAATTGAATTTGAAAACCCTAATTGAAACAAAACAAAAAATTCATTTCAAAACCCTAGAAATCAAAATGAAATAAAAACATTGCATTTACAAATCCAAATCAAGCTTTTTGAAACCCTGAATTCAAATCAAACGAAAAAAAATGAATTTGAAAACCCTAGTTTGAATTGAAACGAAATAATTGCATTAAAAACCCTAATTGTTTAAAATTGAAACCCTAAATTGAATTGGAACAAATTTTTTTGTTAAAACCCTAAATTGAAATCGAACAAATCATTTTGATTTTGAAAACTAGGTAATTTTGAGCTCAAAAAAATTCATTTGCATTGCTTAAATGTTTTAAATTTTATTTGCTTTGTATGGAAAAAATGATATATATTAAACTTTAGTTTCAATGTTAAATTATAATTAGATTAGAAAACAATATGTTAAAGAATAGTTAAAATTCATAAAGTTTATCTTGATGTTTGTTTGCAAATTTAGTTAGCAAATTCGTAAATCTAAGCATGTACAATCGATTCCAATTGACACTAACTTGCAAGTCTAAATTATGCCAAGGGCCACCCAAACTTCACCCTAAGTTTGCTAAACCCTAGACCCTAAACTGTAAAATCTAAACCCTCAACACTAAAGCATTTGAATTTTGTCTTAGGACCTTAAAATGAAATTTGGTTGCCTTAAAAAACCCTCTATTGTCACCATTTAGTAGAGCTTTTTGTAATGTTTTCACTTATTTGAACACATAATATATAAAAACTTTTGGTTTCTACAAGTTTATGAAGAGTGGATGATCACTCTCTATGACAATTAGACATGATCATTAGGGTTCTAAATCATTGGAAGAAAACTGAGAGCGTGAGTGAGAGTGCTATGGGTAAAGTTTCTTTCATTGGACATACCTAAAATTATGTAGGTTCAATGTCAAGAATGGGTCTATTTGGTAGATTTATGAAAACTATTTTGAATATCTAGAATGCCATAAAAGTATAATTATAGCAATTCCAATTGGAAACACTTGGGTACATATATATCATATGAAATTTAAATCTAGGAAGGTGTCTATTATATAGGAGAGTTGATAATACATGGAAAGAGGTTTGTATGGGAATATATGTATTAAGAAAAACATACCACATGACCTCTATAGGATTTTTAAGATGTGATCCTAGATAATAATCCACCCATGTCCTCAATCATAATGGATTCTTTAGCAATTAAGAGAGATTCAATAACCATAAAATTACCTATATTTTGATACTATATAGATTTATGTGGAAGGATAGAAATGCATCAATAAGGAGACCAAGATGGAACCATTTAACACCTACAAGGTACACCTATTAGATGGGAAAGGGAGGTACATGATGATAGGTTGGAGGAACTACATGCTATTATTACAATTTAGAGATAGGAGGATGATTCATATAAAGAAATATAATTAAATATTTATATTATTTAATATATTATATTTAAAATAATATATTAAATAATATAAATATTTAATATCATAAAATATAATATAAGATTACAATTAAGGATAGGTAATGTTACAATTTACTTGGGGTTTTAATGAGGATTAGGCTTAAGATTCAATTAGGTTTGTAGTAAATAGTTAGGTTACAATTAGGAATATATAATAAATATTAATATAATTATAATACAAATATAAATTAATTTAAATATAATATAATTTAATATAATATAATATAGGAATACATTTAAGATTAGGTAAAGGTTAGGATTTAATTAAGTTTCAATTAGGTTTACAATTCAATTAGGATATGGTTAGGGGTGGGGATCATTTAGCATTCTATTATGGTTAGAGTATGGGTTATATTTAAGATTATTGTTATTTTTGTGATATTTATAGATTGATTCATTTTTAACATGATACTTTTTTTAATTAGAGGGGTAAACACTTTTGACCCAGAGCTAGATGGAACCAATGAGGCTATATTATGACTAAATTTGGACCTCACTAGACATCTAGATCCCCTTAAGCCATCCTATCACCTTAAATCATAAATCGATTTCTTAAGGGGTCCCAATATGACAAATTTCTTAAGGGGATCAAAGAAGTTCTTAAAATTTGGTGAAGTTGCCCAAGGCAACCAAATTTAACAATAATAAGATCGTGCAAGATTATAATATGAATGAGATTTCATGATCTAGGTTGGTCAGTTGAAACAAGAGTAGATCTCAATCAACTATTCCAAAAGAAAATGTTCTTCACTAACTTGCAAGTTCATTAAATATTCCAAGGGGCACCAAAACTTTACCCTAAGTTTTGTAAACCCTAAACCCTGAACTCTAAAATCTAAACCCTAAACACTAAACCATTCATTTTGTCCTACCCAACACTTTAAAGTGAAATTTGGTTGTCTTAGGAAAATCCACCATATTTTATTCCCTTATGCCATGTAATTTTGTCCTAGGATCTTACTACATGTACATCCCCTTAAGTTATCCTATTACCCTAAACCCTGAACTCTAAAGTCTAAATCCTAAACCCTAAAGCCATCATTTTTTCTTTAAAGGCTCTTAATGAAATTTGGTTGCCTTGGGAAACTTCACCAAATTTTATTCACTTGAGCCATGTAATTTTCTCCTAGGACCTCACTAGACGTAAATCCCCTTAAGCCATCCTATCACCCTAAATTGTAATTCGATTTCTTAAGGGGATCAAAGAAGTTCTTAAAATTTGGTGATCAAAGTTGCCATCATGATCTAGGTTGGTCAGTTGAAACAAGAGTAGATCTCAATCAACTATTCCACAAGAAAATGTTCTTCACTAACTTGCAAGTTCATTAAATATTCCAAATTCTAAAGGTTCTAAACCTTGAACTCTAAATTCTAAACCCTAAACACTAAACCATTCATTTTGTCCTACCCAGGATCTTAAAGTGAAATTTGGTTGCCTTAGGCAACTCCACCAAATTTCATTCCCTTATGCCATGTAATTTTTTCCTAGGATCTTACTACATATATCCCCTTAAGTTATCATATTACCCTAAACCCTAAACTCTAAAGTCTAAACCATAAACCCTAAAGCCATCATTTTTTCTTAGGCTCTTAATGAAATTTGGTTGCCTTAGGCAACTCCACCAAATTTCATTCCCTTATGCCATGTAATTTTTTCCTAGGATCTTACTACATATATCCCCTTAAGTTATCCTATTACCCTAAACCCTAAACTCTAAAGTATAAACCGTAAACCCTAAAGCCATCATTTTTTCTTAGGCTCTTAATGAAATTTGGTTGCCTTAGGCAACTCCACCAAATTTCATTCCCTTATGCCATGTAATTTTTTCCTAGGATCTTACTACATGTAGATCCCCTTAAGCTATCCTATTACCCTAAACCCTAAACCCTAAAGCCATCATTTTTTCTTTAATGGATCTTAATGAAATTTGGTTGCCTTGGGCAACTTCACCAAATTTTATTCACTTGAGCCATGCCATTTTCTCCTAGGACCTCACTAGATGTAAATCCCCTTAAGCCATCCTGTCACCCTAAATCATAATTCGATTTCAAATTGTTTGGTGTACATATGACACTAACGATGCAAGGGAAATTATCTGTTCCACGAGTACATACATCGACACTGGTCATACTCGGCAACCCTTATGGGGTATTTTGATTTCAATTTTTAAAATTATATATGAAATCATAAATTATTTAACTTGAGTTTTAAATTAGACATTGAATCACATATATGTTTCAAATATTTATGTTGGTTTAGGTGAGTCAATTGGCATCCACGTCGACTCCTGAGGGATTGTCAAGCACTCCTCCACTATCAAGCATCATAGATCAAGGGCAGGTACATTCATATTTTAAATTTGTTTAAAGTTTAAATTAGTATAGTTACAATTTTATGAGTTTTGAATTCACTAGATATATGAAACGCATGCATGTACACTTGTAAATATTATAAGCGTTAAATGTCTATGTACATGTATGCCTAGGTTGATACCACAATAATAATGGGCATTGGACAAACATTTGATATTGCAGTTACTCGTGAGGACGCCGATTTCCAAGTTGTTTACAAAACTTTCTACACAAAATGTGAAAACTTGAATATATATATATTAACCTAATTCAATTGTACATGCTTTAATTTTGATCTTGTAGGACTTTGTTAGTGCAACTTTCAGCCCTGACCCAGACATAGATACACCACTAGGAGGACATGTAGAGCAGGTTCTAGATCAAATGGTAATTTAATTTTTTTATTATATTTAAAGTCAATTGTTATATTTAAAGTCAATTATAAATTTTAAATTGAATATATACATAATAGGATATTTTTATATATTCTTTTTGTTTTATAGCATGAGACACATCTTGTAGTTGAGCATGTACAGACAGGTCCTAGAGAAGAGCCTAGTGAACAACCTCAGAATACAGTACAATTAAAATATGATAAATTATAAATTAAATTGAATTTTTTTTTTTTGTAGAGTTGTACATCTAACTTCGAATTTCTTTGTCTTGTTTACGTAGATTGATTTAGAGAATTTAGAGGTTGCTTCAGGTGCACCAGAGCATCCATACGTAGATATGATGGTAATTTAATTTTATGATGGATTATAAATTAAATTGTCATTAAATCATTTTTTATTGTCTTACATCTAATTTCATCTTTCTCTTATATAGAGTGTTTCAGGTCATCCACATAGTCTGCATGGTGTGAAGAGGTCTCTTGATTATAGAGATAGTACATGACCTAGAAACATGTGATTTTATGTGTTATATTTGTTTATTTCATGGACTATATTTCTTGTTTCTCATGTACTTTGTTGGACTTTATTTCATGTGCTTAATATATTGGTTTCAGGCACTTAATATGTTACATAAATTATGGACTTTATAATTGTTTGAAATTTTAATTTACACATGTACATTTATGCATTTTATGTTCATAGTCAAGACATTAATATAGGACATTAATGTGAAATTTAGTGATCTCATACATGGATTAATATTGGACATTTTAATATTTATACTTTGCAAATTTAGTGATTTCATACATGATATACATGATATGTACATTCAATAAATAGCGATAATTACTCAATGAACTTATTCAATTCACGTCAATCAATAATCAGTCAATAAATCATAATTTACAAACAAAAGCAATCTATTTATATACCAGAAAGGATAAAATTTTAAGAAATAAACAATACCATAGAAGATTGGAGAATAAAAGCATTAATAAATACTATAAATAATAGTTCATCTAACACTAATTTATAAGTTGTCAAAACAAATAATGACGTCTTAAGGGGGTGTCTAAAGGGGTCATAATAGAACGTCTTAAGGGGATGTCTTAAGGGGTTATAATACGTCTTAAGGGGATGTCTAAAGGGGTCATAATAGAACGCGTTAATTAAGGGGATGTCTTAAGGGGTCTTAAGGGGATGTCTAAAGGGGTCATAATAAAATGTGTTAATTAAGGGGATGTCTTAAGGGGTCTTAAGGGGATGTCTAAAGGGGTCATAATAGAGCGTGTTAATTAAGGGGATGTCTTAAGGGGTCTTAGGGATGTCTAAAGGGGTCATAATAGAACATGTTAATTAGGGAATGTCTTAGGGGTCTTAAGGGGATGTCTAAAGGGTCATAATAGAACGTGTTAATTAAGGGGATGTCTTAAGGGGTCTTAAGGGGATGTCTAAAGGGGTCATAATAGAACGTGTTAATTAAGGGGATGTCTAAAAGGGTCATAATAGAACGTCTTAAGGGGATGTCTTAAGGGGTCATAATACGCCTAAATGGGATGTCTTAAGGGGTCTTAAGGGGGTGTCTTAAGGTCTTAAGGGGGTGTCTTAAGGGGATGTATTAAGGGGTCATAATATGTCTTAAGGATATAATTGATTTAACAATAATGTATGCATGATATTTAGTGATTATACACATAAACATAAAGTTTCAAAGTAGGAAAACATGCACATTTAAGAAACAAAATATATAGAATATTGATTTGATACATAGTACATAGAGTATGTTTAATTTTGTAAGTATGTATGTACATATATGTCATCTCAAAACAATGTTTACAAAATTTGGATATGCCATCTCAAGAACATCTCAAACTCATGGCTAGAATGTAGTAGGTCTTCACACCACCTGATATCAAAAAGGTACAAGCAATATCAATGAAATCATCAAAAAATACATATTTTAATTTATATAAAACTATCTATATGTACAGAACTCAAGTACCTGCATTTAAAAGTATTCCACACATGTTTGTAGGTTGAATCCAGGCATCCTCACCTTTTTGTTTCAAAGTATGAGATCAATGCAATGATGGCTTTATGATACAAAAAATGAACATAAATCAATTTTAACTATTAATGTCCAAGCAATATCAATATGTAATCAAAACATGTGTTTAAATATAATTTAACTAATAATTACCTGTTTTTACCAAGTATTCCATGTTGTCTAGGTTGAATTTGCATGGACTAGATCCTTTTTGTGATTATTCCTTAAGGATATATAAAAGAACAATTTAAATCAATTTCAACTAATAACACA